>JAFFSR010000379.1:0-333967 GCA_017163975.1 Anastatus disparis
CTGTTAAATTAAAGTTAATTTTAAATTGAATCAATATTACGATATCCATCAAATTAACAGAACTCGTCTGTTAAATGAATAGAATATTTCATCGTGGTATATTAACAGTAGGATTCAGTTGATACAATCATATTTTTTTCTTAGTGTAGTTAAAATTTAATATTCAAAATTTTTATTACATTTTTTTTTTGCTATTCTTTTTAATTAAAAAAAAATGATTCGTTTAAAAAATTCTTCAATTATTAACAAGTGACACGCGTTCATAATATCATTTGTATTTGCATGTATAAATATCTATTGAATTATGGTTTGATTTAATAATCATCAATCAATTTATACCGATATTCTGATAGTAATTATGCTTTCTATAATCTGCGCAATAATTGATTTTGTATAATTGAATTAATGAATATCAATAGATTTCGGATATTACCTTTATTCGACGTTTGTGATGATCATACTGCACATATTTCATTATTTAAATTTGTACGATTATTAAATTTTTTAATCTATTTTTAAAAAAATCATTCAAAAGAATGTCTGCAATCATTGTTTTATTTATTTATAATAAAAAAATTTCAATTATTTCATGCGATAACACATTTTTCCGTAACTTCTATTATGATGTTAATAATTTATACTTTGTTGTTATAATTTTAAATCCTTTTCGGTCTTTTATTCTCAATCCCGGCTATCACTCCGCCGAGTCCTTTTTTACTCACCCTCTTTTTCTATTTTATTTAAGCGCAAGCGTCCTAAAAGTCATCAACCTTATGTACCTCCGATGTTGACAGAAATGCAATATTTTTTTTAACGGATTTAATAAAACGTCAAATGTTAAATTTGCATAATATAAAACTTCCTATATCACAAATTTTTGTTTTTTATTTTTACGTAATTTTTACTTAAAAATACATTAAATTAATAAAAATTTAATTAAAAACTTTTATTCTATTTTACATGTCTAGTGATATTAATAAATACTTTACATTCTAATTTTCTTTTTCCTTATATTTTTACTGTTTTAATGGTTTGACTTTCGTCAATACTCGGTTATTAAAAATTTATAAGTTTATACTGTTAATAATTAAATTTTGAGACAGCAATTATTCACAACGTAGTTACATAAACAATTTTTGTATATTCAATTAATATTTTTTTTATTAAAATACAATGGAAAAGACAACTTTTGTTTCGTAAATTTAATATCCATTGTATTTTACATAAGTACAATGAAGCATTATAATTGAAATTTTATTTGTATTAAATTAAATTAATTCTATCATCAAAATTGTTAAAATTAATTAAAAATTTTTAATTTAGTTAATGAAATGAACCTTTTTTAATTATAAAAATTCTTTCTTTTATTAATAAAAAGATCAATAAAACTGATACTTAGACGACAAAAAAAAATCAATTTTTATGTTAACAATAACTTGAGTTTTATATATATATATATATATATATATATATATATATATTATGATATACAAATAAAAATAATATCTATCTATCTATCTACATTTATTGATTGACAGTTATGTCCTTTATTTTTTATTTATCTTTTATATCAATGAATAATAATTGATAAAAAAAAATTCTAAACCTTATTTACGACTACCTTTTTTCTGTCTGTATTAAATGTAACTGGTGCTGATATCGATATTAAAAATTCTAATGGTTTAGATTCTTGAAGTTATATATTAAAATTTTCTACTATGAAATGAATGGAAATTAAAAAGACATATTAAATTTTTCAATCAAGTTGATTAAAAATCCGCCACATTCTTATATCTTGCAACAAATTAAATTTCTCGTATGTACGACTATAATATCAAAGTTATATCATACCACGTTGGATAAAGCTAAGACTATAGGAAAGTGAACGAAGTATGTATTGAATAATAGAAATGCTTATTACCAGTCTCGCTACTCGTATGTTTATATGTCAGATGTTATTACATGCTATGAACTTGACTAGAGTCATTGCCTTGAACTTGTAAATTGTACAATCGAATTATTACAGTTTTTTTCTAAACTTTAAGTTCTATTGCTGTTTAGTTTAATGTTACTTAAGGTGATGTAATAGGGTATATCATTTATACAGTTATCGATATTGCAGTTTTAAGGATATTTTTAATAATTATTCCAAAATTTTTTGAAATATTTTTATGCCTTGCGTTTTGTTAGTTAAGGAGATGTAATAGAATATATAATTTATACACAGTTACCGAAATTGCAGTTTTTCAAAATTTTAATCTTTATTCAAAAAATTTTCCGAAATATTTCTATATTAGGCTCTTTATTACTATAAATGGTAGCTGTAATAAAGAGATATTTTTAAAATTTTGGATTAAAAATCGAAAATTCGGAAAACTATAATGTCCGTATTTTACATCCCCTTAACGTGGCAGGGTAACAATATAAATATTTAAAAAAGTTTTAGACTAAAAATAAAAAGTTTTGAAAAATTTTAATGTCGGTATTTTTAAATTTAAAGATATATTTTTAGTCTGGTAAAGAAATGACCATATGCTGAGTAAAATTTCTGGTTAAAGTAACTTAAAATGATACTTATCTAGAAATTTTTGAGAAAAATTGTTAGATAGGTGTCATTTTAAATTATGTTAACCAGAAATTTTGCCTAGAATTTTATCAATTTTATATCAAAGATATTTATTTATTTATACAATTTCTTTTATAAATATATTTATCTCCTTTGATTTTTTTCGAACCATCGAAAGTAATAAAAATGATAATTCAGAGTACTTCTTTATCTTTGTGTTCCAGTTAATATTGAATACGTAAATAAAATTAAATTTTCTTGTTTTACGTTGTTGATTTGCGCATTAGGATTATCCGCACGTTTTCCTTTCAGCTCATGGTTGTTTACATCAAAGGACAATTTCCTAATTCAAACGATTTTGTTTTACGTGTTTATACATTTTAGCTTATTTAGAAACTGAACATGTGTCTAACATTTGCTTTGATTTACGTAATTTGATTTTGTATTATGTTTTTAAGAGTATTAATCATCATTTTTTTTCTTATCAAATACTACTTTTATAGGGTTGTTATCTATATATTTGTGTGTAATAAGATCGATAGTTTTATAGGATGATACGAAATCAATTTTAATGATGTCTTCTTTATATTTTACATTAATTTTACATACTGATTCATATATTTTTCTGCTGCGAAAGAAAGTTTAGTTAAAAAAGTTTTCATGTTTTCAAATATCGTATGAATTAGTAATTCAATAATTTAATCATAATCAACTAGATTTAACCTTGAACGTTAATATTAATTTGATATGTATCTAAAAGCTTTTTCGATAGGAGTTTTGTGGATTGAGAATATTTTGTGCGTACTGAACTTAGAATTTCTAATACTAAAAGTTTTAGAATTTCTACAATGTTGTACTTTTTATAAAAAATTCATTTCTAACTTTACTGATTAAATTATTGCATTGAATGAAATAAAAATACATATAAAACCTGAAGTTACAATAATTTTTTTAAGTAAAAACACTTTTTTTTATCTTTACAAATTTTTGGTTTTGTGCAGTTTTAGACTCCAGTGATATCAATTCAAGGACAAATGCATCATACCATCAAATGACTTTAATGGCAATTATTGTTGAACTTTTAAGTGAATGAAATTTCTTTCTGTTAAAAAAATACTCTTCAATAATCAGAAAAGGTTTGACTATCGTAGCATATCAAATTAATTATTTAAAAACTTTTAGAATACAAATCTCAGGTAAAAAACTGATCATATTCTGGTCATGATTGCTGATCAACTCATGTTAAAATGTTACTTATCTAGAAATTCTAGAAAAACTTTAAACAGAATTTCTAGATTAATGTCATTTAAATAAGGGTTGATCAGCAACCGTGTCCAGAAGGAAATAATCTTAATATATAAATTTTTTTAACAAAAATTTATACCTATATGAATCTTTACAAAATAATGCTATTGATGTTAAAATTTATTTTTCCCATTATAAGATTTATATGATTCTCTAAAACTGCTAAATATCGAAATATATATAATTAATTACATTAAAATCACATGAACAAATATAGACAATGTTTAGCTAAGAAAAAACACGTTAAGGAAATAAAAGTTGTTGAAGAGTAAAATTTTGTACGAATCTTTTTATCTATTTTGTTGTAAGTCGAATTGGATTAACAAATACCATTTAATAAATAAAGATGGAATAACTTTGTGATGCATAAAATAACGATCTTAATTTTTCCTTGATCTTACGATGAAACATTATTATTGGTACAAAACTTGTTTGTCATTTATAATATATACTTTGTGCTTTAATTATCTTTATTCGTTTCTTAAAAAATAAATACTTTGATGTAATGATGAATAATAAGGGATTATTTGAAGGGATTCGTTACAAGAAGTATCCAAATAATGTAATGATATACCCTGGTAGAAATTTAACCATCTGTTGGCCAACGGTTGGTTAATCTTTAATAAATTAACCAACCGTTGGTTAGTGCTGGTTAAATTTCTACCAGGGTATTCAAGCTTGAATAACATTTTCATATATAATTATGTTCTAATAACATATGAAAATTAAGTAATTGATACACGGAAAAAAATGCCCCATTAAATTTTAGTATACTGTATAGGAAAGGAGGGATAAACTTGCAGAATGAAAAAAATTACTATTCTGAATAGCAAAATTTGGTATAATTGTAGTAATTTTTGCTATAGTTCTAATAAAATTTAATATAAATATAGCAATTTTTTTATATAGTAATTTTTTTGATACTGCAAGTTTATCCCTTCTTTCCTAAGCAATGTACCAAAATTTAATAGGGCATTTCTCTCCGTGTATAGTAAACATTAAAATAAATAAAATGCGTAGGCAAATCAAACAAAAAAATGTAAATAAACGTAAAACATTTGGAAATATCAATTTAGTTATTTGAAAATAATTTTAAAACTAAGAAATCGAGTATGAGATGAAAAAAAACTTATTAATTTTTAATAATTAATTTAATATTCATTAATATTCTTCGATTCCGAGTCATCAATTATTTTACAAAAAAGTCTTAAGTGAATTCATCGTATTATCGTATGATTGAATCAATTATTAAAAATCGTTAGTCTAACTTTCTTTATTTTTGTCTTTAAGAGTTAAAAAATGTAATGGTCTCTTTAATTTTTCAGACTTGAGAGTAAATTTTATTTTTAACTCTATTAATTGCTTATAGCTTTTAAAGTAATATTTCCGAGTAATTTATGTTTAAAAGATGACATCAAATTTAGCTTATCGTATAAATTGTTTAATCGATTAGATAATTATAAATTCAGCAGGTGTCGCGGGCAATGCTTCTTTATTCCGTAAAGTTACGATCAAAATTTAATTATAAAATTCATTGCTATTTATATGTTTATTTTTCTGTTTGTTTTACTGTTTAAACATAATATAGTTTATCAAAATGTTCATGTTTGTATTTCTATAGCTGCCTTTTTAAGGCATGGAGCGTAATATGTTTATTTTATAAAAGTAATATGAAAAGCGTGTTTATTTTGAATAAAATTTCACAAAAATAAATTCAACCAGTAAGTTTGTATATTTACCTTTATAAAAGAATTTTAATTTCGAATTCAAATTACGATCAATAACTACTATTTATTTTATACAGAAAAAGTTGTAAAAATAATTTCTTTTTAAATAATAAAACAGTTTTTTAAAAATATATCTAATATTAATTATTTTTAATATTTTCTGCTAAATATAAATTCTAAAAAACTCATTATTGATATTGATATAAAGATAAAAAAATACTTTATAAATAAAAATAACTTTATAAAGTGAAAAAGCGAAAACTTAAAATAATTATGAAGAATCCGTAATTATCATATAATATGTTACATTAAAAAAAAGTAAAAACTAAAAAGCATTACATTTAAACGTATGCAAAATGAAAAAGTAAATGTACTACTAAATCAACTAAAAGCATGAGCGTAAGTAAACGAATCTAATAACATCTAAACTAAGTTACATAAGAGACAGCAATAAATGTGAAAAGGAAAAAAGAAGACAAAGAAGGAGGAGGAAGAGGATTTAAAGGAGATTGAGATCGCGCATACAAGTAGTGGAGGATGAAAAACACACATACACATGTATATACACGTATGTGCTTTACTAAGCAAAAAGCATATATATAGATATAGCTAAATAAAATCGACGCAAAGTCATTCCTTTTTCGCGTATAATACTGCGCAAGACTTTATTCAGTCGGCACTTTGCTAACCGGCCGCCCGGTTTTTAATCGTTTCGATTTCCCTACGGGAAAACCGCTTCGCATGGCAGTCGTTTTTTATATATATTGATCTTTATACGGTGTAAAACTATTCGCTTTTTAAGTACTTACAATTGGAATTGTAAACTTGAAATAATGGCCTGTAATTATTCAATTGTGGGGAAAAAAAGTTGAAAATTGTAAGTTATAGATTTTAGAAAGTGATGTGTATTTTTTTTTATATTGCCAAGTGATGTGCAAAATGTAACGAAATTTGTTCAATAAAATTTATAATTGGTGTTGTAAGAAATAAAATTGAAGATGATTGGAAATATTTCATAACATATTAATTATTTTTATTAAAATAAATTATATTTTTATGCAAAAGCATAAATATTAAAGCCAATATCAGTGATCAATAAAACGAGCATTGAAAGAAATAAATGTAAAAGATTGTTGGATTTCACGTAACAGTATACCGTAAATAATAACAACGCAATCATTACGAATTGCAAACTGAAAATTCAAGAAAAACAAAAATTGTTAAAAGATAATGAAAAAATACATATTTATAATTTTAAAAATTACAATCAAAGTTTAAATTTAAATGAATTTTATGAAAATTTTTAAAATTATAAAGAAATTAAATGTCCTGACTGGTAACATTATTATTCTATAATCAACGGTCAACACAGCATTTCGTACATAATTTAATAAATTAATCATTATTATTTTTGTCACAGTCTCAAAGGATGCTAATTCTTTGAAAAAAAACTTTCCATTACCCTAGTTTATATACATGATTCATTAAAAGAAATGTTATTTTATTTAGTTTAAAAAATAACTTCTATTAATAAGAAAAAAATTATTTTAACATTTTATTTTAAATGTTAATTTTTAATTATTTTTAACTTTACCTAACTTAATTCAATAAAAATTGTATGATCGACATTTTCAAGCAATATTTTTCAAAGATTTAGTTGAATTATAATTTTACTTAGCGCTAATTATTAATTAAATTACTTTTAAGTACACAATTTTCATAACTTTGTAAACTAAAAAGACTTAATAAAATGACAGCTTTAAATTATCATTTTGTAATGACAGTTAAAGGTGAACAATGTAATCATATTCTAAAACATTCATTATTCTTTTTATAATAATTGAATAATGTATACATTAATTTCATAAAAAATCAAAGATAAAAAGTTACTCGAACAGTATACATAAATAAATTTTGTAGCAAAAAAATAATAAATAATGTATTTTCAAAGAGTTAATATAAATGAAATAAAATAATCTTCTTTTTTTACTGTTTCAGCTAAAATAATCAACTACAGAGACTAAGAAAACATAGCAAGTCTTTTTTTCAATATCATAAAATCATTAACACTACAAACAGAATGAAAAAGAGGACGCAGAGGACGGCGAATAATCGCGTTGCGATCCAGTATTAAAAGCTAAGCTTAAACGATTTAATGCTATTTAGAAAATATATATGCGCAAATACATGTGTTGAAGTTGTTCCTACTGTACAACAGAGCCACTAATAAAAAAGAAGGAAAGAAAAAGAAATATAAAAGAATTGTCAAGGTCCGGCTTCGGCGATCAATTTCTCAGAGCCGAAATAAGAACACGCGTGCCAAAGAATAGTTTCAATTGCACATGTCTTAAAGCTGGATATAGAAAAAAATACTGTCAATTGAAAGAATTTTTCTTTGCATTTGTTCTTTCTAGTTATTCGTGATAAACACAAAAAGTTTATAAATCAAGTGATTTATGTTTGTGATTGAGTGTTAATATTTATTTAATTTACAGTGTTTAAAATAATTACATTTCTTAATAAGTTTTTAAAAATTTTTTATAGAAAGTTCAAATTTATTATCTGAAGTTAATATATTGTGTGTGAAATAAAAGAGATATTTTATTTTATGGATCCTTATTCTCAAGTAGCGTAATTTTCTTCGATAAATTATATTCCTGACTGTTTGCTAAGGTGGTGAGAAAAATAATTAGTGTCTTGTCAAAAGAAAATTTAATTAAAATATAAACAAACAAAATAATTTTTATAAATTAAAGAACCTTCAAAAAGTAATTTATCTTACACAACATTCAGTTAAAAAAAATTAATTTAAAATAAATTCACTTAAGTGTGAAATTTAACAAACAAAAAAATTGTTAAACCATATTGACTGTGCTTGTGCGCGTGTGAGTGTGTGTAAAAAATAAAGTGAAATGTCGGAAACAGAACAAAAACCAACAGTATCAGTGGCAGTAATACCGCCAACGATAACAGCACCAACTCATGTAACAATCCAACCACCTGTATTACAAATAGCAACGCGTATGTTGCGTTCACCGAGTCATGAAAGTGTAACTACGGATTTATCATTATTTAGTGTATCATCGATTGCAAGTGATGCTAAATGTGCTAATCGTTTAGCTAGTTTTAAATCTTACAACGATATACATTTGTCAGGAAGAGGACCCTCGCCTAATCCTGATTCAAAATTACAGGTTCAAGGCAACAGGTGAGATCAATCGTTATTTTAAAAGCAAATTAATAATTTAATTAATAAAAAATTAACTTTTAAACGAGTTTAGAAAGATGTAGTCTTTAAAATATCATGAGTCAAATATTCTTAGATTCGTCAAAATTTTTTCTCGTCGAAAATATTGATGTTAAAAATTTACACATCAATACGTAAAATTAACATAAAATTTTTCGCAAATCTAATATTTTTGTAAACTATTCAACAAAAATTTTTGTGAAATTTACATATTTATTGTACTAATTGTTTCACAACTTGGAATTAAACATTTTAATACTCAAATTTTATTCTTCGATTGCTTTTCATATATATAAGTTTTTGTGTTGAAATTTTTATTTTAAAATTTACACAAAAATTATTTAGAAATTTTAACACAAAATAATTTGTTTTTCCTGAAACACTTATGTGTGTTGAAATTACAAAATATTTTTTACAGCGTAAGATTAAATTTTATGATTTTATAAATAATCTTAAATGAATTTTAAAAAATTATAATAAAGTTGTGTTAACTAAATATTAGAAAGAAATAATATAAAAAAAGTACTTATTCAGACAAATATTAAATAATACCATTGTTAAAAATATTTTTTTCTTTTTTTTTGTCTTACATATTTTTATTCGAGTTTTCATTATTGATTTAAAGGATTTTTAGACTTTATATAAGGTGATTGTCCTAGTACATAGCTACTTTTAGATTGGTACCACCCAATACATGGCTACATAAGTTTACGTGTCTAAGTATTGGGACATGGTACCATTCTTAAGATAGCCATGTACTAGGACATTTACCTTAAAATTAATAAATTCGAACCAAGAAGAATCCAACCAACTTTTAATTCCACTTCCTCAAAGAAGAACATCATTTAGATTCTTGAAAAAATTCTTTATGATCCTTTAATAAATATTCTTTATGATTCTTACTTTATACGTAAGTAAGTTCGTGAAACATCAATTATGAAAAAATTTGATAACTTATAGCTGTATAAAACTTTTGAAAAGTTTTAAGCTATAGGAAGATAACAGAAAAACTGATCAATAAATTCTACAGATATTGAAAATAAAGTGCTGGCATAAGAATCATAAAGTAATTGAATAAATAAATAATCATTTCAATGTTATTGGCGAAATGTCAAAAGTAATTTGGAAAAAAAAATTTTCACGAATTCTTTTTAATAAGAAATAAGAATTTGATATTGTTATTTGAATCTTTCTTTACATTTGTATTATTTGTTTTAGTTCATACCAATTGGGTAAATATTGGAGGTTGTTTAACAAATAAAAAGAAAAACCAATAATTTACAAAAATAATAATATAAGAACAATCAAATGCTTTATTTTACAGAGAATTTATAATTAAAATGTGACTATACCAGTAAGAGTCGAGTAATTAAGTTTTATTTATCGATTCTTTGATTTATTGAATAATTACACATTAACAATTCAATGCTTTCTATAACTTTTGTGTCATTTCCTGTGTAAATGGAATAATAGATTATCAATTCGTTTATTTTATACTGAGATGAACTTTTGAAATCGATTGATTAATTATCTTTCTATCGATTTAGATTAAACTATTCATTCAATATAAATTAAAGTTTTAATTTTTATATTTATTGTTTAATTAACCCCTTGCAGAGCTGAATTTTTGTTTTCATAGAAAATATTTTGATAACAATTTTAAAATAGTTGTTTATTTTTTAATTAACTTTGGCAGAAAATTTGTTTTTAAGTTTTCTTAATTTTTATCATGCGTATAGGCTTCCCTTTTGTAAATCGAAAATTACTCATTTTAAACTGAATTATATGATATAATTTGAAAATTTTCAAATTGCTTTTATACAATTTGAAAAAAAAACTAAAAATTTGAATATTTATTTCAATGAACATCGGATCAAAAAGGATTAAAAAAACCATGGATTAATTTTTTTTACATCAATAATAGTACATTACAGTAGCTAACATAAGTTAAAAAAATAATTTTAATTTAAATATTATTAGAAAATCAATATGAAGATTCAGAAAGTTTCCTACTTGAATATACGTTACGATTATCATTAAGTGTATGATCTATAATTAGATGCTAATATAGATTTTTCTTGATGAAAAAAACTCGAGACTAGGTCATTATTTATTGTTATCAACTTTGTCTATAATTTATACTATAATTACGAAAAAATGCATATCTATTTTTAACAATTCATTACTTATATAAATTTATTTATCAATATGAATAGATGTACGAATTTATATTATTCCTAATTTACTTTTTACTTAAATGAGTCAAAAATTCTTACATTGGAAATAAGAATCACTATTTCATTTTGATATATTTTTAATCGACAACTCAAATATTATCTTTTAAAAAATATGTAGTTTCATTGCTTTACGTGTCACTTAAGAGTAACAGTTTACAACTTAAGCTTGCCTTTGTCAACATCTATAAGATCTTGTGAAAATATGAAAACAATAAAATGCGAAGCACTAAATATGCTATTAGGCAACAGGTGAAACGTTTTCGCACGCAAAGAAACGTGCAAACTTAAAGTACCTACTTCAGGTATTAAAAAAAGGAGATGCTTCTAGAAGCGACACTTTAACTAGATCAATGTCAGAATATCGCAGTAAATCTTGAAACTAAAGTTTACCTGGGTAACGTGGAAGGAACGAACTTGATAATTGGAGAGTCTGAGTCGCTCGTAATTCAGAATTATGTTGAATGATTAAGATTAAATGGGCGTGGAATTAAAAGGATGCTTAAGTGTATTTTATGTTACAAAAAAATAGAATTTCGAGAAAAGTCTGTAACAGCTGCTAACATAATATTTATTAATTTTTTTCACATACTTCTAGTTTATAAAAGTATATAATTAAAATGATCTATATATTATATAAATAAACATTTATGCAAAAATTTATGCATTCTTATTTACGAAACTTATCTCATTAGATTAATTTTTAATGAGATGCATCCATTCGATAAAGTACAATATAACATTTTTATGAAGTGGTATATGATAGCATTAGTTGTCATTTATTTTTATATTATTATTTAACGTTGATGTATTTATGCTATTATTATGATGCTAATTAACGACGGAGGTTATCAATGTGTTTGTAAACAAAGCATGTGTATCGTTATACAGTGATCCTTGAATCAATCGATTGCCGCGAGCGGGATTCGAACTCGAGGCCTCGAGATTATGAATCCATCACTCTACCGAGTGAGCTACTAACGACTTCTCACAGTTGTGATGTTATAATATAGAATTTGATAAAAAATTAGTGATAAAACTTGTAAAAATACTCTGATTCCCATCAAAAATATCTTTAATGGAATAATGAATTTGATAATTTTATTTTACTAATTCTTATTTAAATAAAATTTTAAATATGTATCTATTATTCAATTTGTAGATTAATTACCAAAAATTAGAGTTTTATTCTATATTTTATAAATTTTATAAATTTAAAAACTAATATATAATTAACAAGAATAAATGAAATAATTACAAAAATAATTTTTTAGGATAATTTCTTAGGGATTGTATACTACTATGGAATAAAAGCCCTAAAGATTAAGTTTAAGCTCGTAAAAATTGATAATGTAAACCAATTACCTTGCCAATCACAAAGAAAGATCTGGAAATTAGAATGTAATACTCAATTTAATGTTGATACTTGTACACACATGTATTAAGCTTACGGGGAAAGTTCAGATAGAAAATGTATGAGTGCAAGTGAGAGCTTATGTAAACTTTGTTGATGAAAAAGAAAAAGGTTTCATAGTTTTTTTTCTCGTTATATTACTATATATTTGTTTATGCGTATGTGTGGTTTTCTTTCCAGTCGCAACTGTCTAACTAGTATAGCAAAGCTCGAAGTATACTAAAAACGGTCTTGTCACCCAAAAGCTTTTATCTTTGTTTTGAAAATCTAAATTACTTTTGCAACTTAAAATTGTAAATTGACATTTAAATAATCGCATTCTTGATTTCAGCAACTTTATAATAAAGTTCGATTTACTTTATCCTGTTTATTTCACTAAAGTTTTTTTAATCTCGAAATTTTTAATCATGAAATTTTGTTTTCTTACATATAGTGAAGTTAATAATTTTAAGTGGAGTGGAAAAAAGCAGAGCCGTAGAAACATTTTGATTCTTGTAGTATAGTTTGAATATTATTTGCTTCCTTTTATGTATCTAATTTTTCATTAGAAAAAAAATTAAAGAAATCTGTAATATTGACTAACTGTTGCTTTATAATTGAAAATATGCGAATTCATAACTTTACAAAGAATCTGAAATAAAAGAAGTTGGTAAACATATAGTGAAATTAAACAAACAATTTTTAATTTCATATAGACTTTGTTATAAAATTAAGAATGCATTCGTATGCGAGTGAATTAACTTCGTTTAAGACTTAATGTTTGATTCCATTTATAATATCTGTCGCAAGGTTTGAAGCGTCAGTTCAAAGTCTCCAAATTTCACAAGATCTTTAAATTTATCAGCTGGTTACTTATCATCATATAAAATATATTCTAAATGCAACAAATATAGCGAAAATAAATTTAAATAATTTAAATATTTTTGCTTATTTAAAATATGTATAAAACTACGGAATTGTTAAATTATATTATGAAAAAAATTTTATAGCACTGCGTGAGCTAAATTCGCGTTTTCTACACCATTTAGCGGGAGCTAAATACAACTTTTTTGAACTGTGTAAAAAAGTACTACCGTCAGAAATTTCGCACTTTATTATACTGTTCAAAAAAGTAATATCGAAATCACGCATCACAATCACTCTTTGTATATATATTAATACGTAGAAATGTCTTTTTACACATGATAATACGTAGAAAATCAATCAAAAAATATAAATACTTTAATAAAGAATTGAAAACATCAAGAAAATCAAAACTATAGTTTATAAATTACTGTTGTGCCGTGAGTTGTCGAAACAAAACATCTGTGAGCGGCGCGCATGCGTGTACAGTGTGTATGGCCTAAGAATGAGAAAGAAAGAGATAGCTGTACGAACAATAAACTAGATGCTTTGCTTTGTCTGACCTGTGTATACATAAATCTAAATAATCGGCAAGTTCTCTTTTTATCATATTGTATTTAATTAATAAAATATCACTGACATCAATACTTATTTGATATAATTTCTCAATCTAAGAATATTTTTGATATCGTTTTTGCTTTTTTTTGTTTGCGATGGGTCTATCATTGATAATAAATAGTTTTACTTTTTTTCGATTTATCATTCGTGGTGTGCATAGTTTTGCTGATATATAGAATTCGTTTTTATTTACGAATTATCATTCGTGGTGTGTATAGTTTTTGATAATATTGATTTTCTGGGGTATTAATTACGTGTGGCGAATTTATCTCACACGTGCTATAAAATAATATACGATACGTGTGCTCGAAGTGGTCCTCTTACACGACGTGCCTAGCACCCTCGCTGCGCTCGGGCGCTAACTGCACGCCGTGTAAAAAAGGACCACTTAGAGCACGTGTATCGTAATGTACTATTTTAAGTGAAAACTTGATTGAATTGAACGAGTATCAACGATATCTAATGATTTAGTGTAAAAATATAGTTAATCACGATTTTGTGCTTTTTTATAAATTAGAATTATACTTTTTAAATATATATATTTTTATATATTTTTAATGAAAGCTTATAATTAAAATAAAAAAACGTTATTTTTGATTATTTTTATGCCGACTACATTCTAAAATTGATAAAATTAAGAACTTTGACTTTAGTGAAATATGTATGCATACATAATGTTATTTATTGATTTATTCCAGGGGTCGTTACACACGCCAAAGAAATTGTATTTCGTGTTAAGTTAAAACATATACGAACTATTTAATTGTCAATTTCTAATTTTACCGAGCAATTTATACTGTTGCCCAATAAAAAATACTTAAAATATAGTATTTTAAAAACTAGTTCACATACAATAACTATAATTTAAAATAATAAAAGTTATCAGTTCTATTGGACGTTCTAAGCACACTATTTTTTTTTTTTTTACAAAAGTAAGAATTTAAAAAACATAAAAATTAAACCTATATACCAACAGTAAGAGAATTGGTCGATCGATTTTAATTAAACTTTCGAAAGCTCATCTCTATATATCAAATAATTAAATTTTTAATGCATTATTTCATTCGAGCAGAAAGCATAAAAGTTTTCAGCCATGACTGACAAGGAGAGTGTCAGGGTATTGGAACGCAGATTTTGCTCAAATTTTGGGAGATGATTTTGAATGTAAAAACATGAAAGAAGCCAAGTCACTAGACTCTAACACTCAATATTTTCCTAGTTATAGGCAATTAAAGAAAATCACTATACAAATTACTAGATTTTCAAACGCTTATAGTTCTTTAGCATTAATAGCTAGAAGCTTAAAACTTTTTTAAAATGAAAACTGACTAGGAGAGTGTCACACCTCCGGATCACGGATTTCGCTCAAACTTCGGGATAAGTTTTCAGATGATAAAATATGGTAAAAGCTAAAGTTATAGTCATAAATACTCAATATTTCCCTAGTTATAGGCAATTAAAGAAAATCACTAAAAAAGTTACTAGATTTTTAAACGCATATAGTTCTTTAGCATTGATAGCTACAAGCTTGAAACTTTTTTTAAATGAAAGCTGAGCTCAAAAAGTTTTGAGCTTCTAGCTATTCATGCTAAAGAACTATTAGCGTTTGAAAATCTAGTAATTTTTATAGTGATTTTCTTTAATTGCCTGTAACTAGGGAAATATTGAGCGTTAGAGTCTAGTGACTTGGCTTCTTTCATGTTTTTACATTCAAAATCATTTCCCAAAATTTGAGCAAAATCTGTGTCCCAATACCCTGACACTCTTCTTGTGAGTGAAAAATTTATATAATTTATACAAATACATATTAAAATGCCAATTAAAAATTTTAAATTTACAAATTTTTTTTGAAAAGTTTTATTTTTATTTTATTTTATTTTTATTATATTTATATTTTATTTTTATTTTATTGTATTTAACGTCGTTGTATTTATGCTATCATTGCGATTCTAATTAGCTACTTGGCGAATAATTAATGAAATTGCAATTCAATTAATTATTCGGCAAGTTACTCATAATTGACTAAAAATACAAAATTTTAATATAATTTTGAAAAACTGTCTGAGATTAAAATTGCACATAAGAAGATATTTTCCCTTATCTTTTAAAAATTAGTCAATACGTTATCAGATATTCAGAGACGAATTTCTAATCTCGAAAAATCAAAATTTTGACGAATTCTTAAATGATATTGTTTATATTTCGAATAAAATTATTATCTAAATATTATATAAATTGTTTGAAAGCTTGTTTCCGTAGCTGCATTGCAAACATTTTGTTCAATAACGTATAGCAAAGTACATTTCTGTTTCTATAAACTACTCGAAACAAAATTATACCTAACAAGCATTTGATAAATACACCACCACGGGGCTATACATGCAATATTACATTAACGTACCTCGTTCTTCAATGTATAAATAGCAAAACACATATGAATTTACTCTTGAACATGTACACGCTTATTTACCGGTCTCGCGCTTGCCCTAATTGTTAGTAAATGCTTTGCAACAGAAATTCAATTCGGTCCCTCATGTAATCATGTCAGATGTGGTCGTGCTACTTGAACATACCACCTAACTAGCTAAATACGAATTCAAAGAGACATGTATACATGCAACGTTTTGTATTAACTTGGCTACATAAATAACAATAGTTTAAGAATTTATATTTTATTTGTTATTTAAGTCATAATCAATTTTTTAGAAGTCATGATCAAGGTTATTAAAGGTTTAGAAGGCATTAAAAATTATTTTCAGCATTTTATTTGTTAAGTTCCAACTTTTCGAGAATTATTAATTTATAATTTATTTGTTAATTTATGCAAATAAGAATACTTTTTGCTGGAACTAATGTGCAGAGTGTACATGAATTTTCGTAAATTATAATTTACTTACTTTCAAGCTAAATAAATGACAAGAAAAACAAAGCAGTTCAAGTTTGGATAAAAACTATAATAAGTTATAATTGACTTGATCAAAAATATATGATAAAAGACCGGAAATATTCAATTTCAGACTTTTTGACCCATACTTCGGTTCGTATAGAATAGGAAAAGGTAAAACGTTAAACTTATAATGAATGAATTTACATAGAAACTTTTAGTTTGAGCTCGACTTTAGTTTTGATATGGTAGGATAAATTTCGATGTGTATAAGAGTTATAAATAATTAAGTATGATAAATATTTCAATGAAATTATTCTGCTATAATTAGAGTACTGCTAGAAAACTGCCATTAGGACTATGTTAACAGAATATTTTCTTTTTTTAAATAACTCACAAATCAATGATTTCTATTATGGCCGATTTCTTTATATAAAAACGAAGTAAATGATCCGTTAAAATGAAATTTATCTAAAATGGTGCTCTAACATGACCATTCATATTTTTGCGTAAATTTTTTGAACAATAAGTATAATTTGTAAACAAGTATTTCAATGACTTTCTTGACATAAATAATTTTTTTCAAATAATTTATAAGTTTAATGATTTTTTAATTTTCATAATTTTATCTTTCAGAATTTCTATGTATATTTTAAAATCAATAATTCTCCACACCAAGAAACTTTTAACAAGTACTAAATATAGTACTATCATAATATTCTTTCCAAAAATACAAAATTTAAAAAGATAATTAATAAAATTTGTATAGCATTCACATTTTTTACCATGTTCAACAAAAACGTTAAATTGTTAAGATAATCATAATAATTGCAATTAACTAACATAAAAATTCTCGTATGAAATTATTTACGAAAAAAATATTTTGAGTTTTTAAAAAAGTCACCATCATTTCAAAAAAAAAGGAAAAAAAAGGAAAAAAAATGAATATAAAATCAAAATCAGACTAGTCTTTCTTATGTTGAATACACATACACATAAAATATATTTTGATCGCTACAATTTTATAAAATATCTTTTTTCTATTTTGTTTATTTGAAGAAGGTGATTTATTAATACTCCTTAGAGATAATATTGATTAAATAAATGGACACCGACAACTTGGAATACGAGCAAGGTGGAAGTTTTTTATTATTTATCGCCGGAACGACGTTTCGGCTTTATTTGTGTCCCTTTTCGAGTTCAAAATGCCTAAATAAGACAAGTCACATGATTAAAATTTTAAAAATAACAAAGCACAACGTCGTCTACGTCGTACAGTCAAATAGATGAAAAAATGTTTTATAGAAGAACCTAGAAACTAAAAAAGAACCTCAAAACAGAAAAGCCAAGATTTTTTTAACTTTACTAGAAAATCCATGCAGCGCAAGCGCGCCCTATATCTAATCTAAATGTATATAAATTTTTAATGATTGACTCTTAATATAGTGTTATTATTTTCTGTTCATTATTAAATAATAATAATTTCATATCTATTAATACACTGTAAATCATTTTCATATAAAAGATCATTGATTCTTAATCATGCTATAATTGTATGATTAATTACATTGATCACAACTGAATTTGCTGATTCAATGATGAAGCTTATGATAGTTTTAATTCATCACCCCAAAAAGAGGTGATATCGACGTAAAATCATTCTCTCATTCATTGAACACAAGCACCCAAATAACATACGATGCTGTTCGACGTCTATGATTACGATTACAAAAGTAACTAAGGTGAATCATTTTACATGTTACTGAATTTTTATTTTTACATTGAGAAAAACCTTGAAAGTGACTTACAGTGTAACAGTATCAGTAAAGAAATTGATGTTATATACTAATGTATCAGAGCAGTTGACATAGTCATGTAAAATTATCCATGATGAAAAACATCTGTTTTTAACAATGTGATGTGGTTTATAAAAACGACTTTTCCAATTTTATCATCACTTTAAATTTCACACATAAAACGGACACTACACCTACACTCATAAATATTGACTATCTCCACATTTTAATGCAAAATTTCAGGAAAAGAAATGCATTAGATGGTATAAATTTTTAAATAAATTTATTCATTAGCATTTATGAATTTTTAATTTCTGGTACCAGAAAAATTTTAATATATAATATTGGAATCCTAAATTCTCAGTAACTAATGAATGAAGTTATTTAAAAATTAATATTTTCAACAATATGAAATCCATAAAATATATAGAAAATAAAATAGTTCAAATCAATTCTTAACGATATGTATATCGTTCCTATTTTTAAAATACAAATAAAAATAAAAATTCTAATTTATATTTTCTTAATTATAGTTATTATATCATTCTTTCAAACAAAAGATTTTTAATTTTACTTTGCAGAAAAACTGTTTATTCTAAGCGTCATTCAATTTGAATTTTGAAATTAAATAAACAAATTTTTAAAAATAGTATATTTTAGGCAAATATTATACTATATTGTTGAAAAAAAAATTTTCAAGCTGTCAATCTAGAAATATTTTATATACTAAATTATACTATCGAAATTGTATTACTTATCGGTTTTTTATTATCTATTTTAAAATATTCCGAAATATTTTAAATCTTATTTTAAATTTACCAAATTACTTGCCAGGCTCATAGATAAATATTTTATGATATTGTTATAAGCTAAAAAGTTCATAACATCTGTATTTTCTAAATTTATTGCTTAATATACTATTTTATAGTACAATTTTTAAAAAGAGAATTCAGAAGTAAATGGCATAGAATTGTTACCATGTTCTAATTTGAAATATGCAATAACAAATGAATATAGAGCGGTACTTCGCACTCTCGACAACTTCACACAAAAGGAATTTTTGTAAGCGGAAGGTAGCGATGTTTATACTAATAATTTTATTTAAAAAATCAAACTATAACTCAATAATTATAATTTAATTATTTTATCAATGATTTTTATTATTAAATTCTAAATCGATGATTTTATTTAAGCGTATTATAGTAAATCAAATCTCGTTTTTCGCCAATCATATGATTCTATTCAACGCACCAATCACGTTCTTAGTATAAAATGTTTCACAACATCCGGCCATCGTTTTTTTAAAAGAGGAAAAGAGGATTTAACGTCGTTGTATTTATCTTATCATTTTGACGCTGGTCAACGACGGAGGTTTTAAGTGTATTTGTAAACAAAGCACCTGTATGTACAGTGATGCTTATATCAATCGGCCGAGAGTGAGATTCGGATTCGGTACCTCGAGATTACAAATCCATAACTCTACCGAATGAGCCACTGACGACCTCAATATTTTATGTATTGAAAGCACAGTAATAAAGTCTTGAAAGCACAAGTTTAAATTTAAATTTTACATTTTGCAGATTAGATGTTAACTAATTGCATGATTGTTCATGAACTCAGGGTTAATAATGAAGAGATTACATTTGACAATGAATAAATAGTATTTTTTACACATCACGATATGTGTAGTGTACATTTTGATTATTCACTGTAATATACTTTTTTTTAATTCTAATATTATATTGACTAAATTGAAAATTTTCGTATTTGATATAAGTATTCTTGTTATAACCAAGTAAATTAATTTCAATGGTAAAACTTTAAAGTACAAAATTAAGTTCTTAAAAAGTCATATTATTTAATGTTAAAAGTTTCTAGAATAATGAAATGAAGTATGATTTTTTTATGACAAAATTTTCAAATTTCATTAGATAAAGTAATTTCTTAACTTTTAGAATTTAATAGTAATGCGACATATTTATAAAAAAATTTTAATTGTTAAAGTAACTTATACGGGAATCGTTTTGAAATTCAAATTGTTTAAACAAAATATTTCTAAATTTTCTAAATTAAATTCCTTATCCTTTAATTAAATTTAGCTATATTAATGTTTCCTTTAATAAATAATTAGTAATCATTATAGTATTACTGTACTTATTTTGCATATATTAGTGTAAATTAATAATTACTATAAATAAAATGTTTTGTTAAAATCTTTGATATTCATTAAAAAATTATTTATAGATTAAAGCTATATACAATTTACCTTTATACTAGAAAATTAGTTAAGTTTTGTAAGTTCGCTTTTTGCATTGATTATTTAAAAATTTAATATTAAAAAAATGTATGAAATTCCGAGTAGATTTTACAATAAACCATTTGCTAAACAAGCATAAAATGCTTGGCATCCCAAGTATTTTTATATTTAATGCGAAGGAACATTTTTTTCATTTTTTTATGAGACAAGGGAAGCGATTGTATTACGCATAAAGCAGTGACGTCAAACGTATAATATCATTAAAGAAAACGACGTTTTACTCCTGAGTAACCATATAAAAAAAACAAATTTTATCGCAAGTTTAAAGTCCCTCCTCAAAAATTAAATTTTATATTCATAATTTTTAAGTACATTAATATATTCATAAAAGACAGTTCATTATTTACGTAAAAAATTTTTTAATTAACGAAGAAAATCAGCTTAACCCTTAGAGGGCCGGGATGATGCTTTGAAGCGTCATACCAATAACTCGTCGACATTTGGTAATAGTTTGATCAAAAGCGGGGGACTTTTTTCCTCATTTCTATGGAGATACTGACCTCTCAAATCCTGGCCCTTTAAGAGTTAAAGACAAAGAAAACTTAGTGAACTTTAAAT
Source organism: Anastatus disparis (assembly GCA_017163975.1). NCBI lineage: Eukaryota > Metazoa > Arthropoda > Insecta > Hymenoptera > Eupelmidae > Anastatus > Anastatus disparis. Next base: position 21,510 of record JAFFSR010000379.1, read on the forward strand.
TTTTTATTTGTACAAATAATAGTACATTGTGCAACAAGGGAGCAAAATAGGTGTTTGCCGACGAGTGCGAGTTTGGCGCTTGAGCGTAGCGAAAGCGACAAATCGCACGAGTCGACAAACACCTATATGCTCCCGCGTTGCACTATACTATTTTCTCACACGAAGAGCGCTAAAAATATTATTTTTAATTTCATACATGTTTTGACAACTCTTCAAAATAACTCGTTATACGTAGCTGTATATTTCATTTTAGACTTTTACGGTAGCAAATTTAAAGTAATCATCTTTGCTTGTTCAAGTATTTCTGTGGGCACTCCACTTTTACTATCAGATTCTGATTCGTTATTCATTTTTTTAATATTCACATATATTTAAAACATACACAAAACGTGAAATGAAAGAATTTCTTTAATGCGACGAGCAAGGTACGTCTGACACTGAACGAACGAATTGAAAGCAGCTATAAACTTTTTCGTGGAATTTGTCCACCCTTAACTTCTAAGAATTTATGATTTGGGGTTGAGCACTTGGCTGATGTGATGAGCAATATAACTATTAAATTAATGATACTAAAAAAATACTAAATAGTTTGAAAACAGTTATTAATTTATTCGAATTTTTCCAAGAAATTTTTCTACCCCTTGCAATTCGGAGAATTTTGCAATTCACAGAATTCACAATCCAAAGTAAAATATTTGACTGGCTATAAAGATAACGGGTTACAGTATCGAGTTACACATACTGGCTAGCGTATAAAGATATCGGGTTAGATTCTCGAGTCTTTTATAAGTTCGAATTCATTTTTCTCCCTAGGGAGGCAAAGAGGTATTTTGCTCCCTCACAACAGCTGGTCAAAATAGTATTTTGCGCTCTGAGTGCGAGAATAGTATATTACACACCAAGGGAGGTAAAGTATTGGCGAGTCCATAGCACATATAATTTAGCGACCTCATAACACATAGCAAATATATGCTATGGGGTCGCTATTTTACCTCCCGTGGAGTGTATACTATTTTTCGCCATACTCGGGCCGAAACTATGACTTTTGTTTTTCGACGCCGGGACGAAAGTCGTAGTTTCGGGCAAGGTATGGCGAAAAATTTTTTTTGCTGCATGCTTATAGAATCAACATATTTTATTTCTTCGTAGTTTAAAAACGCTGCCAAGTGCTTTGGCGGAATGCTTTCTCATAGAGCTCTTAGAGTTTCATTATTTTTTTAATATTTATTTAAATGTGATTTTAATATAAAAAAAATTGTCTAACATTAATATTTATTAATAAATTTGTACTTTAAAAAAACGATGACAACGAAATTCATTCTTCTTCTTCAAATATTTTTTCCATTTATTAAAAAACAATTTAATTTATAATATTTAATAATGATTATATTTAAATACTTAATTGAATGTAATAATACAAGTCAACATCTAAATCAGTAGTACTATTATAAATTTTCGAGAGTTACTCAGAAATCAAAAGAAGTGATCAAAAGCTACTCTAAGAAAATTATTTTTTTCAAACTTGGTTTATAAAGACAGTAGCAAATAACTTGTATACAAATTTTAGAGCAAATCTATCGAGTACTTTACGTAAAATGGAAAAAAACTGAAATATGAAAATTTTTTAAGAAAATTTATAAAATTTTCTAAAATGAAAACTACGCTAAGAAGATCGGTTTATAAAAGTTATCCTTCTTTTGGCAGATGCAAATTATTCTCATGGAAATCTCAAATTCATCAAGTAACTTACGTAAAATACAAAAAAAATTAAAAATTGAAAATTTTTTCAAATTCTTAAAATGGCTCTATAAAAAAACTACACTATGAATACCAATTTTCAATAGCTTTCCGTCTAGTTATACAAAAACATAGATGGTGTAAAAAATTTGAAGCAAATCCATCGAGTAATTTTCGAGATCTAACTGGTTAAATAAATAACATTTTCTTTTCAAAATTTCTTTTCAAAATTTTAAAAATGCTCTAAAATTAAAACTACGCTATGAAAATCAATTTTCGAAAATTTCCCTTCTTTTGGCAGTCGCAAATAATTTCCCTGCAATTTTTAGAACAAATCTATCGAGTACTTTACGTAAAATAAAAAAAAATAAGAAAAGAAGAATCGAAATTTTTTTTGAAATCTTTAAAATTCTCTAAAATTGTAACCACGCTAAGAAAATAAGTTTTCAAAAGCTTATTTTTTCAGACAATAGCGAATTAATTGTATAAAAATTTTGGAGAAAATTTATAGTATGGTTTACGCAAAATAGAAAACAAATGAAAACTAAAATTTTTTTTGAAAATTTTCAAAGTGCTCTAAAATTAAAACTGCACTAAGAAAATTAATTTTCCAAAGCTTGTTTTCTTCAGTCAGTAGCGAATAAATCGCATACAAATTTTGGAGCAAATCTATCGAATGGTTTTCGTAAAATAGAAAAAAATTAAAAATAAAAATTTTAAAAAAAATTTTAAAAATGCTCTAAAATTAAAAGTGCGCTAAGAAAATTAGTTTACAAAATTTTTTATACTTTTGGCAGTCGAAATTAAGTTCCATACAAATTTTCGAACAAATTCTTCGAGTAGTTAACGTAAAATACAAAAAAAATGAAAAATCGAAATTTTTTTAAAATTCTTAAAATGATTCTAAAAAAAAACTACGCTAAGAAAACCAATTCTCAATATCTTCCGCACCAGTTCATCAAAAAATTGAATTGTATGGAAAATTTGAAGTAAATCCATCGAGTAGTTTTTAAGATTTTATTGGCTTAATAAATAGAAACATTTTTTTTTTAAATTTCAAAATGCTCTAAAATTAAAACTAATCTAAGAAAATCAATTTTTAAAAATTTATTTTATCCGGGCAATCACAAATAAATTCCATGCAAATTTTGAAGCAAATCCATCGAGTAGTAAACAAAAAAAAACCAAAAAACGAAAAATCGAATTTTTTTTTTAAAAACTTTAAAATGAAAACTACGCTAGAAGAACCAAGAAAAGTTACGTTTTTTATTTTATTAAAAAAAAGTTATTGCTGAATCTTAAAAAAACGTGTTAATCTTGTATACTGAATAAATTTAATATACTGACTTAATATTTAATTACATGTAATTGGATAATTTGGTTTCGCAAAGCTGACGCAAAATTTTAATTTATACTGGACAAAATATGTTAATAAATATGAGTCTGAAGTCTCCAACGTTGTTACCAACGAAAAGTTGACTTTTTTCTAAAATCCTAAATTATGGTTTTAGAATGTCAAAGAGGATTAGAAAAAGCGATTTAACATTAATAATGATCATTAAAACCATTTATAACGAAATTGTAAGATATTGGAAATAATTCATACTATCAATGAAAGACCGCTTATTTCGAAAAAACATAACATTTGTACTAACTTGATGAGCTTTTTATAATCGATGCAATAACGTAGGATTAATTAAAATGCATGTATAAAAATATAATATTGTTAATCAAAACCAGGTGACCTAACCTAACACGTGCCAAATCCCCTAGAATCAAAGATATCTTACTTTAATAAGTTTCCGTGCCTTTGTTTGATGGATTAATCATTTTTTCTCGATGCAATAAAGAAGGCAGTACTAAAATACGTGTGTAAAAGAATCGTCATGTCAATCGAGACTAAGGAACATTACCTAACCAACGATAAATGCCATTTTACTAAAAATATCTTGCTTAAAAAATTCCCACGCCTTTGTTTAATAAATTAACCATTTTTTCTCGATGCGATAAGAAAGGCAGTACTGAAATACGTGTATAAAAAAATCGACATGACAATCGAGACTAAGGAACATAACCTAACTGGTGATAAATGCCATTATATTAAAGATATTTCACTTTAAAAAATTCCCATGCTTTTGTTAGATGGATTAACCATTTTTTCTCGATGCGATAAGAAAGGCAGTACTGAAATACGTGTATAAAAAAATCGACATGACAATCGAGACTAAGGAACATAACCTATCCGGCGATGAATACCATTTTACTAAAAATATTTCGCTTTAAAAAATTCTTATGCCTTTGTTAGATGGATTAACTATTTTTCCTTGATGCGATAAGTGAGGCAGTACTTAAATACGTGTATAAAAAAATCGACATGTCAATCGAGACTAAGGAACATAACCTAACCGGCGATAAATACCATATTATTAAAGATATCTCGCTTTACAAAATTCCCACGCCTTTGTTTGATGGATTAACCATTTTTTCTCGATGCGATGAGAAAGGCAGTACTAAAATACGTGTATGAAAAAATCGACATGACAATCGAGACTAAGGAACATAACCTAACTGGTGATAAATGCCATTATATTGAAGATATTTCGCTTTAAAAAATTCCCATCCCTTTGTTAGGTGGATTAACCATTTTTTCTCGATGTGATAAGGAAGGCAGTACTAAAATACGTGTGTGGAAATATCGTCATGTCAATCGAGACTGAGGAACATAACCTAAACAACGATAAATGCCATTTTACTAAAAATATCTTGCTTAAAAAATTCCCATCCCTTTGTTAGATGGATTAAGAGCAGGCCGGATTCGCTGTCCTTGTCTAATTGGCATTTTTGTTATTTACTCAAGTATTAATCGGTGTATCTGCAAATTGAAGGTTATGCGCAATAGATATTATTATTACAAATATTTATGCACAAGAAAAAAAAAATCTATCGCTTTATTTTTGAGAAAAGTAAGGAACGCGAAAATATTATAAACATAATCTTTTACTTCAGCGTTCCTTACTTTTCTCAAAAACAAATCGGTAGATTTTTTTTTTTCTTGTGCATAGATATTCATAATAATAATATCTATTGCGATTAACCATTATTTTGAAGATACACCGATTAATACTTGAGTAAATAACAAACAACTCAATTGTTACTCGGTCGGTATCAGGTTCTACTCCGGCCTGCCGTTAACCATTTTTTCTCGATGTGATAGGGAAGGCAGTACTGAAATACGTGTGTGAAAAAATCGTCATGTCAATCGAGACTGAGGAACATAACCTAACCAACGATAAATGCCATTTCACTAAAAATATCTTGCTTTAAAAAATTCCCACGCCTTTGTTTAATAAATTAGCCATTTTTACTCGATGCGATAAAAAAGGCAGTACTGAAATACGTGTATAAAAAATCGACATGACAATCGAGACTAAGGAACATAACCTAACTGGTAATAAATGCCATTATATTAATGATATTTCGCTTTAAAAAATTTCCATGCCTTTGTTAGATGGATTAACCATTTTTTCTCGATGCAATAAGGAAGGCAGTACTAAAATACGTGTGTAAAAAAATCGTCATATCAATCGAGACTAAGGAACATTACCTAACCAACGATAAATGCCATTTTACTAAAAATATCTTGCTTAAAAAATTCCCACGCCTTTGTTTAATAAATTAACCATTTTTTCTCGATGCGATAAGAAAGGCAGTACTGAAATACGTGTATAAAAAAATCGACATGACAATCGAGACTAAGGAACATAACCTAACTGGTGATAAATGCCATTATATTAAAGATATTTCACTTTAAAAAATTCCCATGCCTTTGTTAGATGGATTAACCATTTCTTCTCGATTCGATAAGGAAGGCAGTACTAAAATACGTGTGTGGAAAAATCGTCATGTCAATCGAGACTGAGGAACATAACCTAACCAACGATAAATGCCATTTTACTAACAATATCTTGCTTTAAAAAATTCCCGCGCCTTTGTTTAATTGATTAACGATTTTTTCTCGATGCGATAAGAAAGGCAGTACTGAAATGCGTGTATAAAAAAATCGACATGACAATCGAGACTAAGAAACATAACCTAACTGGTGATAAATGCCATTTTACTAAAAATATTTTGCTTTAAAAAATTCTTATGCCTTTGTTAGATGGATTAACCATTTTTTCTCGATGCGATGAGAAAGGCAGTACTAAAATACCTGTATAAAAAAATCGACATGTCAATCGAGAGTAAGGAACATAACCTAACCGGCGATAAATACCATATTGTTAAAGATATCTTGCTTTAAAAATTTCCACGCCTTTGTTTGATGGATTAACCATTTTTTCTCGATGCGATAAGGAAGGAAGTACTGAAATACGTGTGTAAAAAAATCGTCATAGCAATCGAGACTGAGGAACATAAGCTAACCAACGATAAATGCCATTTTACTATAAAAATCTTGCCTTAAAAAATTCCCACGCCTTTGTTTAATAAATTAACTATTTTTTCTCGATGCGATAAGGAAGGCAGTACTGAAATACGTGTATGAAAAAATCGACATGACAATCGAGACTAAAAAACATAACCTAACTGGTGATAAATGCCATTATATTAAAGATATTTCGCTTTAAAAAATTCCTAAACCTTTGTTAGATAGATTAACCATTTTTTCTCGATGCGATGAGGAAGGCAGCACTGAAATACGTGTATAAAAAAATTGTCATGTCAATCGAGACTGAGGAACATAACCTAACCAACGATAAATGCCAATTTACTAAAAAAATCTTGCCTTATAAAATTCCCACGCCTTTGTTTAATAAATTAACCATTTTTTCTCGATGCGATAAGAAAGGCAGTACTGAAATACGTGTATAAAAAAATCGACATGACAATCGAGACTAAGGAACATAACCTAACTGGTGATAAATGCCATTATATTAAAGATATTTCACTTTAAAAAATTCCCATGCCTTTGTTAGATGGATTAACCATTTTTTCTCGATTCGATGAGGAAGGCAGTACTAAAATACGTGTGTGGAAAAATCGTCATGTCAATCGAGACTGAGGAACATAACCTAACCAACGATAAATGCCATTTTACTAACAATATCTTGCTTTAAAAAATTCCCGCGCCTTTGTTTAATAAATTAACCATTTTTTCTCGATGCGATGAGAAAGGCAGTACTAAAATACGCGTATAAAAAAATCGACATGACAATCGAGACTAAGGAACATAACCTATCCGGCGATGAATACCATTTTACTAAAAATATTTCGCTTTAGAAAATTCTTATGCCTTTGTTAGATGGATTAACCATTTTTTCTCGATGCAATAAGAAAGGCACTACTAAAATACGTGTGTAAAAAAATCGTCATGTCAATCGAGACTCAGGAACATAACCTAACCAACGATAAATGCCATTTTACTAAAAATATCTTGCTTTAAAAAATTCCCGCGCCTTTGTTTAATTAATTAACCATTTTTTCTCGATGCAATAAGAAAGGCAGTACTGAAATACGTGTATAAAAAAATCGACATGACAATCGAGACTAAGGAACTTAACCTAACTGGTGATAAATGCCATTACATTAAAGATATATCACTTTAAAAAATTCCCATGCCTTTGTTAAATGGATTAACCATTTTTTCTCGATGCGATAAGGAAGGCAGTACTAAAATACGTGTGTGAAAAAATCGTCATGTCAATCGAGACTGAGGAACATAACCTAACCAACGATAAATGCCATTTTACTAACAACATCTTGCTTTAAAAAACTCCCACGCCTTTGTTTAATAAATTAACCATTTTTTCTCGATGCAATAAGAAAAGCAGTACTATAATACGTGTATAAAAAAATCGACATGACAATCGAGACTAAGGAACTTAACCTAACTGGTGATAAATGCCATTACATTAAAGATATATCACTTTAAAAAATTCCCATGCCTTTGTTAAATTGATTAACCATTTTTTCTCGATGCCATAAGGAAGGCAGTACTAAAATACGTGTGTGAAAAAATCGTCATGTCAATCGAGACTGAGGAACATAACCTAACCAACGATAAATGCCATTTTACTAACAACATCTTGCTTTAAAAAATTCCCGCGCCTTTGTTTAATTAATTAACCATTTTTTCTCGATGCAATAAAAAAGGCAGTACTGAAATACGTGTATAAAAAAATCGACATGACAATCGAGACTAAGGAACATAACCTAACCGGCGATGAATACCATTTTACTAAAAATATTTTGCTTTAAAAAATTCTTATGCCTTTGTTGGATGGATTAACCATTTTTTCTCGATGCGATGAGAAAGGCAGTACAAAAATACGTGTATAAAAAAATCGACGTGACAATCGAGACTAAGGAACATAACCTAACTGGTGATAAATGCCATCATATTAAAGATATTTCGCTTCAAAAAATTCCTAAGCCTTTGTTAGATGGATTAACCATTTTTTCTCGATGCGATAGGAAAGTCAGTACTCAAATACGTGTATAAAAAAAGCGACATGTCCATCGAGACTAAGGAACATAACCTTACCGGCGATAAATACCATATAATTAAAGATATTTTGCTTTAAAAAATTCCCACCCCTTTGTTTCATGGATTAACCATTTCTTCTCGATGCGATAAGAAAGGCAGTACTAAAATACGTGTGAAAAAAATCGACACGACAATCGACAATAAGGAACATAACCTAACTGGTGATAAATGCCATTATATTAAAGATATTTCGCTTTAAAAAATTCCCATCCCTTTGTTAGATGGATTAACCATTTTTTCTCGATGCGATAAGAAAGGCAGTACTAGAATACGTGTGCAAAAAAATCGTCATGTCAATCGAGACTGAGGAACATAACCTAACCAACGATAAATGCCATTTTACTAACAATATCTTGCTTTAAAAAATTCCCGCGCCTTTGTTTAATTAATTAACCATTTTTTCTCGATGCGATAAGAAAAGATGTACTGAAATACGTGTATAAAAAAATCGACATGACAATCGAGACTAAGGAACATAACCTAACTGGTGATAAATGCCATTATATTGAAGATATTTCGCTCTAAAAAATTCTCATCCCTTTGTTAGGTGGATTAACCATTTTTTCTCGATGTGATAAGGAAGGCAGTACTAAAATACGTGTGTGAAAAAATCGTCATGTCAATCGAGACTGAGGAACATAACCTAAATAACGATTAATGCCATTTTACTAAAAATATCTTGCTTAAAAAATTCCCATCCCTTTGTTAGTTGGATTAACCATTTTTTCTCGATGTGATAAGGAAGGCAGTAATAAAATACGTGTGTGAAAAAATCGTCATGTCAATCGAGACTGAGGAACATAACCTAACCAACGATTAATGCCATTTCACTAAAAATATCTTGCTTTAAAAAATTCCCACGCCTTTGTTGAATAAATTAACCATTTTTTCATGATGCAATAAAAAAGGCAGTACTGAAATACGTGTATAAAAAATCGACATGACAATCGAGACTAAGGAACATAACCTAACTGGTGATAAATGCCATTATATTGAAGATATTTCGCTCGAAAAAATTCCGATCCCTTTGTTAGGTGGATTAACCATTTTTTCTCGATGTGATAAGGAAGGCAGTACTAAAATACGTGTGTGAAAAAATTGTCATGTCAATCGAGACTGAGGAACATAACCTAAATAACGATAAATGCCATTTTACTAAAAATATCTTGCTTAAAAAATTCCCATCCCTTTGTTAGTTGGATTAACCATTTTTTCTCAATGTGATAAGGAAGGCAGTAATAAAATACGTGTGTGAAAAAATCGTCATGTCAATCGAGACTGAGGAACATAACCTAACCAACGATTAATGCCATTTTACTAAAAACATCTTGCTTTAAAAAACTCCCACGCCTTTCTTTAATAAATTAACCACTTTTTCTCGATGCGATAAGGAAGGGAGTACTGAAATACGTGTGTAAAAAAATCGTCATGGCAATCGAGACTGAGGAACATAACCTAACCAACGATAAATGCCATTTTACTAAAAAAATCTTGCCTTTAAAAATTCCCACGCCTTTGTTTAATAAATTAACTATTTTTTCTCGATGCGATAAGAAAGGGAGTACTGAAATACGTGTATGAAAAAATCGACATGACAATCGAGACTAAAAAACATAACCTAACTGGTGATAAATGCCATTATATTAAAGATATTTCCCCTTAAAAAAATCCTAAGCCTTTGTTAGATGGATTAACCATTTTATCTCGATGCGATGAGGAAGGCAGTACTGAATCACGTGTGTAAAAAAATCGTCATGGCAATCGAGACTGAGGAACATAACCCAACCAACGATAAATGCCATTTTACCAAAAAAATCTTGCCTTAAAAAATTCCCACGCTTTTGTTTAATAAATTAACTATTTATTCTAGATGCGATAAGAAAGGCAGTACTGAAGTACGTGTATAAAAAAATCGACATGACAATCGAGACTAAGGAACATAACCTAACTGGTGATAAATGCCATTATATTAAAGATATTTCGCTTTAAAAAATTCCTAAGCCTTTGTTAGATGGATTAACCATTTTTTCTCGATGCGATGAGGAAGCCAGTACTGAAATACGTGTATAAAAAAATCGTCATGTCAATCGAGACTGAGGAACATAACCTAACCAACGATAAATGCCATTTTACTAAAAAAATCTTGCTTTAAAAAACTCCCCCCCCTTTTTTAATAAATTAACCATTTTTTCTCGATGCGATAAGAAAGGCAGTACTGAAATACGTGTATTAAAAAATCGACACGACAATCGAGACTAAGGAACATAACCTAACTGGTGATAAATGCCATTATATTTAAGATATTTCGCTTTAAAAAATTCCCATCCCTTTGTTAGATGGATAAACCACTTTTTCTCGATGCGATAAGAAAGGCAGTACTAGAATACGTGTGCAAAAAAATTGTCATGTCAATCGAGACTGAGGAACATAACCTAACTAACGATGTATGCCATTTTACTAAAAACATCTTGCTTTAAAAAACTCCCACGCCTTTGTTTAATAAATTAACCATTTTTTCTCGATGCGATAAGAAAGGCAGTACTGAAATACGTGTATAAAAAAATCGACATAACAATCGAGACTAAGGAACATAACCTATTTGGTGATAAATGCCATTATATTAAAGATATTTCGCTTTAAAAAATTCCCATGCCTATGTTTGATGGATTAACCATTTTTTCTCGATGCGATAAGGAAGGCAGTACTGAAATACGTGTGTAAAAAAATCGTCATGGCAATCGAGACTGAGGAACATAACCTAACCAACGATAAATGCCATTTTACTAAAAAAATCTTGCCTTTAAAAATTCCCACGCCTTTGTTTAATAAATTAACTATTTTTTCTCGATGCGATAAGAAAGGCAGTACTGAAATACGTGTATGAAAAAATCGACATGACAATCGAGACTAAAAAACATAACCTAACTGGTGATAAATGCCATTATATTAAAGATATTTCCCTTTAAAAAATTCCTAAGCTTTTGTTAGATGGATTAACCATTTTTTCTCGATGCGATAAGGAAGGCAGTACTGAAATACGTGTGTAAAAAATCGTCATGGCAATCGAGACTGAGGAACATAACCTAACCAACGATAAATGCCATTTTACTAAAAAAATCTTGCCTTAAAAAATTCCCACGCCTTTGTTTAATAAATTAACTATTTTTTCTCGATGCGATAAGAAAGGCAGTACTGAAGTACGTGTATAAAAAGTCGACATGACAATCGAGACCAAGGAACATAACCTAACTGGTGATAAATGCCATTATATTAAAGATATTTCGCTTTAAAAAATTCCCACGCCTTTGTTTCATGGATTAACCATATTTTCTCGACGCGATAAGAAAGGCAGTACTAAAATACGTGTGGAAAAAATCGACACGACAATCGAGACTAAGGAACATAACCTAACTGGTGATAAATGCCATTATATTAAAGATATTTCGCTTTAAAAAATTCCCATCCCTTTGTTAGATGGATTAACCATTTTTTCTCGATGCGATAAGGAGGGCAGTACCAAAATACGTGTGTAAAAAAACGTCATATCAATCGAGACTGAGGAACATAACCTAACCAACGATAAATACTATTTTACTAAAAATATCTTGCTTTAAATGGTTAATCCATATAACAAAGGCATGGGAATTTTTTAAAGTGAAATATCTTTAATATAATGGCATTTATCACTAGTTAGGTTATGTTCCTTAGTCTCGATTATCATCTCGATTTTTTTATACACGTATTTTATGACTGCCTTCCTTATCGCATCGAGAAAAAATCGTTAATCCATCAAACAAAGGCGTGGGGATTTTCTAAAGCAAGTATCTTTGATAATATGGTATTTATCGCCGGTTAGGTTATGTTCCTTAGTCTCGATTGACATTCCGATTTATTTATACACGTATTTGAGTACTGCCTTCCTTATCGCATCGAGAAAAAATGGTTAATCCATCTAACAAAGGCATGGGAATTTTTTAAAGCGAAATATCTTTAATATAATGCTATTTATCACCAAATAGGTTATGTTCCTTAGTCTCGATTGTCATGTCGATTTTTTTATACACGTATTTCAGTACTGCCTTTCTTATCGCATCGAGAAAAAATGGTTAATTTATTAAACAAAGGCGTCGGAATTTTTTAAAGCAAGATATTTTTAGTGAAATGGCATACATCGTTGGTTAGGTTATGTTCCTCAGTCTCGATTGCCATGACGATCTTTTCACACACGTATTTTAGTACTGCCTTTCTTATCTTATCGAGAAAAAATGGTTAATCCATTTAACAAAGGCATGGGAATTTTTTAAAGCGAAATATCATTAATATAATGGCATTTATTACCAGTTGGGTTATGTTCCTTAGTCTCGATCGTCATTTCGATTTTATATACACGTATTTCAGTAATGCCTTTTTTATTGCATCAAGAAAAAATGGTTAATTTATCAAACAAAGGCGTGGGAATTTTTTAAAGCAAGATATTTTTAGTGAAATGGCATTTATCGTTGGTTAGGTTATGTTCCTCAGTCTCGATTGACATGACGATTTTTTCACACACGTATTTTATTACTGCCTTCCTTATCACATCGAGAAAAAATGGTTAATCCATCTAACAAAGGGATGGGAATTTTTTAAGCAAGATATTTTTAGTAAAATGGCACTTATCGTTGTTTAGGTTATGTTCCTCAGTCTCGATTGACATGACGATTTTTTCACACACGTATTTTAGTACTGCCTTCCTTACCACATCGAGAAAAAATGGTTAATCCACCTAACAAAGGGATGGGAATTTTTTAGAGCGAAATATCTTCAATATAATGGCATTTATCACCAGTTAGGTTATGTTCCTTAGTCTCGATTGTCATGTCGATTTTTTTATACACGTATTTTAGTACTGCCTTTCTCATCGCATCGAGAAAAAATGGTTAATCCATCTAACAAAGGCATAAGAATTTTTTAAAGCAAAATATTTTTAGTGAAATGGCATTTATCGTTGGTTAGGTTATGTTTCTCAGTCTCGATTGACATGACGATTTTCTCACACACGTATTTTATTACTGCCTTCCTTATCACATCGAGAAAAAATGGTTAATCCATCTAACAAAGGGATGGGAATTTTTTAAGCAAGATATTTTTAGTAAAATGGCATTTATCGTTGTTTAGGTTATGTTCCTCAGTCTCGATTGACATGACGATTTTTTCACACACGTATTTTAGTACTGCCTTCCTTATCACATCGAGAAAAAATGGTTAATCCACCTAACAAAGGGATGGTAATTTTTTAGAGCGAAATATCTTCAATATAATGGCATTTATCACCAGTTAGGTTATGTTCCTTAGTCTCGATTGTCATGTCGATTTTTTTATACACGTATTTCAGTACTGCCTTTCTCATCGCATCGAGAGAAAATGGTTAATTAATTAAACAAAGGCGCGGGAATTTTTTAAAGCAAGATATTGTTAGTAAAATGGCATTTATCGTTGGTTAGGTTATGTTCCTCAGTCTCGATTGACATGACGATTTTTTCACACACGTATTTTAGTTCTGCCTTCCTTATCGCATCGAGAAAAAATGGTTAATCCATCAAACAAAGGCATGGAAACTTATTAAAGTAAGATATCTTTGATTCTAGGGGATTTGGCACTTGTTAGGTCAGGTCCCCTGGTTTTGATTAACAATATTATATTTTTATACATGCATTTTTATTAATCCTACGTTATTGCATCGATTATAAAAAGCTCATCCAGTTAGTACAAATGTTATGTTTTTGAAATAAGCGGTCTTTCATCGATAGTATGAATTATTTCCAATATTTTATAATTTCGTTATAAATGGTTTTAATGATCATTATTTATGTCAAATTGCTTTTTCTAATCCTCTTTGACATTCTAAAACCATAATTTAGGAATTTAGAAAGATGTCAACTTTTCGTTGGTAACAACGTTGGAGACTTCAGACTCATTAATAAATAACATTAATAAAAATGCACAAAACTTAAATCAACTTTATCTACTAAGTGTTTATGTGTAACGTTAAAAATGATAATTTTTTAGAAGAGAAGCGCAGAAGCACTGTATTTTTTTAGAAGACCATACAGATATCTTCCTACAGGAGGCACATTAGTTATCGAGGTCACGTTTTGTTTATCTTTCTAAGATAAACAATTGGTATCTCAAAAAATTAAGAAAGTTTTTTTATTTTTATAAAATTGCAAATTCGTAAAATAATGCTTTGTATAATTTTTTTGATAGTACACAAATCGAAGTCGAACACAGTTTAGAGCGGAATTAACAAAATTTTTATAGCATTCAGTAAAGAAATTTTTTTCTTATGACGTTTAAGGTGATTTCGGCGTTTATGACCATATCTAGTCAGGACCCCGCAAAAAAGGACATTATTTTTTTCTTGGACAATTTTTACATGTTTTAACATGTTTATAATTATTTATTATGTTTATGATTTCTGGGATATATTTAGTATCATTCTAATCGTATAAATTATAGTCAATTTTTCAAATCTCTATTTTATTTAATCGATGACAACTAACTTTTTTGAATAATTTAAATTTGTAACAAAAAAATATACAGTTTCATTTTTGGTTTATAAAAATTCATAATTTTAACAAGAAGTTATAAGCATAAATGCTATTTTTCCATTACACGGAGAAAAATTCTATCGTAAAAATTACTATTTGGTATAGTAACCATGGGACATACTTTATATGTACAAAAATTACTATTTGAAATAGTAATTATTACAATTTAAAATAGTAATTTTTATACATATAAAGTATGTCCAATAGCTACTATCTAAAATAGTAATTTTTTCTATGGAATTTGTAATTTTTACGATAGAATTTTTCTCCGTGTAGGACTCATGTTAAATTTTTAATTTTTTAAATTTTTATTTCTTCAAAATACTTTTAAAATTTTAATTAAAAGCTTACAACATATTTTTCTTGATATTTTTTACTATATTTTCTATATTTTTATTAAAAGTTGCCAAAACCACCTTAAAAAAACAAAAATTTTTTAAAGTTACCAAAAAAAACCTCCAAATTTAGATCTTTTCTAGTATCTCAGACTTATTTTCGTTAATAAATGAATACTAGGTAGAGGCATATTTCACAAAAAGTGAATTCTTCGGATAATTGTATGAATTAAATATGATTATTTTACAGTTTAAAGTTATAAATTTTAGAGAATTCCTTGCAAACTAATCTGGTTTATACATTAACTCTCTATTTATTTAATGTTCAAGTATTGCACTCAATACGAACTAATATAAAATCAATTTACATTTCTTATTAAATTTTAATTGATTTAAATCTTTTATAATTACGTAAAACATAAGTAATTAAAAGTATCTACTACATTGAATAACCAAAACTTTCAATTAATAAATTAAATATTAACAAATTCAACTAAATATTTAATCATTAATTTACAGACCAGCAGACATCCCAGAAATTCTTTGGTTTGAGGAAGAAACTGAGTTGATACGTAGTTGCGGTGCATTATCTTCAGCTCTTGGTATTCAAAAAAGTTTTAGTACATCAGATGTTTCACAATTGCCCAGTCCTGAAGCAACAGCTGGTCAAGGATTACGCTCAGCAGTATCATCGCAAGGACTTGATTTAGCACATACAAATGGTTTATTATTAGATCAAGCAAGACTAGATCATGCTTCACGTTCTTGCAGTACTTGGGTAGCAGTCGGCGATGTTGCAAGCACTTCACAATTGCCTAGTCCCCATGGTGGTGCTTCGTTACCTGTTCATCCAACGAATATGGCTAATCCAACTGTTGTGCCATTCACAACGGCAGATCTTGTCAGATCCTTTAATAAGAAAGTTCGGCAAAATTATATTCGACGCAGGTTTGTATACTTAAATAATAATACAAGTTCAGCTATGTTAATAATTTATTACTTCACTTGTAAATGATAGATTTCGCGTGGTCTTTCAAACTTGATCTGCACTTGATATAGTTTTATTTACATTTCTTTTATTTATATTCTTTTGAAAAAATGCTTTTAACGACTATTAAAATTTTTTCTTTCTACATTTACCCATGTTGAAGTACATAATAAGGAAAAAGAAATTATGTTGGGTGTATTAAAATGTTTGATTTGGACATTATTCATTATATTTCATTCGAAAAATTGACACTATGCCATCCACAAAACTTTTCCATAATCAAATGTGAAAACCTTTCTACACTGTCGTAACGCGATATTAAGAAAATCATTTTTCACGTCAGAACTCAATCGGGAAACTTATTTAAGTATATATTTCATTAATTAGTCAATGTTATAGGATCGTTTTCTAATCAAAAACATATATTCTCTAAAGATTAATCTATAATGAATTAATATTAAATAGATTTGATTAATTAATTAAAAATGACGCTTTTAAAATGTATCGAACTAGATATCTATAATTACATTAGTGTATTTGAAAGAAAATATTTAATCACAACACAATATTCAAGTCTTTTCATTTTTATTTTTAAAAATAACTGGAATTTTTAGGAGTATCTTTTCAAGCATGTCCCTTTATTATGTTGGAAGAAGACTACTAAAGTCATTTTCAGAACTTCTAAACTCATTTTTCTGCTTAGCTAGAATATTGATAATTTAACGATGTACTTGGATAATTTTAATAAAGAATAAAAATTTTGTTTATTTTATTTACAGATTGCTGGTAACGTATCGAGCCTTGGAACGACTTTCACAAAGTGAATTTAATTTAGATAGACTAGAAGCAGCAGCTTCAGCCGCACAAACAAATCCTGGTGTAACATTATTAGTACCTGGTGCAGCATTACCTCCTAGTAGTGCAGTGACAGCATTAATACCTGGTCGTAAACCAAATCGTGATCATGTATTAACAGTCAAAGATGTTGAACGTCAGCGTGGTAAACAATTATCAAAATATGAAAGAAATATGATGATATTTAATTGGCTTCATACGCTTGATGACAGTGTCGTCGAAACCATTCAATAGGATTCAAATGTATTTGGCATTGATAGTGATGTATTTGATAATGCGGAAAATTCTGATAACACGATGAACATTAGTATGAGTTCGAAGAATTTTATTGACAAAAATTTAAATGCAGATAAAATTATAGAAAATCTGAGAAAATAGAAATGAATCTTTTATTAATGCTCTAACGATACAATGTCAATAGAAGATTGTGCATGATTATTAAAGAATTTTCAAATCTTCATCAATAACTTGATATTTTTTTTATTAAAGCTTATAACAAAGTTTTTTTCATTTTTAACGTCATGAAATTAAATGCCGCCGTTGCGGTGCTAATCATCGACGAAAATTTATACCGTATTTGTAAATAAAGTGGTGCTTGTGTCCACCAATAAAAATCATGATTCAAATCCAGGTCAACGAATTACGAATCCGTAGCTTGTGACCCAGTCATTGAAAAGCTCTTTGTTTTGAAGTTATTTGACATTAAAATAATATTTAATATTATTAAGAGCTACCATATTTAATTTATATTATATTTTTTACATGAAAAAACTAATAAAATATAAAATGCTCATATGTACCACTGGGTACATAAACGACTGCCATAATTATTTTTTTATAGCATGATAAAATAAATTTATATTTAAAAAAAGCATTAACACATTTAAATTTTAAACTCTTTAATAATACTTCAGAATACAATTTTTTAAATAATTCATGCAACTTTTAGTTTTGCTAAAATAAAATTATTTTTAACGATTTTTATTGCTTTAAATTAAGAATCAATATCCAAACAACTAACATTTTAAAATTAACTTTATATTTTTATCAAGTATTAAGATTATTTGACATTATGATAATTAAATTATTTGTTCAACCTAATAAAAAAGAAAAATTCTTAAAAATTTTAAGTTTGGAAAAAATTAATGCAAAAGTAAAGAGAAAGTTTTAGAATTAAAAACTACCATTTTAAGATTTTTTTAATGAATTTCTAAAATATACACTTATTTCAGAATTTAATTTTATTCTTTCAACTTTTTTTATGTATTTGCATTTTTCCGTTTTATATTTATACTATAAAACATATGTGCATTAAAAAATTTTGAAACATTGAAAGAATATAAAAAGACTTTTTCCGTAATCATACTGTTTTTAATATATCACAAAAATGAAAATTTAATAACAAAAAATTTAAAAAAATGATAAAAAAAATTGTTTGAATAAAATAAAAGAAAATATATTTATTTAATATTAATATTCTTAATATATAATTTATTAGTAATTTATATAATTTTCAGCTTTACGAAGGTACAATGAAAAATTAAACTGCCTTTTAAAATAAAATACATATTTTCCTGTGCAATAGTATTTTACATATTTTGATAAATACCATTTACTTTAAAAAAAAATATAATTAAACTTGAAAAATTTAACAAAATCACAGAAAACAAAGTCCATTTTCTATTATTTTAAAACAGAGTATACTTAACAGATACAATCTCTTATTTTTTCGCAGGAGACTAAATATTAATATAAAAATACACTCTAAAAATTGAATTGGTGGTGCCTACAAGTATTATTAGTACATATTATAACTTATAAAAATATTGCATATTTTAGAGTATTTGTTTAGAGTACTATAAGGTGACAAAAAAAATAGACAACAAATATAATTATACAATTTGCAATTTTTCACTTTCGATGGTAGAGAACGAAGTTATAATATAACATTTAGTTCAATTACCTAAACTTTTGTTTTAGCTTAAATAGCCAAACGTATTACTATTCACTGAATGATAGTCCAAAAAAATTTTTTTATTCAATCCTAATAAAATCAATAATAGGCTACTTTATTTTCATAACAAACTGCTTTAGAAAAGTGGCCTGAACATAATTAAATTTTTAAGCAACATAATTTTGCTCGTATGTGCCCACAAACGTAGTCTTGTATGATGCAGCCACTAAATTAGAACTAGTTGAAGATAATGTTAAATATTAAAGAAAATAAAACTTTCTATTTCTAATTCTATTTAAAATTGAAATAATAATTAAATAATAATTGAAATAATAATATTTAAAAAAAAAATTGTATCTTCACTATTGATTTAATATAAATCTGACGATTCTTTTAAAGCAAAAGAAAAAAATTAATAATTTTAAAAATTCATCGATAAACCATGCTTCCAAAAGATATATGTTAATCCAATTCTTCAACTCATAGTCGTGTTCTCTCATAATTTATAGACATCTTATGAAATATAAATGAAAATATAGGATATGTCGAATAGTTGGAGCATGTCTCGAAAAAATGTATTTATTTATTTCCATATATGTAATGTACATATTTATTTATTTGATGCTCAAATGTAAATTTTTTTTTTTTAAGAAAATAAGTCTGCACCTTCTGTTTTATATAAATTTACTCAAGAATGAATATGAACTATATCAATATTGAGAAAATTATACAAAACCCATGATTAAATGATTAAAATAACAATGAATGAATAAAAATACAGTAATTGAAGTTACTAAAAAAATACTTTTGAGTACACTGATAAAAATCAGCTCTTGGAGCAGAAAGAATCTTTTTGATTCAAACAGAAAATACTTGTTGCATATTAATTTGATTTGAACATATTTTTTGCTTATTTCTAAAAAAACATTTATTTTAAATTCTAGTTGATTTCTTGTTAGCAGACTTCTGTTACATATACAAAATTATTTTTGATGTATTTAAGAGCTACAGCGCAAGGAAAACTGCGTTTTTATCCAAAATTCTATTTTTGTCGATGCACTAAATGACGTTAGTGAAATAATTATTTAAAATAAAAAAAAAAATAAAAATTAAAAAAAATGCAAAAAGATATAATTACACTGAAATGAAGGGTGTTAAGTTATAACCCTAGCGGAAAAAAAATAATTAAGATATCTGAATAAAACTGAAGAATACTGTTATCATCTGTTGCATTCTATTTCAGAATTGTAAAAAAATAAGCTTTCAAAAAGTGAAGAAATTAGTAAATAGCTGAATTAAACTGTTGAGTTAAGCAATAAACTGTTTAATTCAATTACCTACATGTCTCTTCACTTTTTTAAAGCTTATTTTAATTTTTTTAAATTTATTAAATGAAGATAATTGTTGAAAACTGAAGAAAACTGTTTATAATAGTTAATAACAAAAAAGAACTATGTTGTCTTAAGTCTCAATCCGGCCATTTTTCTTCACTTTTTATCTATTGTCTTCTGTATTATTCTGTTCTATACCGTTTTCTTAGATATTATCAGATTTCTTCAATTATCTTCATTATTTTTTAATTTCTTCAATTTCAACATTCAATTTCTTCATTATTTTCTGCTAGAAAATGTCTAACAAAAACAGTGTATGATGCAGTATTACTAATGAAATGTTGCACTGGCTAATGTTATTCTAAACAATATTATTTCGTTTATCATAAAAAAATATTCTATATGAAATCGATCATGCTTTCGATCGTTTAAGACTTGTTAAATGTTTTTTCCAAAAATAATAATTTTTTAATCGTTACAATTGCTTCGACAAATGATTTTGCTATTAAAAAGATGTGCTGGTCGTTCGATCAATTATAATATAATTTTAATTAATAGACAATAACCATGTTGTATAACAGTTCTAACATTTCAGCACGATGTTTGAATTGTAGAAAAATTTTAATTCATCATAACAGATTTGATTCAAGTTGAATGTCTATCAAATAATTAACACGTTTTAGATTTTTATACAGTCATAATCAGGATTAATTAAATTTTATATTCAATTAATATTTATTCTATAATTTAAGTTAACTTTTGTTCACTTATATTTCTCACTGTAAGTTTATCTGAGTAAAAAATTTTCTAGTAAAAATTATCTCTACTATGATTGCAATCTTGAGATACATAGCCTCATCTCTGAAAATGTTAGTATTTTTTATAATTTTTTTTTAATAATATGATTGATCTATAATTTGATCATATAAATAATGTTTTGTTGTCATAATCATAGAAATTTTTTTTAAATTCTCTCGATTCAACCCCTGGTGGAAATCGAAACTTTTTTTTACCATTTTATAACCAGTAGATTTCTTTGGCATTATTATTACTAATAATCTTGAATTTTTATATACACCATTTTTTATGTTCACATTTCTACCAGGGACAGTTTGAAATTCAAAATAAATCATTTTATGACAAATAAATGATTGTTCTAAGATTTTTTAAAGATTTTTTACTTATATTATTTTCAATGATTAATAGTTATTATAAATCATTTCAATCTAAAAATCGTTAGCATTAAAATTATATTTCTAATTGTACAGCATGTATCGCGTAAGTTTTATTTTTATTTTATCAAGAAAATATTATATTCAGAAAATTTTTCTAAACTCTGTTAATATTTTACATAAAGTAGTTTCATATATGGGTCAATTGAAAATAATTGATAAATCTTGTAATACCATTTACTGTAATGAAAAATGTAATTTAAGTGTTAAGTTATCGAGAATTTTGATGTAAACGATAAGAAAGAAATCGTCTTCTCTGTGATATGTCGCACTTAAAAGGTACAATCATTTATTATCTATGCCGCTTATTATCATTTTGTTTCTTTTAAGTATAATTTTGAATGTAATAATAAAGTTTGGAATTCACATTTTTTTTCACTGATATCATGGGTTATAATGATTTGTAAAGTGAAAGAAAAAGTACATCGATAATTTTTTTAAATTGTTTACATTTAACATTTTTATATTTATTATTGTTTTACCATTATAACAACAATTTTCGAAATACTTGAAGATTTGAGAATAAATCGATTCATAATAAATAAATCACAAATTGGTTTTATAAATATAAAAACTATAATAAAGAAGATTTAATAAAAGTTATTAGTTTCACTGTATTTTATATTTTGAATCTAAATAAAAATGTCTTTAACTGCTTTCTTGTTAAAATCATAATCATGAAAAAAAATTTCGAATATTTTAATAATAAAATTAAAACTAGTTTCGTAATCTTTGCTCTCTAGCGCTCCTCAATAATTATAATATCACATATTTTTATTGACAAAATATTATCTTTTAGTTAATTATTAACGAAATTTGACAGTCCATTATTAATGAGAATTTTAATAATACATTACGATACATGTGACCTTAGTAGAACTTTATTACACGGTCGGAGTTATCACTCCAGTGAAGCGAGAGTGTTAACGTGCCGTGTTATAAAGTTCCACGAAGGTCACGAGTATCGTATACTATTTTATATCGCCGTAGCCTGAATTCGGCTCAATATCTATAGACCCAGCTAAATTTGTATTGACATCGCGTACGTCTTCGCTCGTCTCTCAACTATGTTCAAATGTTTCTATACGTTTTCAGTGACGCTTTCCATATGAACCCGGAGTCGGATGAATTATATATATGTGTTCAGACTAATCAACTTTGGTAGAATGTATGACGCGAGCGCGCTTATGCTCACAGCTGAGTTTGACATTTTTTTAACCATAAAAAAATTTTGGGTTATGCGAACAGCGATGCGAAAAAATTGAAGATTCATGTTTTCAAATGAAAGAGTGACAGCAACTGATTTTGACATATTATCAAAAAAATTCTAAAGAAATATTAATATATTATTTATTAATGTTAAAAACATGAAAATAAATCAAATTAATAAAAAAAAGTGTTACGTAAATAAAAATGTTGTGGTGATTCGATTGAAATTATTCAATCGAACGCATTAATATGTTGGATTTAATGTGTAGTGTGTTGTGTTTGTTTTTATTTTAAATCAATTTTCTGTTATAATCCCTCATTTGACCTACAGCGACATAAAATTATCTACGTAACTTGGGCGTACGAAGGATGAACATGGTCTCGACTAATATTTGTCGATTGAGCAGTAGTCAGTCTCGGGCGCGTTTCGCGCGCAATCGACAAATATCAGTCTCGTCCATATTCATCCTTCGTACGCCCAAGTTACGTATATAATTATTATAGCACGTGGGACATAAATCCGCCACAATGAATCTGTACTCTTAAAAATCAATAATAAACAAAAACTTTAGATTCCAAGAATGATAACTCGAAAAATAAAAGCGAAAACTATAAAAAACCAAATACGTATCCCGTGAATGATAAATCGTAAAAGAAAAACAAAATCTATAAATGAACTAAAACTAAATACTCCATGCATAATACATCGAAAAAGAAAAAAAAACTATAATTTCAAAAATATACTTAAAATGTGTAATAATAATTAATTTTTATCAATACCATTGATATTATGTGAAATCGTTTTTTTAAATCATCTATAAACAGCAACGAGACCAAAATCCCAAAATTTTCGGAATTTTAGTCTCATTGCGGTGATTCTTGCTCCAAAAATCTTGATTTTTTGCTTGGAATTAAAATTTTGAAGCTTCTCATATTACGCTACTATTAACTTTAGTTTCACTTGATCAAATCAAAATTGTTATTTAATTTGAAAAATGTTAATATAAAAGAATTTTGATATACTATAGCTCATTATTATTTATAAAAAATAATCCACATATCAAATTATTTCTGATAATTGATTATTATACTGTGTAAAAAAGTGCCACCTAGGTAATGGAGGAGCGTTACCAATATGCGGATTTAGGTGCCGCAGTACTATAAACTTAATAAAAACATTATAAATTTTTGCACGTCAATGTTTAAGAAATCATTTTTAACTTGATAATGGATTAGATACGTAAAATTAAATTCTGATTGTCATATCATTTCTATGATTTTTAAAAATGTAATATTTTTAACATTATAGTAATTTTGTATTCAAATGATTTATGTAACAAAACTTGAAAAGGCCAGAAAAACTTTTTATGCGTATTTCAAAATTATCGTTTTTGATTATGACATTCATTATTCAACATGTAAACTTAAGTTTTATTGAATGAATATAGTTAATGAGATAAAACTCCATTAATAAATTTGATTTACATATATCAATATATTATCCCCTTGATTATCCGTCCCTAATCGTCTAAAAACTTATCGAAAATATCTTTCTATAAAATCGAGCATATCCCATAATTTCGTACAAAATTAATGAGTATTTAAGCTCATTATAATTACCACGCAAACAATGAAACGACCTATAAATATCATATATGGTTGAAAACAATGTTTAAATTGATGAAAAATTTAGTTTGATAAAATTTATTAAATTTTCCAATTATTATTTTAATGAATACATTATCCGTAAGTGATTTTTGCTATTCAAAAGATATAATCATTTGATTGATATTTTTTAATATACTTTGACTTATAATTAGTAAAAAAAAAATAAATACTTGAAATCAGAAAAACAAAAATAATATTTTTACTCTTTGCAAAAAAAATTCATCAACCTAATATTTTCATCAATAAAAAGTATTAATCGTGCAAAAAAAAGTACGACTACGCCGAAAATTTATTTGTACATTCCTTCTTGTATATACATAAATGCTAGGCTTTAAATATCTTGGATAAAAAATGACTTTGAAAGTTATAACATTCAATTATTATAATTAAAAAAAAAATGAACCTGAAAATATTCTCAAGGCTTCCTGCGTGAATGTTATTAAAAATTTAAGGAAAAAATAAAACAATCTACAATACGTGCGGAATGACATAGTGTTCTATCCTTAATGCGTGTTCCTATCAAAGCCTTAAATGTAAATCATAAATGATTAAACATCTCAATTGCTGTAAATTGACGTTTATTATTTTACTATTCCTTATCCTTGTTTATATCCTACTTTATCATAGTTTTTTTTTTGTTATTTTATTTAACGTTGCTGTATTTATGTTATCATTATAATGCTAATTAACGACAGAGATTTTCAATATGTTTGTTAAAAGCATATGTATCTTATACAGTGATGCACGTATTAATCAGCTGCCGCTAGCGGGATTCGAACTCGAGTTTTGGAGATTATGAATCCATCGCTCTACCGAAAGGAGGCACTGAGACCTGACTTCATTATAGTTAAGGGAGTGTAAAAGTCGTAAGTTCGCTTAAAAATTTAAAAAAATAGAAAGTTTATGGCTGACATTACAAGTTGATTTATATTTTTTTCGATGATTGTTGCGTTGATCGGATTATTATTTTGATGGTTAATTTTTCAGCTATAGATAAGATTTTCATTCACCTTAACATTCTTTTAGGACTATGTGAAGTCATGAAAAAAACATTCAACTTCGGTGTTATTTTGTACACCGAATCGTATTTTTGACTGCTATGACACTTGCATTCATACAAAAATTCATTCGGTGTACGAAATAACACCGAAGTTCGGTATTTTTTTCGTAAGGGATAGGAGGATCCTATCTTATTAGATAATCATTATATTAATGATTACCATTACATGATTAATCCCTTTATAAAAAATTAATGTGTGTTTGATTGCTGACTGTTTTTTTCTGTCTATGGTTGGTCGAAAAGGTTAACTTGAACGATGTTTTGTTTTCTGACGACAGAATAGAACTGATCTTTAAAGGTTATTGTAAAGCTAACTAATCTCCGACCGCGTAGCGGCTGCCTGATCTAGTTTTAGAAAAAAAAAGATGGTTTAAAATATTATCTCCCAAAATACAGCGGCGCTGCGAGCGCAACTATAAGAGACCTCAATACCCATTTGACTAGCCTACTACGTAAGGCGCCGTCTTACTGCTTACTACAGCATAAAGTTATATATCTTTCTGAAATAGAATTGGAGGTCTTAAGAGCAGACCGAACTATCTGTCTTTGTCTTATAGTGTTTTTCATCATTAATATAAACACCATTAGCTGTAACTCTAAAAAAATTAGATATTAGTATAATAGATAAATTTTATAATAAGAACAATAGTACATAATTTACCTGGGGTGGAAAGGCTGGATTTACGAAACGAGAGGTTTACAGCCCGAGCCGAAGGCGAGGGATGTATCGAGTTTCGTAAAAAAGCCTTTACACCAGAGGTAAATAATGTAATTTAGCTCATGAGAGCCGAAAATGAGCAAAGAAGTTGCGATTTTGAGGTTAGAATAAGATAAAATAATTTTATTACGTGGTTTTTTAATAATATGAGTCCTACTGAAAATCTAAAATATAACCTCTTCTTTTTTGATAATTAAATTATTTTGTTCTTATTATAAAATTTAACCATTATACTGGTATCAAGCGGGGGCTGCCATTTTATTTGTGTTACACCCAATGGTGTTTACATGAATGATAAAAAACATTATTAGACAAAGACAGATAGTTCAGCCTCTTCTTAAGTTGTTTATTTGGTAAAACGATGGATTCGTAATCTTAAGGTCCCGAGTTTGAATCCCGCTCTCAGACAATTTATATAAGCACGAATGTAAGTTACATGTGCTTTGTTCACAAACACAGTGATAAACTCCGTCGCTAATTAGCATCGCAACTATAGCATAAATACAGCTACGTTAAATAAAATAATTTAAAAAAATAGAATTGGTAGCTAAATTTCATTTAAATGTGTTTAAAAAATAATGAAATAATGATTTTTTTAAATTAAATTAAATTTTTAAAACTTTTGTAATTTTTAATAATTTTACCCAAAAATTTAACTTAGAATAGCTGTACACCAATACTTGAATAGATGTATACTAATACTTGAAAAACTTAACCAATGAAATTAGCAATCTTGATTAATCGTTAGATGTGAACACTAACATCCCATTATTTCGAATTTATAATACTTTAAAGAGTTCAAGGTTGTCTCTGGGTGTATTTAAGACCAAAAGTGTAGTTAAAGGGTTAAAATTTTAATTAATTTTTTTTATTCGATTCATTATTTTAAGTTTATAAAATGAAATAAAGCTCTTTGTGAAATTCAGGAGTGAAGTCTATTTCTCTCTTTGGGAAAATATACGACTTTACTTTCGCATGATGTAATACTATTAATTCCTGATAATATTTTTAAAGTAGCAATATTGAGAACCTAAAATTCTTCGTAACTTATGAATTCAAAATGTAAATAAATAATATTATAGAACTTAATAAACGTTATCGCGTTTGATTTTCTAAAATTATTGCTCCAATTGTAATTTTTGATTGCTTATTAGCCGGTTAGGCAGGATCTTTTTCTGTAATTACATCATCGTAAAACTTATATCTAAGTATCAACTATATTGATCAAATTACTGCTATTATATTTATTTTTATGAAATATTAAATGAAGTATCACATCAATTACTAATTTTTGCTGATAAATGATTAAACTTGTAATAACCGATATAATGTAACAAAAGAGCAACTTTCATAAACTTAAATTGACAAGCATGCTTTGACTCTTTTTTCACACAATACTTTCAATTTTTTTGTTTTTACATTTATTGCTTCTCATTATACACATTGGCACCGAGGTAGCAGTAACTCAGTCGGTAGAACGATAAATTCACAACTAACAGTTCCGAGTTCGATTCCCATTTTCGGTAGAATAATAAAAGCACGCATATACTCGTTACATGAAAGAATAATCCTGATTCGTTTATTTGTACCATCCCTAAAACTAATGCATAGGAAGGAAATTTATATATTTTATTCTAATTTATAAGCTCTTATGGAAGAAACATGAAAGATTTAAATGTGTTGGCATATATGTATTTGCCTAGTGGGCCGCAAATGCAACCTTGTCTCCCTGTGCCCGATCGCAAAGGTTGCATTTGCGGCCCCGCTAGGCTAAAAATTCGTATATTCACCACGGGAGTAAATGAAAAATGCCTTAAATCGTATGTTTGTATGCCTTAAATTGTATATTTACAATTTAAGATATTTTTCGTTTTTACTCCCTACGTGAATAATATACTATATTATGAGTTCGTTATCAGATTTATGATTTTTGATGAATATTTCTTAGAAAACTGTTTATGATAGTTTGATACAGAAGAAAACAAGAAATAACTGTTGTTTTATGGATTGGTTATAATTTTTAACAAAAAATGGTATATTTAATGGATGCAACGATTTATAACTGAAGAAAACTGTTTATAACAGAATAAAACTGTATAAAACTGTTCTCTTCCGATAAAAAATTTTTTTCTCTATAAAAAAAATAATTATTTTATCTTTTTAAAATACTAGAAGTTCATTAACGCGCGTACCGCGCGTGTGGGATTAAGTGCTGTGGTAAAAATAAATGAATTTAAACAATGTAAATATAAAAAATATTTAAATTTAAAAATTTATTGACTGATATTCGAAAAATATATAAGCTGTAATCAAGCATTGATGTTTAGTTTGTTCGTGTTCCTTGTAACACAAATATAAAACGCAGGATAATTCTTCCGTCAAAGGCACTACTGTAATATAGGTATAAAAATTTGATTGATTAGAATTTCATAATCTATTTACCGTAATCTAATTCAATAATAAGAGATTTCAAACAATTTAATCATAATATCAAAATTGGAATTTACCTCATTCCTACCTATCCTACCCCTATAGTGCAATAGTGCCTCTGATGAATTTGTAAGGCTCTATATTCGAGAAAAATTTATTCTTATTATCATTCGAGAAATTTACAAAGTTCTTCATTCTACTCTATTATAACAAAAAACGCACGTGTATATTTAAAACAATCGTTAAAATCGGGAAAGGTCAATTTTCAATTAGGAAAAAGAAATACAAATTTCTTTCATTGAAAATATTTTTTTATCTCTGTGTACTTTTATACTTTTGGTGTATTTCTTTTATTGGAAATTTTATACATATTCTATTAGCTTCTAATGTATGTTTTTTTTTTTAAATTGAAGTGAAGAAGTATATAAAAACGAAAAAAGCATGAATTTATATAAGGATATTAAAAATCATTTGAAAATAATTACAATTCAGTCAATAATTTTAATTTAAAAAACATACATTTTTAATTATGTGTAATTACTTAGAAATCTTGATGTTAAATAATTATCTTAGTATTATTTTGTAATAATGTTTAATAAAATAATTTTCTAATATTCAATATATAATTTTGTAATAAAATACAAAATAAAAATAAACTTGACTGATATAAAATTAATTTTGTGTTTAAAAATTATATTATTAAATAAATTATTTATAATAAAAAATAAATGTAAGCACAAAAGTAAAAAATGGACTTGATTTAAAAATTTAAATAAAAAGACAATCTAAATAAATGTAATTTTTTTATTTTTTAAATTTAAAACTTATTTTTATAATAATAATAAATTTATTATTAAATGCTGATGTATATTCCTTAGATGTTATATAATTTCTAATATCAACTTTTACCATATGTTGTAAAGTAATTATAATAGAGCAAAGATCAACTCGCTTATTATACTTTTCTGGTTGTTTAGCATTTCTATAAAATTTTTTCTTCATACAATTCTAGTTGATCTTGTGTGATTGAGATTTTGCAGATAATTTTCATTTTTGGTCAAATATACGTGATAAATAATTATAATTTCAAACATTTGATGTACAATACCATGAAAATAAAATTGAAAATTATACACATTCGATTAGATAAGATGAAATGTTAAAAAGTATTAATACGATCGTTTAAAAGTATTAATATGACAGAAGAACCTTTTTATTATATAAATTCAAATTTTTTTATTATGTTCATAAAAAAAACTTGCATTTATTTTAAATTCCAATTCACATTTGTTATCTTCTATAAACATATATTTAATCAAATGATAATATTACCAAAGTTAAAATAACCCATCTTTTATTAATAACTGAAATAAATTTATGTTTGCTAATTTTAATCTAAATAATCTATTATCTACATTCTAACCAATACTCTTGAAGTATCTACTAAAAATTTACATTTTATTTGATTTATTTGAACACTTTGGCAGCATCGATAACTGTCACTGAAAATGGTAAAGTTTCAATCAATCGACAACAATTGGTTTTTAATGATAATAATTATAATCTATGTGTAAGTACTTTATCTTGAATAATATTCATATATAACATGTTTACTTTTTCTATAATCATTTATAGTACTTCACTTAATAACATTCTTCTAATATTCATTATTACTATTTTATTAAATGAAAAATATAGATGATTATCGACAAAGTTGAACATTTTATACAAACATTAATCTAAATAAAGTACTTGCACATAGATTAGATTTGTTATCATTAAAAGTTGATCCTAAATTGTTCATATATCCTTTAAAAACAGATTAATAAAGGAAAAATCAGTGAAGCATATTCCACGCATTTATGCATGTTAATGGAATAGGCACATATACAAAATTTTCTCTAGCTGCTATGATATATAAATTTTTACCAGATATTCAAATTGCAGAATTAGTGGTAACAGATGTAGCGGATTAAAAATTTATTTTAGTATAAATATAGTAAAATCAATAGAACTTTTAAATATGACAATTGCTAAAAAAATGTATAATAACATGATGACCAAGGAAGTTATCTTTTGAGTAAACTTTGGCAATATTAATTTTATTATTTAACGTTAGTTAAAGTTAAAAGTATAATTTATTTTAACCTTATTTAAATTTGAATTTATAAATAATAAATATCAATACATAATACATTTATGATCTTACAAATTAAAATTAAAAATATAAAAATACAATATGATTGAAAATAAAAAATACAATATGAAAATTAAATATTCTTACTTTTTCACAATCAATCTCTTATTTCATTTCATTTTTATTTTTAAATTTATATTTTTGTTGATTTTAATAATAACAAATTTTTCCAAATGAACTGTACTCTATTTTCTTTCAGACCCTTGCTTCAGAGTGATAAAATATAGTACTATCTTTGTTCACTTCATTAATTTTATATCAATCTATCCTTGTGATAAAACATTGGGCAATTTGATAAAACAAAACTTTTTAGATGAATTGGTTCAAATAGCAAATTGATCTAAACTTATTTTGATTTAATTCTTAAAAAAAAGTACTCTAATTTCTATTTTCTAAGAACTCTAAGAAATTGTACTCTGTATAATCTTTCTCTTAAGTCTAAGAACTTTAAGAGATTGTACTCCACTTTATATTACAATTTCTAATGCTAAGCAACTAAGCCAGCAATGCCGAAAGTGGCAGAGTTAGAGCGAGAAATTCAAAAATGTTTTATAAAAAAGTATTTAAAAAATAGTTTTTACAATTTGATAATTAATAAATAATTCTAAAAACAAAGTCACTAAAACAAAATTAATTTTTTTATTATTTATATTTTTTTGAGTTTCAAAAAATTTTTGAAACTCAAAAATATGTAAATAATGAAAAAATATTAATTTTGCTATAGTAACTTTGTTTTCTAGAATTATTTATTAATTATCAAATTGTAAAAACTATTTTTTAATACTTTTTTTAAAAACATTTTTGAATTTCCCGCTCTAACTCTGCCACTTTCGGCATCGCAGAACTAAGCAATATGGCGACCACTATTGACCAATCACATTTTTTGCTCAGCAATATGGCTGCGCTCTATAGCTCATCTCCCTTTTAATATAGGATATTTGATGAATTCAACTGTTAATAACAGAAAAAAACTGTAAATAACTGTTGTATTAAGTCTCAGTCCGACCATTTTTCTTCATTTTATTTCTGTTTTCTTTTGTTTTATCCTGTTTTATTCAGACATATTCATATTTCTTTAACTATCTTCATTTATTTTTTCCGCTAGGGTTCATATACATTTTTATTAAATTTATCAATAATCGATATGATCTTGTGCTTTTATAACATTTGCAATTTGATATTTTTTTATTCTTAAGAGCATAGAATATATTTAATTTTATTTATTAGTTTGATAATGTTTTTAAAATAAGTCTCAATGGCTCATTCGGTAGAGCGACGAATTCATAACCTCAAGGTCCTGAGTACGAATCTCGCTCTCTCTAATTTCATAAAGATAAATAATTGATGTAAATAATTCCATGTTTTTGAAATTTTAATTAGTCCAATATATTTACACCGAACAAGATAAAATTAGACAGATTCATTTAGACTACATGGAGAAAATTTTTTTACAAAATTTACAATGAAATTCTGCATAAAAATTACACTGACGCACCGTAATCCTGGAACAACACATCTTTTTCTTAATTATTGCGATGATATCTCATAAATATTATGGAACGTTACCGTAAAAATTACTCTTACCTTTGCAAATTAGAACTAACGCTCATATAACATTTATATACAATGCGCATGCGCTAATTTATGTTAAAGAGTATTTTTACTTTTTATACTATTTGTGATAAAGTTTTACAGAAATTACAGTAACGCTCTGTAAATATTATGGTGATATTCTAGGACTTTGTACAAAGTACTATAAAATTTACTAGACAGTAAAAATTATAAAGTGTTTCCGTAAAAATTATAAAACGCATTTTAAATTTTATTCATGCGTTCAGTAACATTTGACGGCACATATTTATGAAAAAACAGAAAATCGTATGATGTTCATCGATTGTAGAGACGGTTACCGTAATTTTTATAGAAAAATTTTCTCCGTGTATGAAATAATTTGTTTGCCATTCTAACCCCAAAATCGCAACTTCGTTGCTCTTTCTTGGCTCTCATGGCAAAAAATACGGTTTGCAACTGGTATAAAAAGGCTTTTTTACGAAACTCGTTACGACCCTCGCCTCTGGCTCGAGCCGAAAACTTCCGTTTCGTAAATAAAACCTTTTCATACCCGTTACAAAATGTACTATTTTGAAACTCCCTTCGCGAAGCTCGATTTCGCACACAAATCACTAAGTGACACGTGCAAAAATTGAGCTTCTTACACGTAGTGTCAAAAAATACAGTTCGATACTTGTGCGAGAAAGTGATTTCTTCTTCGTGTGACCTTTTCAACCTCGCTTCGCTCGGGCGCAAACCGCGACACGAGGAAAAAATCACTTTGACGCACTAGTATCGAAATATAATATATTCCAAACACTATTATATGAAAAAATTAATTTATGAATCTACAAAATGTCTTTCTCGTTCGATTTAATAATTTCAATTTTGAAAGTCAGGATAAATTCCAAGTTGCTTCAATGCAAATTAAATCTTATAATTTTGTTAGTTCGTCATGTCATCCCTAAGTGAACTTGAGTAAACTCGAAAAAGTTAATTAAGGTGCATCATTAATTTAATATAAAAATGTAATATCATTTGTAATAAAAATGTATTTATTAAAAGTATTTTTACATAGCTTTTTTATCAATTACAGATTTGTCCACAAAACATATACAAAGATCAATTGTTTATTACTATTCTTATGACTATGAATATTTAATAATCCTAATAAAAATATTGAGAAGAATTCAAAGATTTTATTATATCATTTTGTTACAAAAGATCCCTGTGATTTACAATAATCTAAAACATTTCTCCAATAAATATCTTTCTGCAAAAGTTTAGCGTTGCCGATAATTATGAGTAACGATTGAGCTCGAGTGATCGCAACGTTCAATCTTTCCTTTGCAGAAACAAATCCAAGAGCATGCCTTAAATCTTTTTCGACATTATCATCAACTGTCCTAACAAGCGATAATATAATTACCTTTCTTTCCTGTCCTTGAAACTCTTCAATAGTACTAACTTTTGGAATGTTACCTTTAAATTTTATTAGTAACTTTTTTATTGTATTAACTTGTTTTAAATATGGAGTAATGATTCCAATATCATCATGTGTCAACCCGTTTTCATAAAGTTTTGAGAGATAAATACATGCTTGTGTAGCTTCTTCATCGTTGTACCAGCTAGGGTTATTTTTATCTTGTAAATTTTTTCCATTAACATCATGAAATACAACGGACGGCGGAGCACTGGAAGTTGATGGTAACATTTTAGATAAGCTCTTTAATAGTTTGGCCTCTTTACTATTATTAGGATCAACCTGAGCTATTAATTCAGATTCGTAAAATAGTTTATTCGGTAGTTCAAGTAAATTTGGAAGGCTTCTATAATTCATTAATAGTTTTGTAACAAGCCTGGGATCATAGCCTCTTTTAAATCCTTCAGGATCTTTTTGATATGGAAATTGCTGAAGCAATCTCACAAGAAAACTGTCATTGAGTCCAAAATATCCAGCTAATCGACTTCGACATACGGGTCCTAACTGTTTCGGATCACCGGCAAGTACGATTTGAGTCTTAGATGAATGAGCCAAAGTTAATGGGATCATGATTTCGGGCTCACTAACCTGACCAGCTTCGTCGATTATAATATGTGTAAAGTGCCCTGGTTTGCAGCCCATATTATATACAATCCCAAAAGATGAACACGTACCAATTACTACACGATATTGATAAAGGGTACTCAAAGTAATATTGCTTCTATGGCCTCGTGGGTCAAATGTATTTGTATTAGAACGCGTTCCTTCAGTGGCGGGGTCTGCAGAAGCACTGTATGGAATAAGTTGTTTTGGTACATTGTCGCTGATAACATAATTATGAGCCATTAGACGAACCTGAAATTCATTAAATTTATAGATTAGTATTATATAATTCAATAAATTAATATTTTTTATAGTACTACTTCATACATGAATTAAGATAATGAATGCCATATACCACTTCAGTATATAACATTGATCTTGCGTATATAATTACTTCATGTATTGTTTAAGCTTTCAGAAATTAAAATATTTATTAATTAGCGATACACTTACCAAATCTCTAGGTTTGAAGAAATTACTATTTAATAATTTTTCCGCAATCAGATTTGCTGAATTATTCGAAGGTGTTGCGATAAGAATTCGACTTTTCGGTAATCTAAGAAAAATTTGTAAAATTGTTTCAGTTACAGTGATTGTCTTTCCTGTACCAGGAGGTCCAAATATAACATATGGTAATGGACGAAGTACTCCCATCAAAATATTTTTTACAGCTTCTTTCTGATAAATATTTAAATTTTTATTGACCCATGTTAATTTATTTTTGTGATTTAGAGTAGTGATTCTTTTGATTCCATTTTTATTCATATTAATATTCTTCACTTGAGATGCTTTCTTTGAAATATGTCCTTCATCATTCGGTTCATCTTCTTTCAATATATATTGTGGTGCTTTCTGTATAATTTTCTTAGGAAAAAGGAAATCTTTACCAAGCTGTTCAATAACAACACTAATAGCTGTATGATATCGCTGTAATACTGTAGTTGATTGTTTAAAAGTAACATGGCAATCTTCGCCTCGGTACTTTTGATGAAAAACTGGATGAAATTTCAAAAAAATAACACAATTTTCAGTTTTATGAATATATCCTTCGTATTTCTTTTTACCTGCGGAACGACAAAATTTCAGTAAGTAATTTATTACTCATGATATTAAATATTAATTTATTAATATGAATAATAGAAAATAATTAAATACATACCATTTTTTTCTTGCCATTTGAAAATTTCAATAATTACTGTATCACCAATAATTAATGAAGGTCGTTTTTCTTTCAAACCAGGTACATTCAAAGTCAAATATTCATTGTTTTGATGTAATACTGCATTGTCTATTTTATATTTTTGCATTTCAATAATATTTCCGATTTCTTCTAAATAAAGTAAGTGTTGAAAACGCTCTTTGTAATTTTCATAAGTGAAATCCTGTTGGAGAATAGGTATATTTTCTGCTACAGTAGCTTCGGATACAGTGCGATTATTTTTCTCTAATCTTATTGTATTTATAGTTTCCCAAAGTATTTCAGGAATCGTCCATGAAATAGGTCGATTTTTAATGAATTTTGCTGGAGTATATGATTTAACTCCTTTTACATAGGTTTCATCATTACAATCTTCTTTTGATATGGCTTGTTCGTCACTGTTATCAGAGTCTCCATTCGAATCCTGCTTCACAAGACGAATGCTGTTAACTTGAATTTTCACAAGACGAGCAATTTTAAATTGTTTAAATTTAAAAATGATTAATTCTTCTGATACTCCAAGAAAACGTCCTTTACAATTGAATTTACAACAAATTGTATCTGATGGTTTTAAAACTAATGTCTTTAATTCTTCCAATATTGGCGATAATAATATTAATTGAGACTCTGTTTTTTTTGACAAAAATGAACATTTATAAAATATTTGATCACGATTCCCATTATTTTTCACATGAATTTCAATTTCTGCTTCCTGTTTTGCATTCAAAGTGATACTTATTCCTTTCGTTATTTCAATATCTTCTTTATCTTTCACTAGCTCATTCAATTCATCTGTTGACATTTGTGGTTTTCTTCGTATATTTGATATTTCGTATCTACTATTAACTTCCTATAAATTGAAAAAAAATTAATAAATAAAATATAGAATCAGTAAATTATACAGTTACACGAATAAAAATA
The DNA here is from genome assembly GCA_017163975.1 of Anastatus disparis. Classification (NCBI taxonomy): domain Eukaryota; kingdom Metazoa; phylum Arthropoda; class Insecta; order Hymenoptera; family Eupelmidae; genus Anastatus; species Anastatus disparis. The sequence continues at coordinate 58,114 of JAFFSR010000379.1, forward strand.
TACATACCACATCCGTAGGTACTACAGATAGTGCTCGCCAGCATAATGGCAATCCTTGATGACTTTCAGTGGTTTGTACGACTACTTGATCTCCTACGTGGGGTAAGTAACCAGCACTGCAAACATCCTTCGTAAAATTTATCGTTTTATTGATTATTCCACATTTTGATTTCTCATCGTAAGAAGTAATTCTTCCTATTTTAGTATATGATCCAAATGGCAATAATTCTTTAACTAATAATTTTTCACCCTTTAAATTTGATGAACCATGTTTTCCTTTATTGTAGCATTTCAATTGTACCCAGTCACCAACCATTGGCACAAAGTTAGAATTAACATCATCTAAATTAATATGGATATTATCTTCGAGGAATACATCTCTACCTTTCCTCTCAATGACTTTTCCAGTGATTATTTCTTCATCTTCTTGACTTTTTTCTAAAATGTTATTACTGCTGGGTATATTATCTGGTTTATCAACGTGAATATTTAGACATTGTTTGTTTTCTTCATCTTTGTATAAAATTTTATTAATTTTACATTCTTTTTCTTCATTAATGTAAGTCATATAACGGACTTTGTCATTTATTTTTAAATTAGTTGGAATCACATTATTTATGTCACAAAAATACTTACTGTCGATTTGAACAAACTCCTTGTCTATAAATGTGATTACACCAGTTTTAGTACAACACTCTTTTTCTCTAAAGTTTTCAGATCGCTCATCTGATTGTTTAAAATACGAAATTAGTTTTTGCGATGAATATGACACAAATGAAAACATTTTATAGATCTTTTGTTTAACGGAATTTTCGATTAAAAGTTCTTGTATTTTTTATAACACAATATCAAATTATGTTAAGTATGTTGATAAATAATACAAGTTATTGTAAATTTAAATGTTGAATATTTTCAAAAGATGAATTCAAAGTATAACTTCTAATATGCTTAAGTAATATCCAATTGATATCCGATACAACTATTTGAACTTTGAATTCCAAATGATGAGTTGCTATACAATCATTCAACTTATATATACTCTGAGTAAGCCCTTAATATCATTTTAAACACTAATTTCATTAAATCCAAGGGATAATCTAAGGATTATTTATTCATCTAGTCGAGATTGCTACTTAATGAGCAGGTAATAGGATAATTCCATTGTACCTGGTTATGCATTCGATTTCTAACCTTTTGCATAAGTCAGGTAATAAAATTATTCAAATAATGATGAACGGATAATAAGAGCATTAAGAACCGACACGCTAATTGAATCGCTATGCATTATTTGGGCGATATGTATATGATTTTAGCAACATGTATATGCATATACATGCATATCATTAAGTTTGGTTTCCTTTCAGGTACAGTCCTCTCTCCGTGTATTTCGATTTTCAACAGTTTTATTATCCTTAAATTATACTCGAATTTTACTCCACCCAATCACTGATACCTGAACTGTTGGAATCATCCACCAAGATTCCGGATATTCCCAAATCCGTTGTCAATCAAATATAGTTTAAAGACAAAATTCATGAAATCATTCCTGGAAATAGTTATTGAAATGAAAGCTTCTTAAATGTTAATATTTTAGCTTAATTTTAATAAAAAATTAATAAATATATTTTATTACAATGAAAATGAATATAAATAAATAAAATATATGTACAGCGAATCAAAAACCATTTTGTGGCTAGTTAATCCCTAGTAAAAATGGATTTAATGCTATTTCTTGGCTTATAACCATTTTAAATGGGTAAATTTCTACCAGGGATATTACATTATCGTTAAAGGCGAACGTAAACCGATGATTACGAAAAGAGCCGATCATTTTTTAATATGAATATATCATTTATAAGTATAGAAATAGAGCCGGTTAGCGGCTCAGTCGGTAGAGCGTTAGATTCGTAATCTCGGGGTTCTGAGTTCGAATCCCGCTCTCAGAAACCTATCGATAGAAGCACCACTGTAAGTTGTATCTGCTTTATTCACAAACACACGAGCTCCAGCGCTAATTAGCATCACAAAGAGCATAAATATAGAGACGTTCAAGATGGAAAAAAAAAGTATACAAATTTGTAGACTTAGCAGTAATTAATATTTACAAACTAAATTTTACCTTGCATTTATGGCATTTCCATTGCATATAATAATAATGCTAATATTTAATCATTAAAAGTATGAGATTGTTTGAATAACTAAGTACACACATGTTTGTAAAAATATTATCGGCCTCAATAGGTAACTATAGAGCCGTACTTATACTTTTAACGTAATTTAAATTTATTATTACAAAAAATCATTCTGTTTTAAATAATGTCCAATTATTTATAAAATATTCATATTAAATTTAATAACTATATTCAAAATTGAGATAAGCCGTTACAAACTTGAGCTTCATTTTATCTTTCATGCATCTTTTTGTAAGATTCTTAATTGTTTAGTTTTTTGGTTTTTTCTACTATATTTTCCCAACGAAGAAATAATCAATCAAACAGAGTCTCAAAACAAAGTCCCGAATTTAATGGAGATCCAGAGTTTCGAAACAGAATAAGAACATAATATTTCTTTAGCTTGTTCAGAATGATCTATCACTTAGATATTAAAAGTGCAGTGTATTTAAATTTTTTTAAATATAACAAATTTTCCGTATTTAATCACACTGAAGTCTCGATTTAGTGCCACCATTGAAATGAATTTTAATTTGGATTGTGAAATATACATTTAAATTTCGAGTTTTTGATTCGCTGTACATATATTTTATTTATTTATATTCATTTTCATTGTAATAAAATATATTTATTAATTTTTTATTAAAATTAAGCTAAAATATTAACATTTAAGAAGCTTTCATTTCAATAACTATTTCCAGGAATGATTTCATGAATTTTGTCTTTAAACTATATTTGATTGACAACGGATTTGGGAATATCCGGAATCTTGGTGGATGATTCCAACAGTTCAGGTATCAGTGATTGGGTGGAGTAAAATTCGAGTATAATTTAAGGATAATAAAACTGTTGAAAATCGAAATACACGGAGAGAGGACTGTACCTGAAAGGAAACCAAACTTAATGATATGCATGTATATGCATATACATGTTGCTAAAATCATATACATATCGCCCAAATAATGCATAGCGATTCAATTAGCGTGTCGGTTCTTAATGCTCTTATTATCCGTTCATCATTATTTGAATAATTTTATTACCTGACTTATGCAAAAGGTTAGAAATCGAATGCATAACCAGGTACAATGGAATTATCCTATTACCTGCTCATTAAGTAGCAATCTCGACTAGATGAATAAATAATCCTTAGATTATCCCTTGGATTTAATGAAATTAGTGTTTAAAATGATATTAAGGGCTTACTCAGAGTATATATAAGTTGAATGATTGTATAGCAACTCATCATTTGGAATTCAAAGTTCAAATAGTTGTATCGGATATCAATTGGATATTACTTAAGCATATTAGAAGTTATACTTTGAATTCATCTTTTGAAAATATTCAACATTTAAATTTACAATAACTTGTATTATTTATCAACATACTTAACATAATTTGATATTGTGTTATAAAAAATACAAGAACTTTTAATCGAAAATTCCGTTAAACAAAAGATCTATAAAATGTTTTCATTTGTGTCATATTCATCGCAAAAACTAATTTCGTATTTTAAACAATCAGATGAGCGATCTGAAAACTTTAGAGAAAAAGAGTGTTGTACTAAAACTGGTGTAATCACATTTATAGACAAGGAGTTTGTTCAAATCGACAGTAAGTATTTTTGTGACATAAATAATGTGATTCCAACTAATTTAAAAATAAATGACAAAGTCCGTTATATGACTTACATTAATGAAGAAAAGAATGTAAAATTAATAAAATTTTATACAAAGATGAAGAAAACAAACAATGTCTAAATATTCACGTTGATAAACCAGATAATATACCCAGCAGTAATAACATTTTAGAAAAAAGTCAAGAAGATGAAGAAATAATCACTGGAAAAGTCATTGAGAGGAAAGGTAGAGATGTATTCCTCGAAGATAATATCCATATTAATTTAGATGATGTTAATTCTAACTTTGTGCCAATGGTTGGTGACTGGGTACAATTGAAATGCTACAATAAAGGAAAACATGGTTCATCAAATTTAAAGGGTGAAAAATTATTAGTTAAAGAATTATTGCCATTTGGATCATATACTAAAATAGGAAGAATTACTTCTTACGATGAGAAATCAAAATGTGGAATAATCAATAAAACGATAAATTTTACGAAGGATGTTTGCAGTGCTGGTTACTTACCCCACGTAGGAGATCAAGTAGTCGTACAAACCACTGAAAGTCATCAAGGATTGCCATTATGCTGGCGAGCACTATCTGTAGTACCTACGGATGTGGTATGTATATTTTTATTCGTGTAACTGTATAATTTACTGATTCTATATTTTATTTATTAATTTTTTTTCAATTTATAGGAAGTTAATAGTAGATACGAAATATCAAATATACGAAGAAAACCACAAATGTCAACAGATGAATTGAATGAGCTAGTGAAAGATAAAGAAGATATTGAAATAACGAAAGGAATAAGTATCACTTTGAATGCAAAACAGGAAGCAGAAATTGAAATTCATGTGAAAAATAATGGGAATCGTGATCAAATATTTTATAAATGTTCATTTTTGTCAAAAAAAACAGAGTCTCAATTAATATTATTATCGCCAATATTGGAAGAATTAAAGACATTAGTTTTAAAACCATCAGATACAATTTGTTGTAAATTCAATTGTAAAGGACGTTTTCTTGGAGTATCAGAAGAATTAATCATTTTTAAATTTAAACAATTTAAAATTGCTCGTCTTGTGAAAATTCAAGTTAACAGCATTCGTCTTGTGAAGCAGGATTCGAATGGAGACTCTGATAACAGTGACGAACAAGCCATATCAAAAGAAGATTGTAATGATGAAACCTATGTAAAAGGAGTTAAATCATATACTCCAGCAAAATTCATTAAAAATCGACCTATTTCATGGACGATTCCTGAAATACTTTGGGAAACTATAAATACAATAAGATTAGAGAAAAATAATCGCACTGTATCCGAAGCTACTGTAGCAGAAAATATACCTATTCTCCAACAGGATTTCACTTATGAAAATTACAAAGAGCGTTTTCAACACTTACTTTATTTAGAAGAAATCGGAAATATTATTGAAATGCAAAAATATAAAATAGACAATGCAGTATTACATCAAAACAATGAATATTTGACTTTGAATGTACCTGGTTTGAAAGAAAAACGACCTTCATTAATTATTGGTGATACAGTAATTATTGAAATTTTCAAATGGCAAGAAAAAAATGGTATGTATTTAATTATTTTCTATTATTCATATTAATAAATTAATATTTAATATCATGAGTAATAAATTACTTACTGAAATTTTGTCGTTCCGCAGGTAAAAAGAAATACGAAGGATATATTCATAAAACTGAAAATTGTGTTATTTTTTTGAAATTTCATCCAGTTTTTCATCAAAATGTACCGAGGCGAAGATTGCCATGTTACTTTTAAACAATCAACTACAGTATTACAGCGATATCATACAGCTATTAGTGTTGTTATTGAACAGCTTGGTAAAGATTTCCTTTTTCCTAAGAAAATTATACAGAAAGCACCACAATATATATTGAAAGAAGATGAACCGAATGATGAAGGACATATTTCAAAGAAAGCATCTCAAGTGAAGAATATTAATATGAATAAAAATGGAATCAAAAGAATCACTACTCTAAATCACAAAAATAAATTAACATGGGTCAATAAAAATTTAAATATTTATCAGAAAGAAGCTGTAAAAAATATTTTGATGGGAGTACTTCGTCCATTACCATATGTTATATTTGGACCTCCTGGTACAGGAAAGACAATCACTGTAACTGAAACAATTTTACAAATTTTTCTTAGATTACCGAAAAGTCGAATTCTTATCGCAACACCTTCGAATAATTCAGCAAATCTGATTGCGGAAAAATTATTAAATAGTAATTTCTTCAAACCTAGAGATTTGGTAAGTGTATCGCTAATTAATAAATATTTTAATTTCTGAAAGCTTAAACAATACATGAAGTAATTATATACGCAAGATCAATGTTATATACTGAAGTGGTATATGGCATTCATTATCTTAATTCATGTATGAAGTAGTACTATAAAAAATATTAATTTATTGAATTATATAATACTAATCTATAAATTTAATGAATTTCAGGTTCGTCTAATGGCTCATAATTATGTTATCAGCGACAATGTACCAAAACAACTTATTCCATACAGTGCTTCTGCAGACCCCGCCACTGAAGGAACGCGTTCTAATACAAATACATTTGACCCACGAGGCCATAGAAGCAATATTACTTTGAGTACCCTTTATCAATATCGTGTAGTAATTGGTACGTGTTCATCTTTTGGGATTGTATATAATATGGGCTGCAAACCAGGGCACTTTACACATATTATAATCGACGAAGCTGGTCAGGTTAGTGAGCCCGAAATCATGATCCCATTAACTTTGGCTCATTCATCTAAGACTCAAATCGTACTTGCCGGTGATCCGAAACAGTTAGGACCCGTATGTCGAAGTCGATTAGCTGGATATTTTGGACTCAATGACAGTTTTCTTGTGAGATTGCTTCAGCAATTTCCATATCAAAAAGATCCTGAAGGATTTAAAAGAGGCTATGATCCCAGGCTTGTTACAAAACTATTAATGAATTATAGAAGCCTTCCAAATTTACTTGAACTACCGAATAAACTATTTTACGAATCTGAATTAATAGCTCAGGTTGATCCTAATAATAGTAAAGAGGCCAAACTATTAAAGAGCTTATCTAAAATGTTACCATCAACTTCCAGTGCTCCGCCGTCCGTTGTATTTCATGATGTTAATGGAAAAAATTTACAAGATAAAAATAACCCTAGCTGGTACAACGATGAAGAAGCTACACAAGCATGTATTTATCTCTCAAAACTTTATGAAAACGGGTTGACACATGATGATATTGGAATCATTACTCCATATTTAAAACAAGTTAATACAATAAAAAAGTTACTAATAAAATTTAAAGGTAACATTCCAAAAGTTAGTACTATTGAAGAGTTTCAAGGACAGGAAAGAAAGGTAATTATATTATCGCTTGTTAGGACAGTTGATGATAATGTCGAAAAAGATTTAAGGCATGCTCTTGGATTTGTTTCTGCAAAGGAAAGATTGAACGTTGCGATCACTCGAGCTCAATCGTTACTCATAATTATCGGCAACGCTAAACTTTTGCAGAAAGATATTTATTGGAGAAATGTTTTAGATTATTGTAAATCACAGGGATCTTTTGTAACAAAATGATATAATAAAATCTTTGAATTCTTCTCAATATTTTTATTAGGATTATTAAATATTCATAGTCATAAGAATAGTAATAAACAATTGATCTTTGTATATGTTTTGTGGACAAATCTGTAATTGATAAAAAAAGCTATGTAAAAAATACTTTTAATAAATACATTTTTATTACAAATGATATTACATTTTTATATTAAATTAATGATGCACCTTAATTAACTTTTTCGAGTTTACTCAAGTTCACTTAGGGATGACATGACGAACTAACAAAATTATAAGATTTAATTTGCATTGAAGCAACTTGGAATTTATCCTGACTTTCAAAATTGAAATTATTAAATCGAACTAGAAAGACATTTTGTAGATTCATAAATTAATTTTTTCATATAATAGTGTTTGGAATATATTATATTTCGATACTAGTGCGTCAAAGTGATTTTTTCCTCGTGTCGCGGTTTGCGCCCGAGCGAAGCGAGGTTGAAAAGGTCACACGAAGAAGAAATCACTTTCTCGCACAAGTATCGAACTGTATTTTTTGACACTACGTGTAAGAAGCTCAATTTTTGCACGTGTCACTTAGTGATTTGTGTGCGAAATCGAGCTTCGCGCAGGGAGTTTCAAAATAGTACATTTTGTAACGGGTATGAAAAGGTTTTATTTACGAAACGGAAGTTTTCGGCTCGAGCCAGAGGCGAGGGTCGTAACGAGTTTCGTAAAAAAGCCTTTTTATACCAGTTGCAAACCGTATTTTTTGCCATGAGAGCCAAGAAAGAGCAACGAAGTTGCGATTTTGGGGTTAGAATGGCAAACAAATTATTTCATACATGGAGAAAATTTTTCTATAAAAATTACGGTAACCGTCTCTACAATCGATGAACATCATACGATTTTCTGTTTTTTCATAAATATGTGCCGTCAAATGTTACTGAACGCATGAATAAAATTTAAATTACGGAAACACTTTATAATTTTTACTGTCTAGTAAATTTTATAGTACTTTGTACAAAGTCCTAGAATATCACCATAATATTTACAGAGCGTTACCGTAATTTCTGTAAAACTTTATCACAAATAGTATAAAAAGTAAAAATACTCTTTAACATAAATTAGCGCATGCGCATTGTACAGTACCGTCCATAAATTCATGAACAAAATTTTGAAAAACATTGATGCTTTAAAGAGCATTATCTCTGGTTCTAATGGTCACAGAATAAAAATCAAAAAAGTAAATTAAAGTATACGAAAAATACTAACCTTTCATGGGATTTAAAATTTTTCTAAATCATTTTTTCCATTTTTTATCCTTTTTTGAAAAAATGTCAAATATTCACATTTTTAAACATTTTTTCAATCACTTATATTTTTTTGAAAATGATTATTAGTGACAAATTCCGCCGGAAATCAAAAGAATTTCTAAAATATATCACTGATGGTTTTTTCTTCTACGAAGCTTATTTAGGTAGTTATAATCAATTGAATTTTGTGATGTAATATAATAAAAACACGAATAATAATATGCAAATAATGATTCAGAATATTTTTTTTTTCACATTTCTTAAAAAATTAAGTGTTATTTTATCAAAAATTAAAGTTTTTTCCTAAAAAATTATGACAATATATAATTTTAAAAAGTTTATATACAAATATATTAAAATAATTAAATTTTCATTGATGTTTCTGTTAAATTACTCGTATTTTTATTATAGTACTTCTCAACATTGAATCGCTTATAACTACCTAAATAAGCTTTGTAGAAAAAAATCCATCAGTTATATTCATAAAATTCATCAGTGATGAATTTTAGATTTTTTAGAATTCTTTCGATTCCCGTCGAAATTTTTTACTAATAATCATTTTCAAAAAAAAATATAAGTGATTGAAAAAATGTTTAAAAATGTGAAAAATTGACATTTTTTTAAAAAAGGATAAAAAATGGAAAAAATGGTTTAGAAAAATTTTAAATACCATAAAAAATTAGTATTTTTCGTATACTTTAATTTACTTTTTTGATTTTTATTCTGCGACCATTAGAACCAGAGATAATGCTCTTCAAAGAAGCGATATTTTTCAAAATTTTGTTCACGAATTTATGGACGGTACTGTATATACATGTTATTTGAGCGTTAGTTCTGATTTGCAAAGGTATAGGAGTAATTTTTACGGTAATGTTCCATAATATTTATGAGATATCATCGCAATGATTAAGAAAAAGATGTGTTGTTCCACGATTACGATGCGTCACTGTAATTTTTATACAGAATTTCATTGTAAATTTTGTAGAAAAATTTTCTCCATGTAGCCTAAATAAATCTGTCTAATTTTATCTTGTTCGGTGTAGATATATTGGACTAATTAAAATTTCAAAAACATGGAATTAATTACATCAATTATTTATCTTTCTGAAATTAGAGAGAGCGAGATTCGTACTCGGGACCTTGAGGTTATAAATCCATCGCTCTACCGAATGAGCCATTGAGACTTATTTTAAAAACATTATTAAGAGTCTGCCGTATACCGACACAGTTACCTGTTTTACCGAATCCGTTTAAAATTTATTTTTCATAAAAACTAATAACTCGAGGCAAAAATAAAGAGATAGTTTCGATTCGTATAATAGAAAGCAATATTTTCTCTGATAAGAATAATTTAATTCCACCGATTTATTTTCAAGAAAATTTGGAATAACTTGAAAATCCCATTATTTGACTCTAATTTCTAATTTTTCAAGTTATTCCAACTTTTCTTAAAAACGAAGCGATAAAATTAATTTATCCTAGTCAGAGAAAATATTACATTTTATTAAACACATCAAAACCATCTCTTTATTTCTGCCTTTGCTATTTTGGGAAAAAAATCAATTTTTTAATTAGAAAAGGTCAGAGATACGGCGGCCTCTTAAGTTTAAATGATTTTATTCTATGAAATTATATAAAATATTTATTAGTTTTCGAGTAAAATCTAAAACGAGAAAAGAGTTAGATTTGATTGAAGTGTTAAAATCTTTTTCGCTTCAGACTTCACTCGAAAACTATTGAAAATTTTATATTTTTCCATAGAATAGAATCGACTGCTCGACCTTAAATCTATTAGGCTTTGCCCTTACTTTTGTATAAAAATATTAGTTCAGTAATTATAATGAAAATTGAGATTAGGCAAGGACAGAACTATACGGCCGGCTCTTAAGTCCTATACCACTCGAGGGTTAAAGACTAAGCGACCGGAGATTCCAGTGACTTTGGCTGTTTTTTTCTCAGTGCAGGTTGATATATAAGGAGACTAAGATTTGAATATAATAAAATTGTAAAATAGTCTCTGCTTGAGTCATCATGAAGCATTAGGTGGAGAATCCAGTTATACCAACCTTACTCCTTTTTAATAGTGAGAAAAGTGTTTTTAAATTTTATGGTTGTAAAAATCGTATACACATACATACATATACACAATTACAAACGAATTATAAAATTTAACTTATTCCAATTGAAAAATATATTATATCATGATGCGAAACTCAATGCAAGATTCGAACTTCTCTTACGTCTGTGGTAAAATATGCATGCAGCGCTGCCATTTGAGGTACATTTTCGGAAAAATATCCTATCCGATAAGTGTACATCTTCAGATACGAGTTTTTGAAGTATTCAAAGATTTCTAATAAAAATGTACCAATATCAGGATATATTATTAAGTTTAAACTAAGTATTGCGTTCTAAGTTTTAAATAGTTAAAAAGATTAAGTTCTCAAAGTGATCTGAATGCACATAACACAAAATTATTTAAAAAAACAGGTACATTAAAGCTACGTTTTGTATGTTGCATTATTGAGGACATCTTATTGAAAACCTTAAGGATTCATCTTTACTAATTTACACCAAAATATAGATTTATGTATTTTACAATAAATAAAAGCGCGAATGCCTGTCTAGTTCATTTTATTTATGTGATTTAAAAAAATTCTACTTTTACCTTGTACTTATAATTCGATTTTAGCTGTTTGCTTTCACTTTATTTTTTTAAATCACGTAATACAAAATTTGCGAAAATGTATATTAAAAATTTCATAAGATAACGTTATCTCAAACAAAAGCCCCGAAAAAAATCTCATCACCTATAAATAACTTTTCTTTTCATTCTTAAAAATTTTAAAATGCTCAATGGACTATATCTACAAAAAAAAAAATTTTTTTTAAATCTTAAATTCTCTTGAACCACCTTTATTTCATTAATATAAATATTTTTAAATTTTTCTAAAAAAACTCCTATTATTTCCATTCTTATAACATTTTACTCTCGATTTTCTAAATAAAAAATTTTTAAATTTTAAAATGCTCTAATTTTTATTATTTTTTCCTTTTTTTACTAATAAAATGAATTTTTTAAATCTTTGTTCTACAATACTTCCCCCATCTTTTTATCCTCTTTTTTGATTTTATGAATAAACTTTTTCAAAATTTCAATGCTCTTACTGCAATCGTTTTTAAAATTTATCCTCCTTTCAAAAAAAATCTTTTTTTATTTTTAAAAAACTTAAATAACTCTGACCTTATCAAGCTTCCCAGCGTTAATCACAAACTAATTCCATGCAAGCCCACTCCTCCACTACGATCACATCCACACAAACACACACCCACACTTTTCTGAAACCACTTTTCACCACTGGTCATATTACTAAGAAAAATAGAAAATTTTTTTACCGATACATGCTTTCTCTAGAAAGCAAAAAGAATATTACTTGTAGGAAATTGTTCTTGCTTTAAATATAAGAAGTTGATAATGCCTTTTAGCAAACTCTCTCATTAACTTCTGTAAAAAACCTTTGAAAACTAATATTAATACGTTTATTTTCCTCATGTCTGAGTAAGGTCCTAAATTTTGGCTTTTTAAATCTCCCAATACCGCAAGGGTAAAGGGTGCACTTTAAAAAAAAATCCAATGAATTTTGATAGTTTTAAATAAAATGTGTCTTTGGGATTCCCCCTTTTATTGAACTGTATAATAAGCACTAATTCTTTCTACGATTATTACTAATTTTTTTATCAATTATTCCAATAAATCTTTTTATAGCACTGCGTAAGCTAAATCTGCGTTTTCTACACCCTCTAGCGAGAGCTAAATACAACTTTATTGAACTGTGTAACAAAGTACTACGGTAAGAAATCTCACTTTATCATACTATTCAAAAAAGTATCCATATCGTAATCACGCGTTACAATCAATCTTTATACATATATATATATATATATATATATTTTTTTTAAGTTAATTATATAGAGGATATTGCCATCCTCTATATAATTAACTTTTTTCATATGATAATATCAGATAGATTCTAGCCCGGAACCGTTTAACACATTACATCAGGCAAGCCCATCTGATATACCATACCGATATCTTTGACTGCCGATCGATGGTCAGTCACATTTTTGCGACCAACAATCAATCGATACCCAATGAGATCTGATTTTGTAAGAGCCGCGCGATATTGTTAGCACATACACTAATTTTTCTTTAGAAAAAAAAGTCAGAGGTACTTGGCCAGGATTCGAACCCATGCCCACCGCGTTGAAGGCAAGAGCTCTATCCGTTACGCCACCGCGCTCTCTTTTATACATATGTTAATACGTAGAAATATCTTTTCACTCCAAATAATACGTAGAAAATCAACAAAAATATATAAATACTTGGTAGGCCAGTCAAAATAAGGTTTTGTTCTGCCAAAATTAGTAACTAGAAACGACCTGTGGAGCGCACGATACGCAGCAAAAAATGGGGATGGAGGAGAAACGATATATACCGGCGCGCGGCGTGAAACGTTCAATTTTTTAATTGGCTTCTTTTTGGCGATTAATGCACTTATATTAAAGTGTTTTTATTATTTATGTACTAATCGCCAAAAAGAAGCCAGTCAAAAAAATTGAACGTTTCACGCCGCGCGCCGGTATATATCGTTTCTCCTCCATCCCCATTTTTTGCTGTGTATCGCGCGCTTCACCGTTCGCGTCGATGTTTAAGTGCACATTTCACCCTTTTTACATAATTTTAATGAAAACTTAAAATACACGTTTAATAGTATATTGTTTTTAGTTTTCAAAACCCTTTTAAAAATGTATGTACGACGTTCTCAATCGGTAATATAAAGAAGGGAATAATACCAAAAAAAATTACAATTGCAATTGCGCAGAAACTAATTATCCGATAGTATATGCCTTTGGCATGTTAAAAGTAGATATAATTATCTACTTCTGTGCCAAATTTCAGCTCTTATTATTTATAAACAACACAGTTATAAATTTAAAAAAAAAAGAAAAATTTTACGGTTTTTCCGAATTTTTTCGGTTTTAATAAACCGATTGAATCGTTTGACCTTCCGTTTCATTGATAATTCAATTCTCTACAACTTTCCCATTGATACCGTAATAATTCATCAAATAGTTTTTGTTTTATTAGCAAAAAGCAAAAAAAAACCCGTTTTTTGCACTAATTTGTTAACAACTAATTAATAAATCTACGGACTATTTTTTAAATGATCGCACAGGTCGTTACCAGATTCTAATTTTGGCAAAATAAGACTTTTTTTCGGTCTATTGACTGGCCTATGAATATAGTATATTACGCAACGAGTGCATAAAATATGTGATTATCGCAGGAGTCGGGTTTGTTACAAATAAGACGAGTGCGATGATCACTTTACGCATTAGTTGCGTATATTATTTTTTCTAACAAGTACGCAAAATTCTAATAATGACAAACTTGCGTCTGTGATAGCATGTGCAATCTTGTTCGAAAGCTATCAAGATTGTAAAAGGTAGCCGAGGTCGGGGCGCAGGACGGGGTCCAGGGGCGGAGCTTCGGTTGGGGTGCAGGGGACAAAGCCCCTGCCGGGGGGTTCGGGGGGGGGCAGCGCCCCCCGCCTTCCAAAAAGTAAATAATATTTCTAATACAAAAATACAATTAATAAAACAATTAAATTAAAATTCCATGAAAATATATTATTAAAATAATAATTGAGAATCCCTCCCCCCTCTTTAAAACAATAAATAAGAAATTATTTAAATAATTAATTCCAAAATTAATTAATAAGAGAGTTCGCGTATTGCAAAAAAAAAATTGTACATAGCGCTTTAAAAGAGCACCACAAGAGGTTTCAAATGAGATGTATAAATGTCTGTTATGATGTATAGTTCCTGAAATATAACACTTTAAAAAATAAAAAAAATTTTCTTAGATGAAATCATTTTACGCACGCTGAAATCATTTTACGCACGCTGAAATTATTTTACACACGCTGAAATTATTTTACACACGCTCAAATCATTTTACGCACGCTCAATCATTTTACGCACGCTAAAATCATTTTACGCACGCTAAACAAATGCGTCTCATAATATGATATTTTATGTACGCAAATGAGTACATGAAATCGAATTTTGCGCACACCGTTAGAAAATAGTACATTTTGTAACGGGTATGAAAAGGCTTTATTTACGAAACGAGAAGTTTACGGCCCGAGCCGAAGGCGAGGGTCGTAACGAGTTTCGTAAAAAAGCCTTTTCATACCAGTTGCAAACCGTATTTTTTGCCATGAGAGCCAGGAAAGAGCAACGAAGTTGAGATTTTGGGGTTAGAATGGCAAAAAATAATATACGATACGTGTGCTCGAAGTGGTCCTCTTACACGACGGGCTTAGCACCCGAGTGTAGCGAGGGTGCCAACTGTTCGCCGTGTAAAAAAGGACCACTTAGAGCATGTGTATCGTAATGTACTATTTAAATAGATTTGGACTATCTTGTAAACATAATCGATTTTGTAAAGAGCAGCAAGCAATATAAATGTCAGCCAGTCTGAGTAAACAATCTTTATTTTATTTAACACAAATTTATAATTTTGTATTTACTTTAGTAGCCTTGATCTGACTATATCACATGATATTGTAATGGCCACTTTTGTCAAATGAGTGCGTATTAAGAGGATTTGTGGATGATAATGATGATTCAACTCTATTCTCGTTTAATTTTTCAATCATTTTTATCGGTTTCGGTTTTTCTTTAACCTTATCAATATAATCACTTCCCTTCTTCTTTTTAATTAAGATTTTCTTATTTTCCTCGATCGTGTCAGATTTAGGGAGCAATCCCTTTTCTGGATCCGTCTTTCACGGCGACAGCTTGGAATGATTTCAATTTTTAAAGTCAAATCAAACGGATCGATTTTTCTATCCAACTGTTGAGCGTGATAAGAATATAATTATTTTGCTGAAGTTAATTTCAAATTTTAACTAATACTCTTTTAATTTCCAGATCGTCGTCTTGATGTATATTCTGCTTATTATAATATAGTAAATTACGAAGCTAAGAAGAAATTAGCATTCTATGAAAGATAAAAGACAAAATTATTTTGTCATAAATTGTTTCTTGAATTTGAAAATTAAAGTACTCTGAAAAAATTTTTAGAAAGTAGCTGACCCAAAAGGAGTACTGACATGCCACCGTGGTGTTTAGGCAAATTTTTAGACACTTTTGGCTTACTCACTATACTGTACTTTGCCTGTTTGGGCAAGATTATTGCCCAAAACAGAATAAATAATCTTTATGGTACATACTCCAAACTCATGCATTTTTTTACACAAAATTTTGCAATAAAATGAAAAGATAGTCAGTATTTATGAATACAGGTGTAGTGTCCATTTCACATCGCCTTGTCATTTTAAAAAATCAAGTATTCATGCTGTGTTACTTTAGATTTTATGAACATATACTCGAGTAAAGTTGAAATTAAATTATGTTGTATATTCTGAATAATGTAAAATAGTTAGAATAATTATTTTTAAAAATAAGGTATTTTGGGATGTAATTTTTTGTAACTTAAAAACGGATGTTATATCAACTTGAAATTAAATTCAATGATATTCCATATACGAATTTGCATTGATACATAAATACTTGCATTATTCAAATAACTATTTATTTCCAAAATTTCTGTAAACTGGACTTTCGTACTTTATATTTCATCAGTGCATGCTCGAATTAAATTATCTTGTATTCTGAAAAAACAGTACACCGATGCCATCATTCCTTAAATTAGACACTTATTACTTTGATTCTTTAAAATCCATAAACAAATTGAAATTGAATTCGTTTATACTTTGAATATATAAATAAAATTACATTATGAATCTGTATTGGCATACTGACAGTATTCTGATTCAAAACCGCTCATTAACAAGTTATTAAAGTATATATAAAATCATTTTCTTTTAACCATATGATGTTTTGACTACTAATTTGTTTTATTATTGTGCAATTTATAATTGTTTCATTAGATGACACGTGTATGGTTTGTTTACAAGTGTTTTTGCTAAATTTTGTTACATATATATTTTTTAAAATCAGCGTATTCTTTTTATCTTATTTATTTATTTTTTTGTCATTTATTGATGAATTATTCTATTTAATCGATTTTTAAATAATGTCTTTCAATTTTATTTTAATTTCAATTTATTAATTTAAAATTGAACGTTTAATTAAATGTTTTTATTGTATTACATTGACTTTCTCTCAAATGAGTGAATTTACAGTATTAAGATATGCTTAAAAAAATATCTGCTTTTGCTATTGTATTAAGGAAATATAAAATTGACACTACACCTGTGCTCATAAATATTGGATATCTTTCCATTTAATTGCAAAATTTTCAGTAAAGAAATGCTTTATCTTATAATACGTACAATAAAGATTATTCAGTTAAATTTTCAAATAAATTCATTCATTCGCTATTGAGAACTTTAGGTTTCAATATTGTTTATTAAAATTTTTTGATTTTGTAACAGAAATCCAAATATCTTAAAAACTAGTGAATGAATTTATTTGAAAATTTAACTAAATATTCATCATGGCACATGATACAAGCTAATGCATTCCTTATCTAGAAATTCAACAATAAAATGGAAAGAAAGTTAATATTTATGAGCACAGGTGTAGTGTCCATTTTACATCTCCTTAAACGAGAAAGGCATTGTGCGATGATGAGGCCTTATAATCTAATCATTGTACATTGCAATTTTTTTTTTAATTTACGTTAACAGGAACAGGGAAATTATATAGCAATAACTTTAGTATTGAGACAGAAATAAAATTAATTTCTACAAAAACTGATCAAGTGCATGAAAAATTAATTTATGCATTTATATTTGTATATAATAAATGCTGGATTCTAAATACACGGAAAATGTATAAATGAAAATAAGTATGAAAATATCCCAAAAATTTTTAGCATGAATGTTATTAAAAATTTCAAAGAAAATGAAATAAAACCATTTAAAATTACAAACAATCCATACATAAGATAGATCAACCGACTTTTAAGTTAAAGACCAATTTTTGATCCTTGGCAATACTCCATTTTTTTAAAATTAATATTAAAACAAAACCTATACAAATTAATAACGTTTAACTTTTTAAGAGTCAGTCAAATCTTTCTGTCTTTTTCTAATTAAAAAATGAATTTTTTTCATACATTAATTACTACAGTCAAAAATAAAGAGTTAACCATTCTCTTATTGTAAAAAGCAAGGTTTTCTCTGATAAGGATAAATTTATTTTATCTCTTCGTTTTCAAGAAAAACTTTTCAAAAAAGTAAAAAATTAAAGATTGAAAGAGTATAATTTTTAACTTTATTAAACTTTTCTTCAAAACAAAGCAATAACATTAATCGAGCCTCATTAAAGAAAATATTATTTCTTATGAAAAGATATGTGACTCACTTTATTTTTAACTACAATTACTAGTTTTTGTAAATGAATATATTTTCTAATTAGAAAAAGACATAGCAATCCGACACTTTTAATATTTGAAAATAATTCTTTTTGGATATAAATTAAGTCCTAGATGTTAACTGGTTGACTCTCATTATGTCGCTTTCAGGCATTATCGATTGAGTTTCAAATTTTCAAACAAATAAATATATCACATAAAAAAGTCGTCATAGGTTATTTCTATTCTCTCTATATCCTATTTTATTATAGTAGAAGCTCAACGTTTCTCAAATAAATATTCTTTTTACTTATGACATAAAATTATCTCAAAATATCATATACATTGTAATTAAATATGTATATTATATTAAATAAATAATAAATCTAACCTTGTCATGGTTGATCTAATGTAACCATAGCGCAGATTTCATTAGCTTATATCAACAGAAATACTTTGACATATTTCCCACTCGGCTCTTTCAATTTTGTTTTCTATTTTTTTATACACATTTGTTGCTTTTAAATTCTAAACATATTGGAAATTTTTTTTTTTACTTACACAAAAGAAAACCTGAACTACTTTTAATTTCTATAGATATATAGATTCATTGATTGAATACATTCGTAACTAAGTTCGCAACAGTTTTCTTTTTATTATTGTAAAAAAAATTAACCAAATTAAATTTATTATTTATGTTTCTTTTTAAATAGATAAATAAATAGATTTAAATTCTTAATTATATTAATTTATTTGTATTCAAAATGAAAATGTATAGAAATAAAATTGCATACGTTTATACGTATACTTTATTAGACAATATATTGCAATAAATGAAAAAAGTAGCTAGAATATAAAAGAACATTATAAGAATATTTTAGTATTACAAACATTTAATATGAACTATTTTTAAATTTTTTGGTACGAATTATAATTAAAAATTTTTTTTTGCAAAATAGAATTTTAGCAATATTTTAAAATTGTTAAAAGAAATTTCGAATAAAAAATTTATAAGAAATTATTATTTTTTCAAATTGTTTGAATGTACACGTATATAATAAGATTTATAAATTTTATTGACCCTTTATTCCGCATGTGCAGCAAGTTATTATTCTTGAATCTTATGGAGGATATTTCATTATAAGAAAATCATTCTGAAATTATTCTTAAAACTTAGTTTTTAATGTAAATATATGGGTCATTTCATGCTAATTCAGACGGTCAGAAGATAAAAATCACTAAAATCAGGTTCTATTTCATGCTTAAATCATACTTAAAATACGTAAAAATTTGTATAGGTCTAACAAGGAGAGTGCTTGACCTCCGGGAAACGGATCTGGCTGGAACTGTAGAAAATGATTTTTTGATGAAAAAATTAACCCGTGTTTTTTCTTTTTGTCCAATAGGCCCCCTAGACAAGGATATAGACATTTTTTCAAAAATATGATGAAGAGCCTTCATAAGAGCTTAAATAACCAAAGAACTAAGACTTTTACGAAAAAAATGCATAGAAAATAAAATAAAGCACGAATTGAATGTTTTAATTTAAGTTTTGTTGCATTGAAAAAGCATTTGTTGTTCGAAAGTTACAGGAAATTAAAATATGCTAATGAAATAGCGTAAAAAAATTATCATATTTTATATGCTAAAAATATTAAGTAAATATGTAGTAATATTTAATTAAGAATAACTTTCGAACTACAAAAGCTTTTTTAATGCAATAAAGCTTCAATTAAAGCATTTAAGTCATGCTTCATTTTATTTTCTATGCATTTTTTTGTAAGAGTTTTAATTCTTTGGTTATTCAAGCTCTTATAAAAGTTCTTAGTTACCATATTTTCGAAAAAAATGTCTATATCTTATTAGACAAAAAGAAAAAACACGGGTTCATTTTTTTTATCAAAAAATCATATCCTACAGTTTCAGCCAAATTCGTTTCCCGGAGGTAAAACTTTCTCCTTGTAAATTAAAGAGGTTCATAATTAGAGGTTATAAAATGTTTTGATTTTTCCAATTTATCCTTGAATAATTATTAAATAAATTTTTTACTTTAAAACCATCAACTTCTGTATGCAGAATTTCATTGTAAAATTTATAGAAAAATTCTTTTTGTGTAGGTAAAATTTAAACAATTATTAATAGGTAAATTTTATACAAAATTTTTGTGTAATTTTTAATAAAATTTTCTCCGTGTGAGTAACGCAATAGAAACCGGCACCGCGTCATCTGATCGTCAATATATTGTCATAATATCCTCACTTTTTAAAATTCATTTTTTAAATATTTTAAAGTTTCTTTAATTATTATTTTTGTTTTTTAATCTCCAATCATCTAAAAATATTTTTTTATTTTTTTTTTTTTTTTTTTTTTGTTAAATTTTTTAATTTTTTTTATTATATTATAGTAACTTAAAACTCTCATCCTTCCTTATATCAAACCCACTCATATACCATTTTTATTTTTTTTTTTTTACTTTAATTTATAAAATTATTAAATATTTTTTTTTTTTTTTTTTACTTCTTTTTTACTTTTTCCATTATTTTTTTTTTTTTTTTAATTAATTTTTTTAGTTTTTTTTGAAATTTTTTTTTTTTTATTTTCTTATTTTTATTCTTTTTCATTATTATTTTTTCCTTCTCTTATTATATATTTACATTATTTCTTCTTACCCCTTTATTCTTATTTTCTCTTTTTTTAAAAAACCCCCCTCTTTACTTTATTTTCATTCCT
The DNA here is from genome assembly GCA_017163975.1 of Anastatus disparis. Classification (NCBI taxonomy): domain Eukaryota; kingdom Metazoa; phylum Arthropoda; class Insecta; order Hymenoptera; family Eupelmidae; genus Anastatus; species Anastatus disparis. Next base: position 79,003 of record JAFFSR010000379.1, read on the forward strand.
TTTCTCTTTTTTACTTTTTTTTTTCCTTATTTTTATTTCTTTTTTTTTTTTTTTTATTCTTTTTTTATTTCTTTTACCATTTTTTTTTCTTATTTCTTTTTTTTATATTTTTTTTCAAATAATAACTTTTTTTCTAACCCTACCAAACCTTTCTCACATTGACCCAATAATTTATTGAAGTTTATTTTAAAATGTACATAAAAATGAATCTGTAAGTTTGGGATCCGGTTTCGGGTATAGTATATTTGCTAAATTTCTTTATATTGAAGAAATGTAGAAAAATACCGTATGATATTTTCAATTAAAATACTGTAATTGTTTTTACATAAAAAATATAAAATATGTTATTTTCTACATTTAAGGAGATAACTTGTCCATGTATTTTTCTTTTCGTTGATAAAGAAAAAGAGCGCTTTTAACAAGGACCTCAAAAATTTTTCTGTATTATATTTAACTTCGAAAAAATGAGGTCTCTAAAGGAATGCCTATCTTCTAAAATAAAATATAACATAAAAAATGAAGGAAACTACATTTTCAAAAAAATCAATTTGTTTCTGATTTCTACGTTTGACTCTTTCAGACCCAATTTACATTAAAATGTATAATTTTTTTTTTAATTGTGCAAAAGCAGAAAAATAACCAGTTTCCAGCAAAAAACAGCAAAAATGCCCAACTTTAAAGTTTCATATAATTTGATGAAAAATCATTGTAGAAAATTTTTAAAATATGCAAATGAAAGTTCTTTCCGAGTACTTTAAAATATAATTTTTTCAGATTTTTTTAATCTCATACTCGAAAAACTATCTGAGCGAATCTAAAATTTTAAAAATTGGAAAAAAATGTTTATTTTCAAGTTACTTTACGATAAAAAACTTTGAAAATAATTTTATACATCGTTTTTAAAGTTCTTTTTGGAATTTTTTGACAATCTTTTTCCAAGATATGATCATTTTTTCCAAACTCTTTTCATACATGGTGTTATCGAACTTTTGAGCGGTACTGTATCTGTAACTAAATGTATGGGAAATGATTCGGTTGTGGGCACCCTTTTGTTTTTGGCTCATAACTTTTCACCAATTGTATATTTTTTGGACTTATAGGTGTCTATAGAAAGATGAAGACCTTAGCTATCTACCAACGAAGGGACAAAATCGATTCCGTCAAATAGAATAATTTTTTTTTTTTAATTTTGTAAAATGCCCACAACCGAACCAAAATCTTTGTGGACAATCATGCAAAATTGTTGGTGTTAAGATATTGGTTACAATCCATATTTCATCACAAAGTAGGAATAAATTCCTACTGAATAAATGTGCATCACACTCAGCTTCATTGATTCACTTCGATTTGTAATTCTTTTGAAAAAGTATACATAAGTATAAATAAATTGTTCTTTTTTCTTTTTTATATTATTAAGTGTATGCTACGACTCTTTCACTGTTATTTTAGTTGAGGTCTTAATAAATGATAAAACAAAACAAAAAATTTAAGTTTTCTTGTTAAAAGATATACGCATAAATTTTTAATAATGAAAATTCTAAATATTTTCAGACAAAAAATTTTTTGAAAAATTAGTTGCTATACTATATAATATTTTTATTTTACTTGCTTAAAAATGTAAAAACAACTTTAAAAGGGGTTGCCGATAAAAAAAAAATTTTTCTATACGTTAAATATTAAAAATTTCGCGGAATTAGTCATATATGAGGCTTTAAACGTATCCTCTTTGACAAGACATGCTTTTTGGCAAAAGTGATTCGTTTTTTTAACATTCATGTGTATAAAATAAAGTTTCTCATGTCTTACTGAGAATGCACAAGTAAGTAGACTTTTGCCCGAAACAAATAAATATTTATATTTTTGGCACTTGGTTTCTTTTGTTTTCTAGTTTTGATTGAGGATCTTTATATTTGAAACAAAATCAATTATTGCTTCAGGAAATACTTTGTAAAAAGTTATTTTTTTCGAAGTTTTTTGCTTGTAACTATCAAGAAAGATATGAAAATTAAAAATAAATTTTGCGGCTAACAATAAAGACGTTACGTATACATAATTAAATTTGATTTGTTATTTTATGTAAAATGTTATGATAATTTATTAATATGTAATCTTGTGCTGTTATAACATTAGTAAGGTTTTTTAAAATCATATAACTTATTTAACGTGATGTCGGAGCTGTAGCAATCGAGTTTTGCTTTTTTATTTTATCAATATCTTTTTAAATTCATAAATTAAACAAATATAATAACTTGTCCGCACTAAAGCTATATTAATACAATAATTTTTGTTAAAATAAAAAATCATTTAGACTTGTTATTTTTTTATGAGCTTGGATTGAAAATTAGATATGAAACTCGACAAACCTAACCTTAAAATACGATACATTGAAAGTTTTTATTATAACTTTGTAAGTATAATATTTTGGTGGATTTCTTGAGTTGTCCGCACTAGAGTTTAATCTTACAAATTTTTTCTTTGTAGCAAACAAACTCGATTAAACACATCGTTTATTCATAAGTTAAGATTGGAAATATTATTAGAAGGCGGGCAGCTTCGTCATGCTCTCGAAACTATTTTTTACCCAAGATAACATATTTATGAGGATGAATTTTAGCATATTATTTTTTATTTATTTTATCTTTAAAGTATTGTTAATATAAGATTTCTCTACATTCTTAAATGCAATATGATAATTCAATATTTATGCGATATTTGCTATAGTATAGTCTAAATAACTTGAAATTTGAATGCAACAAAATTTTGTTTATAGAGTCTTTTGCGGTTAGGAGATAAGAATAGTATATTACAACCCATGGCCAGTAAAGTAAGAAAGGTCTCAGATCACATGTAATTGTTGGCCGAGGCGAAGCCGAGGTTTACTAACATGTGATCTGAGGCTTTCTTATTTACTGGCCAAGGGTTGTATACTATTTTTCTGCTCGACGGCGCCGGAAAGCGGCAACTTTGTTTTGGGCAGCGGCCACAAAGTTGCCGCTTTCCGGCCGGAGGGCAGAAAAATAATTTATCAATGACTTTGTTAATTATAATTGTTAATTTGTATATACATGTTTTAATAATTTTAAACTAAACATAATAGGGCAGTGGTTCACCCCCGTAAACGATGAAACTTGAACCGACTAACTTTTTTTTTTGCATTTCTAATGCGCCAAACCTTTTTAATTTGGTTTTGTATATTTTTCTGAGTAGTAATATATTTAAAAATTTTTTTTCCGAGTGGGTCAGTAATTATTATAAACAAAAAACTTGTAAAAAAATAAAAATTTATAAAATTGATTCGGACAAAGTTTTTTTTAATTGTATATGCTTCCTTTCCTAGTTACAGTTGAAATTTTGAAGATTATATGCTGTCGGCAACATTGCAATCCATTTAGTAGTTTTTGAGAAAATAAATCACAAAGATTACGAATTTTGATACAGATAATTGGTACAGATCGGTGATATGTTTTGATCGAGCATTTCTAGCAGAGATGCTCTCTTTTATAAAACTAGTCTTAAGTATTATTTTGTGAACTTAAATGATTGTCGTTAGTATTTTTATTTTACAAATCAACGCTTCAAGGATTTTTTTATTGTAAAAAAGTCCATAAGATAGTGAAAATTAAAATGATAGGTCAATATAATTTACGCTTAAATTTAATAATCTCCCAATACTCATACAATTTTACCTTTATTAAATGTAATTTATTAAGGTTGTCCGAGTATAAAACACTTTAAGCTATAAATAAAATAAACAATCTTCCGAAGCATGCCTGGTCACCCAATTTTATTACCTGACTCATGCAAAAGGTCAGAAATCTGAATGCATAACCGGTAATTATACCATTACCTGATCAATGTCCAAGGTACAGTTCGAGAAAATAATACTCGATAGAAAAAAATCTCCCCTCTCCTATATCAACCCCTGATCCTTGAATTAAGGGTCTGCTCATCATTTGAAATTCAAACTTTAAACTAGTGACATCGGAGATCACTTGAATATTTCGTGCATCGATACATTTTTTTTAGCATATTAGAAGTTAAATTATACTTTAAATTTTAATTTAAAATAACTGATATCATTCAATACACACGTGGTGGAGTACTTTATTTTCCAGCGGCTCCGCCATAGCACGAATCTAATTGGTTCTCAATCTCAACGCGTGCTTCATAGTATGTTTTTGCTAAAGAAAGAGAAAGATAGATATAGTTAAGTTAGAGTTGGTTTGGTTCAGTTGCCTTCGTGTTCGTGTACGTTACTCAAATAACGCTGGCACCATGGCGGACGCCGCGGCTCGTCAACTTCAGTACGAGTACAAGGCGGTAATTATAATTTTAATTTACATTTTTTATCGTTAATGTATCAAAAGGTTACATTTTTTTATTTGCCATTTAGAAATATAAATGTTAATTTTGTTATTTCTTTCGTTGATGCATGTTGTTTAGGTTATGTTTTTGCAATGGTAAATTCTATAATATAATCAAATTTAATTGTTTATTGAATTATTTATTTTCAGAATTCGAATCTTGTTTTACAAGCTGACGTACGATTAATAGAAAGAAGGAGTAGAGATGAAGCCACAGGTGAAGTTATGTCCCTTGTGGGCAAACTTGATGGTACTCGAATGGGTGATAGAGCTCAGAGGTCAAAACCAGGAAAAGCTGAGGAGCGTAAAGTAAAGTACGTATTATAATAGCAATTTTTTTCACTATTTTATTATTGTACAAGTAATAGTAATTTTTAACTATTTCACAGTATAAACAAGTATAAATAAGTACTGTTTCATATTTTTTTCAGGCGCCAAAAGCGAGATGAAGCACAATATGACTTTACTCATAATAAAGGAGCAACAGTTCTTTCTGAGGGTATAGATGAAATGGTTGGTATTGTATATAGACCAAAGACACAAGAAACACGTCAAACTTATGAAGTTTTACTAAGTTTTATACAAGAAGCTATCGGAGATCAACCACGAGATATACTTTGTGGAGCTGCTGATGAAGTTTTAGCTGTTTTAAAAAATGATAAACTTAAAGAAAAAGAAAAAAAGAGAGAAACTGAACAATTACTTGGTAATTTAGCTGAAGAAAGATTTGCTTTATTAGTTAATCTTGGAAAGAAAATAACTGATTTTGGTAATGATGAAAGAAACACTGCAGGAGAGGAAAATATTGATGAAACTTATGGAATCAATGTACAATTTGAAGAAAGTAGCGAAGAGGATGATGAAGATGTTTATGGCGAAGTCCGAGAAAATGAAGATGAAGGAGATGAAGGTGAGGAAGCAAATGATGATAGAGCCATTCATGCAGAAAATGTAAGTATTTTTATTTGTTTAAAAAGTTATTAAAATTTATAGCTTGTGCTGCTTATATTTATATTTATATAACTTCCCAAGACATCAAAAAATAATCAGTCGTAAGCATATACTATTATGTTGTAATCTACTAAATATATTTAATATGATTCAACAATCATTAAAATTTAGAAAAAATAAGCAGATAAAAAGATGTTAAATCTTTGCGGTAGTTGAATAATGAATATTTCTGACTCGTTCTAAACTTTATCTTTGCAATTATTTATATTTGTTCAGTTTAATTTAGTTAAGTTTCATTAACTATTAACCATTTTACTCTAATAACCTTTTTAGATCTTTGCTTATTAAATTTTTATTTCAAAAAATAATTTATAATGAACTAATTTTTCTAAATTTTGAATTTATATGTCTAATATATAAACTTTTTATATTCAAATTATTTTACAGTTAAGCAAAGCAGAAGAAACAAGAAAAGAAAAAACTCTTCACCCAAGAGATATTGATGCTTACTGGCTACAAAGGCAACTAAAAGGAATCTACAATGACGCTATGGTATCACATTCAAAAGCTGGAGATGTATTAGACGTATTAAAAAGTTCAGCAGATGATCGTGATTGTGAAAATCAACTTGTACTGCTCCTTGGCTATGACTGTTTCGATTTTATCAAACAACTCAAAAAGTATAGACATATGAGTAAGTAACATATTTAAATAAAAATTAAATATAAATTGTTTATATTAAAATAATTAATAAAATTATACAACATAATTATTTAAAAAGATATAACTTTTAAAACAGTTATTTGATTAAAATTTCATGTAAATTACTTTTATAAAAATGTTAATTGTTTATTTTACAGTTGCCTATTGCACAATGTTGGCATCATCTCAGTCTGAAGCAGAAAGGCAAAAAATTAGAAAAAAGATGAGCGAAGATCCAGCTTTAACAAAAATTTTGCATCAACTGGAAACAGGCAAAGGTGAAGATGCAGATGAGACAATGGAAGCCAGAGCGCAGCGCAAAAGAAGAGAAGAAAATGAGGATACTGGTGGACCTGGAGGGCTTGTTCCAGGAACCAGAACCCTCATAGATTTAGAGGACATCGCGTTTGTGCAGGGTAGCCATTTTATGCCAAATAAACGCTGTCATCTACCTGATGGCAGCTTTAGAAAGCAAAGAAAAGGGTCAGTTCAGTTTTTATAGTACTTCTCAAATGTGCCACTATATTTTTATTTTGCAGTAACGAAAAAAATATTTTTATTGATTGTAGGTATGAAGAAGTTCACGTGCCAGCCCTTAAACCAAAACCGTTTGAGGAAAATGAAAAATTAATATCCATAAGCGACTTACCAAGATTTGTGCAGCCAGCTTTTGAGGGCTTTAAAACTCTTAACCGTATTCAAAGTCGTTTGTATAAAGGCACTTTAGATTCCGACGAGAATCTTTTATTGTGTGCTCCGACAGGAGCTGGTAAAACAAACGTCGCGCTACTTTGTATGATGCGTGAAATTGGTAAACATATAAATGCCGATGGGACCATCAACGCAGATGATTTTAAGATCATTTACATAGCACCAATGCGTGCTCTTGTCCAGGAAATGGTGGGCAACTTTGGCAAAAGACTTGCCTCTTATAACTTATCAGTTTCAGAATTGACTGGTGAGCATCAATTAACTAGAGAACAAATTGCTGCGAGTCAGGTATATTTATTAATTCTCTTATTTTTTTTTAAAACTTCATAAAATTACATATAAAATAAAATTGTAATTTTTATTGTAGGTTATAGTTTGTACTCCTGAAAAATGGGATATAGTTACAAGAAAGGGTGGAGAAAAAACATTTACCTCACTTGTAAAACTTATTATCATTGATGAAATTCATTTATTACATGATGAAAGAGGTCCAGTGCTTGAATCGATAGTTGCTAGAGCAATAAGAAACATGGAAACAACTCAAGAAACTGTAAGATTAGTGGGTTTGTCTGCTACTTTACCAAATTACCAAGATGTGGCAACATTCCTGCGAGTGAAATTTGACAGTGGTCTATTCTATTTTGACAACAGTTTCAGGTATATAAATATTTTTATAATATTTAATTACAGTTATTTTTTATTATTCTTTAAAAATATTGATTTTTTAGTAATATTTTATATATGTATTGTTATTTTTTAATTATTTAAATACTTTTACTTTCAGACCTGTTTCATTAGAACAGCAATATATTGGAGTGACAGAAAAAAAGCCATTAAAACGATTTCAAGTAATGAATGAAGTAGTTTATGAAAAAACAATGGAACATGCAGGAAAAAATCAAGTTTTAATATTTGTCCATACCCGGAAGGAAACAGGTAAAACAGCCCGTGCTATTAGGGATATGTGCTTAGAAAAAGATACATTGGGTCAATTCCTTCGAGAAGGTTCAGCTTCGATGGAGGTATTAAGAGTTGAAGCTGATCAAGTAAATAATGCAGAACTGAAAGATTTATTACCATATGGTTTTGCTATCCATCATGCAGGAATGAAAAGGCCAGATCGTACTCTCGTGGAAGATCTGTTTGCAGATAGACATCTACAAGTTTTGGTATCAACAGCCACTTTAGCTTGGGGTGTTAATTTACCAGCTCATACAGTTATTATTAAAGGTACTCAAGTATATAACCCAGAAAAAGGACGTTGGGTGGAGTTAGGAGCTTTGGATGTGCTACAAATGTTAGGTCGTGCTGGTCGTCCTCAGTATGATACAAAAGGAGAAGGTAATTTAATCATTCATATATGATTGTACATTTTTTAAAAATAATTTACTATGAAAGTATTTTAAAATACCTATCTAACTTATTATTTTGACTTTTTTATGATATAATTATATCAGAATTTTATCTTATATTTTATTATTTTAAAAAACCAACTTCATAATTTTTTAGAAATTTAAAATAATTAGAATTTATGATTATTTTTTGAATATTGCTATTTTAGAAATGATCTTACTTTTAAACCAAAGACTTGATAATTTTAAATATTTTTTAAAATGAAAAAAGAAACATTGATTGAAAGCAATAAAAAGTTTAATATATTTTACTATCTTTTTATAGGTATACTTATAACAAATCATAGCGAACTGCAGTATTATTTGTCGTTGCTTAATCAACAGCTTCCAATCGAATCCCAACTTATCAGTAAAATGCCTGACATGATGAATGCGGAAATTGTTCTGGGAACAATTCAAAACGTTCGTGATGCTGTAACGTGGCTTGGCTACACTTATCTTTACATTCGAATGCTACGTTGTCCAAATTTATATGGTATCAGTCCCGATAAACTTCGGGACGATAAATATTTGGAATTACATAGAGCTGATCTTGTCCATTCAGCTGCTATGGCTTTAGATCGTGCCGGACTTATCAAATATGATCGAAAAACTGGCAACTTCCAAGCAACTGAATTGGGCAGAATAGCCTCGCATTTTTATTGTACATTTGATACAATTTCGACGTACAACCAATTATTAAAAAGAACACTTAGCGAAATTGAATTGTTCAGAGTATTCTCTCTCTCTAGCGAATTCAAGCCAATTAATGTTAGAGACGAAGAGAAGGTCGAATTGCATAAATTAATGGAACGAGTTCCTATACCCATCAAAGAAAGTATGGAAGAACCTAGTGCGAAAGTGAATGTTCTTCTTCAAGCTTATATATCACAGGTAAAATAAAAATTTTAATTTGTTAACTTCAACTATTAAATTTAAAATATACAATACAAATCGTTTATTTAAAGAAATTTAAAGTGATTAAATATATTTTTATTTTAGCTAAAACTAGAAGGTTTTGTGCTTATGGCTGATATGGAATACGTGAGACAATCAGCTTCCCGATTAATGCGCGCAATTTTCGAAATTGTTCTGTTCAGAGGGTGGGCGCAATTGGCAGACAAATGTCTTGCGCTTTGTAAAATGATTGATCGACGAATGTGGCAATCGATGTCTCCACTTCGTCAATTCCGAAAAATGCCTGAAGAAATCGTAAAAAAAATTGAAAAGAAAAATTTCCCTTGGGAAAGATTATATGACCTTGGTCCTAATGAGATAGGTGAACTTATACGTGTACCAAAACTTGGTAAAACGATACATAAATATATTCATCAATTTCCTAAACTGGAATTATCAACACACATACAACCTATTACAAGATCAACTTTAAGGGTTGAATTAACCATTACTCCAGACTTTATGTGGGATGAAAAAGTGCATGGTGCATCTGAAGCCTTTTGGATTTTAGTAGAGGATGTTGATTCTGAAGTTATTTTACATCACGAGTTTTTCCTGTTAAAGGTATAATACACACCATTATTTCTGACTAAATTATTTTTTAGTTAAAAAAATTAATTAAAATTTGTCTGTTTGATATTAAAAATTTTATTTAAATTAATAATAAAATAATTTAATTTTGTTCCAGGCTAAATATGCAAATGATGAACATCTCATCAAGTTTTTTGTACCAATTTTTGAGCCATTGTCGCCTCATTATTTTTTGAGAGTGGTATCAGATAGATGGATTGGAGCAGAAACTCAATTACCTGTTAGTTTTAGACACTTGATATTACCAGAAAAGAATCTTCCTCCTACAGAATTATTGGACTTACAACCGTTACCAATTACAGCTTTACGTAATTCGGTATTTGAAAATTTATATGCTGATAAGTTCCCTCAATTTAACCCCATACAGACACAAGTAAGTAATTGACAACTTATTGATTTTATATAACAATTATTTTACCATTATTATTGATTGTATATTATCTTTAATAATTTCTGTAAATTTTAATTAATTTTTACAGTGTAGAGTAAAGAAAAATTTTATTTTCATATAATTACTGTAAATTCTAATTATTTTTAATTATTTTGGTAAGAATTTTAATTATATTTCCTTTTTTTAGGTATTTAACGCTGTTTATAACTCAGATGACAACGTATTTGTGGGTGCACCTAGTGGCTCTGGTAAGACAACTATTGCCGAGTTTGCAGTGCTTCGTTTAATATCACAAAATCCAGAAGGCCGTATTGTTTATATGGTGAGCAAAGAAGCTCTTGGCGAACTCATTTACATGGATTGGTCATTTAAATTTGGAAAGGTTCTTAACAAGAAAGTAGTTTTACTGACAGGTGAAACTGGTACGGATCTAAAATTACTAGCAAAAGGCCAAATTATCATCACGACTGCAGACAAATGGGATGTATTGTCACGGCGTTGGAAACAACGTAAAAATGTGCAAAACATTCAACTATTTATAGTTGATGAATTGCAATTGCTTGGTGGCGAGGAGGGGCCGGTCCTTGAAATCGCCTGTTCTAGGGCAAGGTAAATATTTTATTTAAAAAAATATAATTCTATTCTCTAAATATTTCAAATTAAACTCATTTATATAATTTAAACCCTTTTAATTTTTTACAGATACATCGCATCGCAAATGGAGAAAGCGACAATAAGAATTGTTGCGTTATCTAGTTCCCTTGCAGATGCTAAGGATATTGCACAATGGTTAGGTGCTCCAGCAGCTGCTACATTCAATTTCCATCCCTCAGTACGACCTGTTCCGCTTGAATTACATGTTCAAGGCGTCAACATAACTCATAATGCAACGCGTCTTGCTGCTATGACTAAACCAGTTTACAATGCTATATTACGTCATGCGCTAAGAAAACCTGCAATTATTTTTGTACCTACACGGAAACAAGCAAGACTCACAGCTTTTGATATCTTAACTTTTGCAGCGGCTGAAGGCAAAGCCAATCAATTCATTCATTTAGATGAAAGTGATTTGAACCCATTCCTGGAAAGAATAGCTGATCTTTCATTGAAAGGAACATTAAGTCAAGGTGTAGCTTACTTACATGAAGGCTTAACAACGGGTGACAGAAGATTGGTGGAACAATTATTTGACAGCGGAGCGATTCAAATAGCTGTTGTTACAAGGGACCTTTGTTGGAGTCTTTCAATTTATGCTTATCTTATTGTAATTATGGATACGCAATGTTATAATGGTAAAACTCACGCGTACGAAGATTATCCAATAACTGATGTTTTACAAATGGTATCACGTGCTAATAGACCCCAAGATGATGACGATGCTACTTGCGTATTATTATGTCAAACATCAAAGAAAGACTTTTTCAAAAAATTCCTAAACGAACCCCTACCAGTTGAAAGTCATTTAGATCATAGATTACATGATCACTTTAATGCAGAAGTAGTAACAAAAACTATAGAAAATAAACAAGATGCTGTAGATTATCTCACATGGACATTCCTGTATAGGCGTCTTACTCAAAATCCAAATTACTATGGACTTCAAGGTGTCACACATAGACATCTTTCAGATCATCTGTCGGAACTAGTAGAAAGTACATTAAGTGATTTAGAACAAGCTAAATGCGTCACAGTAGAAGACGAAATGGATGTTACACCTTTAAATTTAGGTATGATCGCTGCCTATTATTATATAAATTACGCTACAGTAGAAATGTTCGATGGATCGCTTAATGCAAAGACAAAGATACGAGGATTATTGGAAATTATTTCTGCGGCAGCAGAATATGAATCCATACCTGTGAGACAGCGAGAAGAGAATTTATTGAGAAGTTTGGCAAACAGATTACCACACGCGCCTCAAGCTCAGAGAATGGCAGATCCACATGTAAAAGCACAACTACTTTTACAAGCGCATTTATCTAGGATACAACTTGGTCCTGAATTACAAAAAGATACAGAATTAGTGCTTAGCAAATCTATAAGATTGATTCAAGCGTGTGTTGATGTACTCAGTTCTTCAGGTATGTTTTTAAAACATTTTAAAGTTTTTAAATAATCATTTAATATAAAAATAATTTTCTTATAATTAATAATTGTTTTGTTCTTTTATAGGTTGGTTGGCGCCAGCAGTAGCAGCTATGGAATTGGCTCAAATGGTGACTCAAGCTATGTGGGCTAAAGAATCTTATCTCAAACAACTGCCTCACTTTACTTCTGAAATTATTAAACGTTGTACAGATAAAAAAGTAGAAACTGTCTTTGATATCATGGAGCTTGAAGACGACGTACGTAATAGATTGTTACAATTAAATGAACAACAAATGGCAGATGTTGCTAGATTTTGCAATCGTTATCCAAATATCGAAATGGCCTTTGAAGTACAAGACAAAGATAAAATAAGACATGGTGATACAGTAAATGTTGTAGTACAATTGGAACGCGAAGATGAAGTCATAGGACCTGTAGTAGCACCTTTATTCCCACAAAAAAGAGAAGAAGGATGGTGGGTTGTTATTGGTGATCCAAAAGCAAATCAATTACTGTCTATTAAAAGATTAACGTTACAACAAAAAGCAACTGTAAAGCTAGACTTTTTAGCACCTGCACCTGGTCAGCATAATTATACATTATATTTTATGAGTGATGCATATTTGGGTTGTGATCAGGAGTATAAATTAACCATAAATGTAGGAGAATACGAATCAGATGCTAGTTCTGGCTCTGAATCTGAATAAAGAATCATTGATGAAAGTGATGAAATAAGAGCGGATGTTGAGATATTGTGTAATTGTAAAGAGAATAATAATTATAATATTATTATTTTAGAAAAATGTGCGATCGATAACTTTTGTATATAATACATTTTTATTATAAATATAAATTAGTTTAATAAATTAGTTATTGACATAAAGTAATATCGTTACTTTACTTATAGTATATTCCCTACATTTATTTTACAATGAAAATGGAAGCAATTTTAATAAATTTAATAATGAAAAAGGAAAAAAAAATATTTTTATCATCAATTATCAGAAAAAATATTTTTTTACGAATAATTTAAGATTTTATAAGCTACATACAACTAATAAAAGTTTTTCAAAATATTAAATATTCAGATTCATAATTCAATAATGAATTAAAAGCAGATATTTTATTAAAAAAATTAATAAAATATCCTTTAGTAGATTGTCTCTAAGCTACAAGTTGATTCTTCTATGTTCAAATTTTTTTTTCTCTTGAAACGAAACTTTCAACAGTTGAAAATTTTAATTTTGTTTAGGGAGCCGTAGAATTTCATAAATTAATAAATAATCATATTAATAATTATGATTCATTAACGATATTTTGTACTTAAATAGTAACACTATTTGTTGCAACTATATATTTACTTCATGACATTTTAATAATAAAAGAATATGCATATTTCGCATGTACTTAAAAAACAAAAAAATTTGAAGTTCAATTTTTTTATTACATATAATTATTATATACAGTCGCAATTCTTTAATTACATTATTTACACAATTTATTAAAAATTCAAAGATCGTTATTCCCTTTAAATAAATAATAATTATAAAAATATCACCTATATAATATACGTTTAAATTTTAATATTTTATTACTAATTTATAAGAATTTTATTTTAATTTAATTTTTAATGATTCAATAAAATGAAAACAAAATTAATCTCTATTTTTGCATTATTTGCTATAAACAAATAATAATAAATTCAAGCATGATAAAAAAATAAATGAGTTTACAAAAAATTCACAAATAGGTAGAGTAATCATTTACACAATTGAATATAATTCTTATAAATTTGTATGATAAATATTTAATATGCATATATGTCAAATTAATTAGATCATTTTTTTTAAATTTCATTTAACGTCGCTGTATTTATGCTATAATTGTGATGCTAATTAACGACGGAGGTAATCAGTGCATTTGTGAACAAAGAACATATAATATACAGTGGTGCTTCTAATTAGATCATTTTAAATTATAATTAAAATTATTATACAATTTAAATCAATTACGTTTAACAACGCATTCACGTCAATAGAACATCAAACAATTCGTTTTCTTAACTAGAACATAGATTCATTATTAACAAGAAAGGTCAACTATGCAAAATCGTATAAAGTTATTTTTTTATTCTTTTAAAATTTTTTTTTATTTTGAATTATTTTCACTATAATCTATTCGACGCCTTTTACTGATGTTCGGTGAAATTGGATCTGTAACAGCTCGCTTTTTTACTGGTGGCAATGGTGCATATTTTCTTATAGGTTTTGCTTTGAAAACAGTTTGTTGCCGTATTTTTATAGCTTCCAATTCTTCTCGACGTTTTTGTTCTTCCAATTCCTGCTTTAGCAATAAAAAAAGATTAATTAGCATAGATTTTTAAAAAAAAGTTAATTAATAATATTCGATTGTTATGTGGAAAACACTTTTCGGCACAAGAAAATAAACTTTTAATACTGTGTTAAGAGGAAAGTTATTTTTTATTATAATTATTACTTGTGATTAAATGCTAAAAAAAAACTTTTAATTAAAAATAAACTTGTTTTGAAACAAAAATTAATTTATCAATAATGTATAATTTCATAAATTTTTTTTTAATTTTTCTCATACTACGTTAGGCGTTTCTGTTATAAATAAATATTAGTAAATAAATCAATCAATATTTTATTTGACCTAAAGTCTACGATAAATAATGTAAAAAAAATCATCATGATTCGCGAAAAGTATACTTTTATTGATATTTTTTTTAATTTACATAAATACACTAATAGATTTCATTTTCCAGAAATAATTTTTTTATTTTTAAAAAATATTAAAAATTAATATAAATTAATTATAACTTTACCTTAGCTCTCAATTCTTCCATCTGTTTTTCTTTTTCTTTTCTGATTTCCTCTCTCTGATGTTTAATTTTGGCTCTTGCAGCAGTATGTAACTTTGGCGATCTTATACATTTGGAAACTTTTAATGTCGGACACTGACTGCCATTTCGTATTGGTGATTTTTTAATCTGAAATAGTTAAAGTGTAGTTCATTAGATGAAAAATTATAAAAAAAATCATAATTTTTTGAAAAGTTTGAATCGAATTTTCTCATTAAAATTAATATTAATTAAGATCAACTAAGATAATGTAAATTTTTAAATTTCATCTTCACAAATAAGATAATAAGATTGAACCCAACATTCTCTCTGAAAATTTAAATATATACTGCTTATGTATTATATAAAAAACTATTGTATTTTGTTTTAAAAAATTATTGCTTTATTTGCCATTATTACTTTTATAGTTTATTAGTTGATAAATTAGGTACCTTCTATGTAATTATATAGCCTTGAGTCTATTTAAAATCAATTAGAAATTATAATAAGAAAAAATCTTTTAAATTAAACTTTTGAACCTTAATTTACTTTGATATATTTTCAACGTTATTATATTTAATTAAAGTAATTAAAAATTACCGAAAGTTTATTCTGTTGTCCCTGTAATGTGCTCGAGCTAACAACTTTTTTAGATGATTGAACTTTGATTTTTGGACTTTTAATTTTTGGTGATTTCTGCAAAAATTAAATAAATTATATTGATTAAGGTTTATCTAAAAATAAGAGTATTAATTAATTTAAACTTAAAATTTATTTGAGTAAACTGATGTCTAAAAAAACTATTTAATTAATATACGTAAATTAAAAATTTTTTAATAATATTTTAATAATTTATCTGTAAAATTGAAATCATGGAAGATATGTAAACTTATAAATTTTGAATTTACCAAAATTTTCTTTTTAGCTTCAACTGATGTTTTATGCTGATTAGAGTTGGTTATTTTTTTCGAGCTTCCCGCTGAACCAATAATTTTTTTGCCATGACTAGTTTTGTAAACTTTGGGGCTTTTATTTTTCGTTGAAATCTGAAAAATAAAACATTTATTTTTGTAAAAATATATAAATGAGATACATTTATTATATTATAAAAAATGTTTAGTTTCATATACAGATTTTCTTTTTTTATTTTTGTTAATTTGTTTCTTGAAATTTTCATGTGCTGAAGAACTTTCTTCTGCAACATCCTCTGTTATTATATCTTTCTTCAGATTGTGGACCTGAAAACAAAAAAATGTGTTAAGATATTATTTGATTGATAAAAATTAAAATATTTAGAATATCAATCAATACATTTTTACTCTTATTTTCATTATTGTTTTCACACAGCTCCATTTTTTCTAAGGTCCTTGAAGAAGAAAAATTAACAGACGTAATTTTAATAAATCGTTGATATATCATTTTTAAAAAGATACATCGTTGTACTTACGATGCTACGCCGGTAGTGCTGAGATAACCAGTGTCTATTGAATCTCTTCTGGCTGTTAAAAAATAATAAATAGAATATGTTTTATAATTTATTAAATTCAAAACACATTTTTATTAATAAATAAAAATATTTTTGTAAGAGATAATTTGATTTACGTAAAGTAATATCTAATAAAGTCTAAATTATGTCTAATTATAAGTTTGTAATTTAACTTTATCATAAAATTATAACAAATTTTAGATTTTTTAAAAATTCATTTAAAAAACTGACTTTGTTTGCTTATATTTTCAAATTCTCTCATTTAAATTTCAACATTTTAATTATTAATTTTTATCTGCTATTTTGATTCTTAAATTAAACATTAAATAATACAAGAGTATTAGAAAGCAAGCATAAGAGAGTAATGTATTTATTTTCGAAAATTGTGGAATGATTTGCAGAAAGTTAAGTATTTAAAATTGTATGTAGTTTAATTAAGTTATCAAAACAATACAATAAAAAAATAAAGATATAAATAAATAAAGAATAAAAAAAAAATAAAAAACTTACCGAAAATTGGTACTGATGCTAAATTAACTTTAGGTTGAACGAAGAGTATAGGCGATACTGTAGGGTCAGATGAGCACGATGATGTATTACCTAGAGAATAACGATCTAAAAGATTCGAATGTAACTGTCGCAATTGCTTATTATTATCAAAACTATTAGAACTAATTGGTGTGGACGTTGATATTTTTGGTTTCCAATAATTAAGCGTTGGATGATACAAATTACTTCCCATTGATAATGGCGTTAACATATCTTTAATATCCGTCGAAGATTCCATTTTTAGATTTTTCACTGTTATTATGTAGAAAAAAGAGAGAAATCAATATGAAAATTTGTATTGATAAGTGTTATTGTGTTTTGATTTTGAACGTATTTTCACTCTATGCGACCTGCGCGAATCAACTTCAAACTTTATACTAATGATTTATATAGCAGAATAATATTTGTTACAGTCCGCTCTCTCAATTGTTCCGCAGTGTATCTTTATTACTCTAAAGAGTTAATTATGGGAATAGAAGAGGATGAATACAGAACTTATTGAGAGTGCGAACTGTATTAAATTTATTATGAAAAAATCGATTATTATTATATTGTAATTATCGACTTGTAAGGTTCGTTTGAATTTAATGCAAGTTTACGTAACATACTATTTATAAGTAATATTCTTTTGTAAATTGTCTTGTCTTTTATTTATTTTTTAAACATATTGCACGGAATTGTTTGTTTTCTCTTGTCTCACGCTATATAATATAAAATAGTTGCATCCTTTGGCACATATAATGAAAAGTTGTATATTCTATTCTTCAGAAATTATTCTAAAATTTATTATTTAAATTTCATGATTTTTTTAACTACTGTTAAATGCTGGTTTAGGTTTCTAATATGGTTACTAAAATATCATGTTAAAAAGAATATTTATATATACAAACACAATAAATGGTAACGTGATTTATAATAAAAATAAACAACGACATCACAGCCAAAGAATAAGTCATCATTTACTATACCGTATACTTGAATTTTGGGCCAATCATTGCAATTGTTTATTATACATTAAAAAGAAAATAATTTTTTTCAAGCATTATTATTTTATTTTATTTTTTCCTAAGATTCACGTCACATAAGCATGACATATGATTGTATAATACATATCCAATGAAATTATCAATAGATATTGTTTAAATTTACCTATAATAGGAAAAAAATATATCATTATTAATGCTGTGTATAAATTCAGTTTAAAAAAATATTTATAAACACGATTAATGATATATTTTTGCGATGTTAACGTAATTGTTTAAATTAAATATTTAAAATTAAATTAATTTTTTTATGTTATCTAACTATAACTCTTTATTGTGGTTATTTATAGAATTAAAATAATTCGATGGTCGCGGGGAAGAAGGTGTCATTTCATTTTTGGTTATAGAGAGGTGTCATTTCAATTTTAGTTCAAGAAAGGTGTCATTTCATTTAAGGTTGAAAAAAGGTGCAATTTCATTTTGGGTTAAAAAGAGGCTTGTGTTTCTTAATTTATATATTTAATTCCCTGGTAGAAATTTAACCAACGGTCGGTCAATTTATTAAAGATTAACCAACCGTTGGCCAACGGATGGTTAAATTTCTACCAGAGTTTATTTATTTAATTTATTATAATTTTGTAATAAGTTAATTTCGTTTGGGCTCTACTACATGGTTAAATAAAAAAAAAATTTTTTTGACATAGCACTTTTCTTTAAATTAAAACAATATACAAAAGTCCTTTTTAACCCAAAATGAAATCATACCTTTCTTCAAACAAAATTGAAATGACAACTCTCTACAACCATAAATGAAATGATACCTTCTTCCCCGCGACCATCGAATTATGATTGAATGTATTTTATTTGTATGTCTTAAAATAATGAACATATGAACTAAAAAAAAATATAAAGAACACTTACTAGGAGATTGTCATATCTCCGGATCACGGATTTTGCTCAAACTTTGGGATAAGTTTTCAGATGATAAAATATGGAAAAAGCTAAGGTTATAGTCATAAACGCTCAATATTTCCCTAGTTACAGGTAATTAAAGAAAATCACTAAAAAAGTTACTTTATTTTCAAACGCATATTGTTCTTTAGCATTGATAGCTAGAAGCTTGAAACTTTTTTTTAATTAAAGCTAAGCTTAAATCATTTCGAAACAGTAGTTATAGCATATCAAAATATTATTTTTTTCCAAAGTTATAGCGTAGTAAAGATTGAACCGAATTTCAGCTTTTATTATATGTTTTAAAAAGAAAATTCAGGCCCAATCTTTACTACGCTATAACTTTGGAAAAATAGTATATTATTCACCTAGGGAGTAAAAACGAAAAATGTCTTAAATCGTTTGTTAAATGTCACCCGAGCCGAAGGCGAGGGTGACAAACATACGATTTAAGGGATTTTTCATTTACTCCCGTGGAGAATATACGATTTTTTTACACAGGCAGCGTACAGTGGGTACCTTACTTTTCGCTGGGAGGCAGTAAAGTACCCACTGTACGCGCCCTGTGTAAAAAAATAATATTTTGATATGCTATAACTACTGTTTCGAAATGATTTAAGCTTAGCTTTAATTAAAAAAAGTTTCAAGCTTCTAGCTATCAATGCTAAAAAACAATATGCGTTTGAAAATATAGTAACTTTTTTAGTGATTTTCTTTAATTACTTGTAATTAGGGAAATATTGAGCGTTTGTGACTATAACTTTAGCTTTTTCCATATTTTGTCATCTGAAAACTTATTCTGAAGTTTGAGCAAAATCCGTAATCCGGAGATGTGACACTCTCTTAGTTAGTATTAGTTATTTATACAAATTCTCTAGTACATTTAGCTGTCATAGTCGTAGAAAATAATAGAATAATTAAGATTTCATTGTGTAATGTTGTAATTACTATTTTTATTTTTAGACCAAAATAAACTAAAATATTTTTCATTTATATACAATTAATTTTATAAATATCTGAATATTATGGATGTCTCGTAAAAATTGATGTTCAAAGTGATTCATTAATAAAAATACATACTTTAAAATGAAAAATTACGACAAAAAAATATACATAAATAAAAAATACAAATGTTATAAAAATTTATAAAAAATTTTTACTATAAACATAAAAAATTAAGTGTAGAATAAAAATGAACATTTACAGAACTCATCTATATCTAATTAATGTCAAGTATATGCATAATTTGAAAGTTATAATTTCTTTTTTATAAATACTATTAAGAGTATTATATAAAAAGATAATATTAATGAAACAAAAATAAGAGTGAAAAAATATTTAAAAATGGAAAATTAAGTTTACACATTAATACAAAATATCAGAATCATAAAAATATTTTCTATAATGACTAAAATTATGGAAACCACAAATTAATGGTGAATAATAACAATAAGAGAATAATATTTTCTATTCTTTCAAATGATCGAACGGTGCTTATAAGTTCCTCTCTGCACGGAAAAAAAAGGTAAGCTGGCGTACTATGTAGATCAGGAGTAGAGCTGATCTTTGGCTGGTAAGTGAATACTGTTCCACTGTTAAGTGTCATCTGCTTATACCTAATATATATCTATTCGATGACCAGATAGTGACAATTGCTCCGTGTTGTAGTAAATACATATAAAACCCTACTGAAAAAATGACATGAGATCTCATGTAAGCTCTCACGATCGAAAAGAGTTCTCCGTGTACAGAGGAGACAGTTGTCAAACGCGGGTGAAGCAACTACGTCTCAAATCAGGAAGATCAGCTTGAGAATGATTTCTGTTGTAGAAACCTATAACTAATAATTTCAAAAGTATACATAAAGCATTATTTGATTACAGAGAAAAATAAAAAATTGTTTTAACGAAAATGTTAAGTTGACAGTTTTAAACAAAAGCATCAATAAAAAAAAGACTTTTTGAAAAAGTCTATTTCACCGAAAAAAATAGCTTCTTCTTCTTCTAGATTGATTGGTCTTTTGATTAGTGGTATACTATTCTTAGGCCATTACCCAGTAATTAAAAAAATAGCTAAAGCATTTAGAAAAATCGTAAATCTTACTGATTTTATATGGATTCAACGATTCTGCGAAATAGTGGATTTCATATAAATAAAACAACTAACATAAACGTATATTTTTCCGTGTAGTTTTTTTGAATAATATGCTTGTATGATATATTTTCAAAGAAACAAAGATCACTCAACCAAAAATAACAATAACAACATTAAAACTCTTTCATAAAGTATTTAGGTCTTGTTAACAAAAGTAGAAAAATATTACTTTTTTATAAGATATATTTATTAACTTCAATATACATAATATAATTTTCAAAATAAAATTATCCATACTTTACATGTCACAGATATATCTGTCTTTTTGTTCTCAAAAATAGCATTAACCCAGCGCCACTCTCATCATTTTTTTAGAAAGAAATATAACTTTTTTTTAACCTCCAAGGGTTAACAATGATTTTAATACAGAACAGTTTTCAAACTATGATGTTTTCTTATTCATATAAATGATAATGCTACAGTCATGTAAGACATTATCGTTTTCATTATCTGAAAAACAAATTTTTAATAATTTTTCTATGCAGGATCAAGATTATTAAATTTTATAACTCAATGTATGTGTCTTATACCACTCCATAATTTTCAAAATTCATAACGTACAGGCCACCAGCTGTAAAAGTACAAGGTTTTAAACATCTCAACATTACAATTTTCAACAACATCTTCTCTCTTTGTGAAATATTGTACCATTCATTGGTATAGCTAGTAAAAATAAATTAATTTAATTAATAAGTTTTTTTTAGTTTTAGTATTTAAATAAAAGGAGAATCTAGTAAATAGTAGATTACGACTCACATGCTCTAAGTGGTCCTTTTTTACACGGTGTGCAGTTAGCGTCCGAGCGAAGCAAGAGTGCTAAGCACGTCGTGTAAGAGGACCACTTCGAGCACACGTATCGTATATTATTTTATAGCACATGAGATACAACTCCCATAAGAAAGGTATAAAAAAATTATACGGGAGTGGATTGATTTCGTGACGGTACATGCAACAGAATTAATGAAACGGAAGTGTATATATCTAGGAGAAATATAAGTTTATATGTAGGAGAAATCAAGGTAATGAATACGTATAAAGAAAAATTCGCGGGACTGATTTGATGTCAAACGCACAGATATAATATATGTATACATGCATACTATATATGCAATACAAATATCTGAATCTAAATAAATAAAGAAAACAATAGCACGAGTTTTTCTCTTTTTCTTTCTTTCTCTATAATGTTTGATGGTAAACCCTTCTCTTTCCTACATAGTTCAAACGTGCACGCGCAAGCAAACGTTTCTTATTTTAGCTATCATAAACCAATCATTTCAAACATTACTCTTGCTACAAATGATAATAGTTTTGATAATTGCACGAAGAAAATTAAAATATTATTGTATTTTTGTAAAATAAATATTATTAATAAAAATTTCATACGCATTATCTCATTTAAAATAAAAGATTAATTCCTTTAAGAAACTAAATTATTTTAATTTAGTCTTATTTAATTTTATAATTATTTAGTTTTGAAATTATTTTAAAATTAAATGAAATAATGATAGAACGTAAAGTTTTTTTTTTAATGTTTAAAAAAATGTTTTCAAAGTATTTTCTAAATGTTTCAAGCAATAAGAGAAATCTTTTAAAAACAATTTTTGAGATGTGTTTGAAACAAGATGTTTTTCGTGAGAAAATTTTAATTTACAAAAATGGTTTTTAATAATAGTTTATAAAATATTTTATAAATGATTCTAGGACGTTCTTAAGAATCTTTATGAAAAGTATTTCCTACTGAAAAAGACGACATGCGATCTCACGTGAGATCTAATCATCTAGTCAATTTAATTGAATCATTAAAAATTAAACTACACTGAAAAATAAGTGGGAAAGAAGCACTACCATCGGTAACGAAACTATACTCTTTTCGTTTCGTGCGCACAGAGTGCCACTGCGGGAAAACAGTGGTGCCACTGTGGGACGAGAGGAGTACTTCGCATGACGCCAAACGAAATCCCACGTGAGTGGGAATACACATGCACAACAAAAAGAGCTGTTAGCTTCGACAGTGGGGCGTCACGTTCCCCACGAGAGAAAGCATTAGCATTCTTACGGTTTCGTGGAGCAGAAGTACTTCGAGGGACTCGTGGACTACCACTTATTTTTCAGTGTATGCATTTCTATGGAATTTCTTGTAATAGTAAATCCAGACATCCATTTATTTTCAAAGGCATAACCAAATACTAGTTACCACTAGTTAAGCTATAAGAATGACTTTGAAAAAAACTACTTTCAAAATTTGCTTGTATGTCATATATACATCGAGGTCTAAAATTGAGTCTCAATTTTCTATTATTCTGATATCCAAATATTTGAAAAGTATCGTGTTTCACATCCTGACCGTTTTTGGACAAATAAAATAGTATTTAAAAAACTTAGTTCGATTAGATTACCTAAACTTCTTTCCCATCTAACGATACAAGAGAATTCGTCTATAGATTCAAAACTGAAATTTGTTTAATCTATGACTATTTGATCATTTTAATTTAGTCCTAATAAATATATATTAAAAAAATCAAATAAATTTGAAATTTTGAAAAAATAAAGATGGGCGTAGATTACTCAAAAAAAATTTGACGCATAAAAGTTTTACTTTAAATTACAAAATTTCAGCTTTTATTGGCTATAAAAAAAAATTAAAAAAACATTTTTAATTAAAATATTATGATTTTGAAATTAAAATAATATGATGTTCAATTTTTAAAAGTCATTGAATATTTAGATCTGCAAAAACTAAATAAATAATTACCTTTATTTTATGTTGAAACTATAAAATTTTCACTTTTCCTGTCTGCTCAAAAATGTTTTTTTAATTTTTTTTTCTATAACCAATAAAAGCTTAAATTTTGTAATTTAAAGTAAAACTTTTATGCGTCAAATTTTTTTTAAAGTAATCTACCCCTACCTCTATTTTTCCAGAATTTCAAATTTATTTGATTCCTTGAATATATATTTGTTACGACTAAATTATAATGATCAAATAGTATATATTAATAATAGTCATAGATTAAGCAAATTTCAATTTTAAATCTAGACGAATTCTCTTGTATCGTTAGATGGAAAGAAAGTTTCTTTAAAAGTAAAAAATGTTATTAATTCTCAATTCTATTTTTATCGTCGCATTAATTACATCAAATAAATTATATAAAACAAAGAATAAAGTTGACTAATATCACGAAAAACATTCAGATAATTCAAGCCGTAGAGAAGACTATCGCTTTAAAGTAATACTTAATATATTCGGTATCAATTTCTAAACTTATAATATATGAATACTAGAGATATAAAAAAATTGTTTGGTTATATCATCGCTTCTAATGAAGCCTTGTTTGGGCAAATTATCACAAGGACAGAGGGTATGTATTGAACAAAAACAACAGCATGGTGTTCAACCCTCCATATTTTATTTTGCGCTGCGAAAAGTAGCATATTTGAAAACCTGTGAAAAAAAGTAAAATATTCTAAAAGCTTCAAAAATTAGCATAAATCGCCGTATGGTTATTGCCAAATATCGTTAAAATATACTATTATTCATGGAATAGCGTAAGATGCTTTAAAGTTTTAAAAAAACGATTTGAATGTGCTATGGTCATGGGTGTCCAACTTATTAATCTTCGATCATCTATTCGTTAGACGTTGTAACACAATCTTAATATTTTATTTTTTTATAATTTATTTTTGAAAATTTCTTATGTATTAAATTAAATTATTTTAATAAAAATATATTTATATCTCAAAAAACCTTACGCTGATTTAAATAATTCTTCACTGTGATCTACAAGCATTTGTCCAGGCCAAGTAATATAAAATAAATGAGCTAGTATTCCAACTAAAACTAAGATTTGTCTTAATAAATCAAAAAGATTTTCCTGGAAGAAAAACTAAAACATAAATCATTCTATGTAAAACGTAACTAAAGCATAAATTTTTCTATGCATTATGGTTTTTAAAAAATTGAAGTGAATACATATAACCTTTTATACAATAAAATTTTGAAAAAATGAAGTAAACATAAATGATGGCCTTGAAATTATTTAACTCTATGATTTTTTGTAAAAATAAAATACTATGTGAAAACTAAAAAAATCATAGTTTAATTTCCTTCATAAAAATAAAGAATATAGGAAATATATTGTTAATACATTGAGTACTGTAATTATCAGTATGAGGTCGAAATATTTAAATTAACAATATTTATTATTTTGGCTAATACAGTCCATCAATGAACTATTGTTTCAATAAATTAAAATTAGGATATAATATATTCAACTCTGATTCGCAATAAATTAAGTTATGAGAATGTTCACAAACACTTAGCAAATAAGGAAACACAGGCAAACGTACAAAACTGTTCTTAATGTTTACATTTAGCAAAAACATGTATAACTTCATAAATCTCCTGATAATCAAGAGATAAAAGCAGTTTTTTACAAGATTCTACAAATTACCTCACGGGCATCCTCCTTTTTAGTAATGATTGTAATTTAGTGACTATGGTCAATGTCCCAATCGCTACTCACGAACCTATTACTAACCGCTCAATGTTATTTAGATACGAAAAAAAATTTTTAACAATGAGCGGCTAGTAATAGGTTTGTGGGTAGCAATTGGGACATTGACCATATTAGGAATACATTATAGAAATATTGAATGATGCTTTTTGCCACTATAGGAATTGTGGATCTAATATTTTGGCCACATATTGACAAGAGTAATTTCCAATATATTGACAATATATTTTCTATGCTCTCGATTTTGACACAGGTTTATTCATCAAATATTGCAAGTTATATTTTAAATAAGCTATACATCTTATAGAAATTTTAAATTATTTTAGAAAATATAGTGCTTAAATAATCTCTAACATTTTGTTAAACTTAACATTATTTAAAGATTCATTATTTTAATTATTACTCACACATATTATAGAGATGCTAACACCCAATATAGTAGATCCGATTAATATCAATAGTAACATTGAATAAGAAGATTCTATCAGGTTGATAAAGCTGTACTGAGAGAAAATCACGAATATGTTCAAAATCAAAATTGGGTCCTTGCATGAAAAAATGCATTATATCCGTCAGGTAGAATACGAAAAAATAAAAGACCCGTATTTTTTTGTTTTTTAAAATATGATGAATTGCAAAAGTTATAGCCAGTAGAAATTAATACAATTTTGATATATATAGATATAGCGCCAATGTATATGACGTTACGATTGCTAAAACAATCGTGACGTCACACAATTTCAACTGCCTCTATCTCTTTAAGTTTTCATTTTTATGATATAAGAAAAAATACGTGTCTTTTATTTTTTCTTTTTCTAAATAACGGATATAATGGATTAAAAAAAAATTTTTCATGCAAAGACTCAATTATTTGAATTTCTTAACTTTTTAAGTTAATACTATAATTTAAACTATTAATGTCCAAAAAATTACAACTTTCAATAGGAAAACTAAAAAATAGTTTAATTAAAACTCGTATTTTACTAATTTCGGATGGCATTTTTGATTTCCGAAAAAAATTTATATTTTAGTGATTTAAAAAATGAACATGGCGAATTTAAAATATATATTTAACAATAACACTTGCGAAGAGTTTAATTTTAGTGCCCGAGCATAACTAAGTATAGCACATACTATTTTCTTGTACGAGAAGCTAAATGCTAGGAACTTCAATTTAACATATAACAAATGTTTAAAATATATGCAGTGCAATAGTACATTAAAAAACCAGGGAGTAAAGTCGCATATTCCTCCCGAGGTTGGATTTGCGACCCGAGAGAGCAAAGCGAAGGGGCTAGTAAATACCCGAGAAAGAAATAGACTTTGAAAGAAACGTGTCAGGTTTTTCAAATCCAAAGCAACGTGTTATCTTTTTCAACCTGAACTCGGCGTGTTATTTTATTCCACTAGACCCGCAATTTTTTCCTGTTAAAAAATATCTGGAACTGATTTCTTACATCGAATTATAATGTTTAGAATATTTGTAGAAATAGTATATTTTTCCTCCCTAATAGATGAAAAATTTACTATTTCTCTTAATTTATTATAACCTTTCACAATTCCAATATCCTAAATATAATTATTAAATAAATGCACTTCATTAAACTTAAAATTCTCAATAATAGCTGATTTAATATAAAAGTCAGTATGTTGAAATAATAAAAAATTTTTGGTTATCATAAACAACAAAAATTCTAGAATCATTAATTTCAAACATTGCTCTTTATTTTCTTTACTGTTTAATTCAAATTTTCTAACAAGTTTTCAAAATTTAAGATTTGAATTAAATATGATAAATATAATCTCAAATAGTATATTATTTACCAAGCTAAGCTCAGCGCCAAAAGTTCGCACTTGCCGAGGATGATCAATATGCACCCATAGTATAATATACTATTTTTTTGTCACGAGGCCGAGACATTTAAAGTTTTGCAGCAAGGCGCAAAATGGTGATTTTGCGGCCTAGGACAAAAAATATTAATGTCAACAAAAAAAAGACAGTAATGTTTTTTTAATTAAATTTCTGAATAAAAGTATTCTTATTAATATTCACATTGAATAAATTGTTTTTTTAAAAAAATTTATTAACTTTTGAACAACAAAAAGATAAAAATAATTTAAAAAGGTAAATTGTGTAAATAATTATCATTTTCAAAAGAAAGACGAAAGAGAGATTAGGCTTCTCTATTTTTTTCTTCTAATTTTGAAATAGTTTTTTTCATAAAAATTATGGAATGATTTTTATAAATTTATAAGCAATCTTTTCAAATTTTGAAAAAACTAACTTGTCTAACTCTTTATTTTAAAGAGTTAAAAACAATGTAAACTTTTTAAAAATTATCATAAATTTAAAAAATTTCTAATCTTTGAAAAATCAAATGTTATAATGAACGAGGATTTGTTTATTATTTTATGTAACATTAAAATTATTCTTCTAAATTCATTAATACAGATTCGATTCAGAAGAAAGAAAAAGAGTTATAAACATATTCTTTTAACAGAATTAATCTTTTCTGATGAAAACTTCAAAAATTAAGTACTTTATTCAACGTTTTTAATATCAGAAGGTTCAATAGACAACAGATTTTTAGTGATTCGGAAAATTAAATGTTACATGAACAGATCAAGTAAATCGAACTAACAAGGAGAGAACCCCACCTCTGGGAAACGGATTTGGCTGAAACTACAGGATATGATTCTATGCTGAAAAAAAATGAACCCGTATTTTTTTATCAAAGAATCATATCCTGCAGTTTCAGCCAAATCCGTTTCTCAGAGGTACTCTCCTTTTAAGACTTTCAACTCTTATTTGCAATAAAATTTCATAACTTTGACATATCAATAAAAAAAAATTTTTAAGTTTGGTTTTGATTATAAGACCATTTTATTAGAAATTTTTTATGAAAATATAATTTTAATTGAATCACTACCAGGTCAATTACAAACCATTAATATTATTGTTGCCTTATCGATATAAAATTTGGTCTATGAGAAAGTTTTAAATTAATGAAATCTTTTTTCTGTATTTTGATTTAGAAGTATTTATTCAAGTTTAGAATGTTTAAAAAAGTAATTATCAAAACTTGATATAGCATATTTTTTACCTAGGAGCAAAAAGTAAAGAATGTCCTTAATCGTATGTAAATTGACAAACATACTATTTCAGGCATTCTTTATTTTCTCCCGCGATGAAAATATGATTTTTTTAACAACAGGTCGAAAATAAGATTTCTTCTTGAAATTTTCAATTTTTAATCAAATGAAATATTAGAAAAATACAATAACAAAACGACTTTAGTTAAACTACCTTTTATTTTTGAGTATTTTTTTATATAATATATAACATAAAAAGATCTTCAGAATTCAACAAAATAATTTTTACATTACATCAATTTTTTAGATTTTATAATTATTTTTGAGTGTTGAAAAAGATAGAAAAATAATTTTGTAATATTAAAAAACATTTTGCATTATTAAAATAATAATAATAAAATTTGAAGGTGTAATAATTGAATTGAACTTTCAAGCTTAAAAAACAGCTCTTACTTTTTATTTTGCTGAATCATAATTTGAAACAAAACTGGCTAAGTACTAAACAAGAAAATTTTCCGGACATTTTTCTAATTTAGTCTTTTTTATTTAAAATTAATAAAAATTTTCTATTACATTAATTTTAAAATAGAAAAATCACAGAATAAACGGATTAAGTAAAAAAATATTCGTTAATAGTTAAGGTCACGATAAAAAATTCTCCAACTTTGATTTCAAATTAAAGTAAGAATATTAAAATTGTTTATTTTGATCAGAGATAATTTTTTAAATTTTTATTTAACGTCGTTTATTTGTCTCTGCATTTATGCTATCATTGCAATGATAATTAGCGACGGAGGTTATCAGTATATTTATGAACAAATCACATGTAACGTACAGTGGCGTTTGTATCGATCAGCTGAGAACGCGATTCAGACTCAGATTTTCGAAATTATGAATCCATTCCATCGCTCTACCAATGAACCACTGAGACGTTAATACCTGAGATAACATTTTTCTAATTTTTAAATATAACTGTTATAAAAAAGTGTCATATATTACTGCAAATAAAATCACATATATTAAATAAACAAATTTTAAAATAATTATATTAGCTACAAGAAATTTTATCAATATGTCGGGTTGATGGAACAAATAGACATATCGTTTTGAGTTTGAAAAAGGGAACACCTCTATATTAACATTAAGTGGAGGTGTCCCCTTTTTCAAACTCAAAACGATATGTCTCTTTGTTCCAACCCAATAATATTTCCTTTCAGAAGATTATGTCTAAATTTTGCCTATACAAAACTACATATATCATGACAAAATACAATAATTAAATGTAGGGTATATCGAATGTAAGAAAACAAGCATGGATATTTAAAAATTTCCACTTTATATTAATCAAAACACTTTAATACACATATATTTGACACAAATGAAATTCATCCTTAAAATATTCAACTTAAATATATCACATCTTAAATTTTAAAACATGTAAGCACTAATAGTAAAATTAAAAGTAAAAGCAAAGCAAGAAAAGTCAGTATTTACAATTTCGTTAACTGTGTCACACCTTCAATTGCAAATTCAATTGTTTCACAATGTATACTTAAAAATCTTATCATATTCCGTAAAGTTGGTTGTAAATGATGTTCAGTCTCGATCATTTTATTCCATTGATTAATTGTTTCTTCATCTAATTTCAATTGAATTTCCCTTAAAATCAACCATTCCCATTTAGACTCTACATCTTTAGCTCTAACCCTATCTATGATTTCTAATACATTATCAAGAAATGAACGTAATTCAGTTTGAGAATTAGTGATTTTTTTAAATTCCGAAATCTTTAATAAATCTTGTTGTATTGAATTGTTATTATAACAAATTTTTATTCGCTCCCATGTCTCATTGTAATTTCCTGTATGTAATTCTTGAAAATATTCATAACCTTTACCACCTTTCATGCATATACGAAGTTGATATAATTTTTGAGATGGTGTCATTGTATCATTTTTGTGAATAATTTTTTCAAATTGATAACAGAACGACGGCCAATCCTCGATTTCGCCAGAAAAATTTTCAATTATCACATTTTGTAATATACGTTGCGCACGAGCTATAGTTTGACGATAAGTTGTTTCTACTTTTTTATCGAGTTCAAAAATTGTAGAGTTTCTCTTATTAGATGGGATTTCTTCTGATAATTCGATTTCCATTGTTAACGTATCATACATATCGTAATATTTTTCTAAAAATTTCACGTTGATTTTCAATTTGCTTAAATCATCACCTTGTTTAAACTTTGATATTGAATCTTGTACTTTGTTCATACGATCAATCAATAAATCACGACGTTTTAACAGCTTTTCATAAGAATCCATTGTTGATCTACAGTAACAAATAATACACAAAAAATTATTTTCTTTGATTGATTATGATTTTTATCGTTAATTGAAATTTTTGTTAAGATTAATTGATTATTTAAACTATTTAGAATTGATTCGATTTACCTTAGGTTAAATATAAAAGTAAATACTTGGAATTGAAAGAAACTATTGATATTCACTTTGACACCGAATAATAATATTCTGTATGGATCCTATACGTATGAAAGTAATATAATCAAGATGAACGTTAGTATCGTATAATCCTCACTAAACATTTGGTTTTCAACTATTAAGAGCAAGCTGAAGCATAGTTGATTATCGGTCGAGGTAAATGCCGTTCCATAATTTTCTCTTTCTATATGTAATGCAATGTATTAAAATATTAGATAAATTAATAAAAGTAAAAAGTTTTTACTAGAGCTTATATGAGGAATTGCACTCACTGAAAATTTATACTAAAAACAGAGTAATTATTTTATTTAATAATTAAATTCATTTGCACTCCTCGATCGGTAATTAAATTTTCTCTGCTTTTAAATGAAAGAAAATTATTTATCTTAAGTATTTATTGTTTACTGTTTAACATACAGTAATATATTTCGAACGCTACAATCCGGATTCTAAATTTTAATATTTTTGAGATTACATTCACCGTATTAATTACGAATTTGAAATTTTGAAAACTCGTCATAAAGTTTAAAACATTGTTTATTATAGTAAAAAAACAATTATTTTTTCAGTTTATTGACTGTCATATTGAGTCTGCCATTATTGAAT
Organism: Anastatus disparis; assembly: GCA_017163975.1. Taxonomy (NCBI): domain Eukaryota; kingdom Metazoa; phylum Arthropoda; class Insecta; order Hymenoptera; family Eupelmidae; genus Anastatus; species Anastatus disparis. The sequence continues at coordinate 110,849 of JAFFSR010000379.1, forward strand.
ATGTCAAGTTTGGTAAATATATTCAGTAAATGTGCTCATTTGAAAGTTACATTTAGGATAAAGATTTTATTCATCTCCAAAAAAATGTTGAAGAAAATCTATATTTTATGAAATTTTATACAATATCTGTCATTTCGGTAAGCTTATAATGAACTGAGATCAGGAAGATGACTATTGTTCAGATATAGAATTCAGTTATAATATTTTTATTTTCTAAGCCATTAAAATGAAAACTTTATTTCGGAAATTGTTAGTGCACATCCAGAAATAATAAGACGTATAGTTTTAATTAAATAGTAGTATTTTTCATCGAGAATGACGCTCAAATAAATGGAAAAATGTAATGTTTTGGGCACTACATATTATACTTGAATAAATTGAATTATACAATCGCAATACTGTGATGTAGGTAGTGCTTATGATTTTGATATTTAAGCCAACATTACAAGAAACAAATTAATTGAAATTTTCAATGCATTAACTATTATGAATAAAGGTTTTAACATCATCTATGACTTAATTCTTTAAGCAAAAATATTTGTTCGGAAAGTACTCTGCTAAAGATCTTAAGAAATACATCATTTGCAAATCAAGGGGTTAAGAATACCCTTAAAAATATTCATGAATATAGCCTATGATTAAAATAATAGTTATAAGAAAGCTGTAAACTGTCAATCGGCAAATTTTGGTAACAATATAAATAAGAGACTTCCCTGGTAAAAATTGAAACGCTTTGTATTACCATTTTATGATCAGTAGAAATGGAAACGCTTTTTTAAACATTTTATGGCCATTTCTTTGTCATTATTATTACTAATAATCTTAAATTTTTATATGCACCATTTTTTATGGTCACATTTCTACCAGGGTTGATTTGATTTTATTGTTTGTAAATATAAATTTCTACTTAACTGTAAAAAATCTTGATGTAGTTGAATTGGTCTAATAATCTTATTACAATCGAAGTTTGATTTTTTATTAAAAGACATTTTTAACGCTCTAAGTCGTTGCCTAAATATATATTTACAATTTTAGAATAATTCTGTGATGTCATCAAAGATGAAAATACACTTTTTTATAAAAATTTGATCAATTAAAGACAAGTTGTTATTCTACAGTTATAACGTAAATGAAAAAGAAAATAAGTTCGTTTTGAGATCATAAGAATTTAAATCATGACATCTCGGAAACTTTCTCAAGTAACTTGTTCTCTTTTTCCTTAATACCACAGAATGCTTATAGTAAATTTCGTAAATTAATTTTAATTCTGTTCTTTTGCATTTGTTCGAAAAATTTCAAGCAAGCACTCAAGTAAAAAAAATATTAAAACAATAAATCATATCGATTTTTATATTTTATTATTTTATTTATCATATCGATCGTATTAATATAATAACAATTGGAAATCGATAAAAATATTTATGGTTAATAAACTTACATGACAATAGATAATATTCCAAGATTTTGATGTACAATCACTGTGTAAGTAGCATCTACACTACAAAATGTAACAACAATAACCATAGTAATAAACGTCATATATATGTACAATTTGTAGAAATGTTCATATGGGTCGACTATAAAATCGGTTTTTATAAACAATATCTTCTCACGTGATTCATTTAATGGAATAAAAAAATCAAGTATTATGGGCATCATGGGTAATTGAGTGAATCCTATTCCAGCTATAAACATGTACACTGTGAAGAAATAAATAGTGCATTATGCAACGAGGGAGTAAAGTCACATATTTCTTCCGCGGGAGGAATTGAGCATCCAGATTCGATAATTCACCGTGTTCAATGTAAAACTTATGGGACGCTGCAAGTTATCGAATCCGGGCGCTCAATTAGGCTTTGTTCTCAAGTTGAATATTGTGCTTTATTCCTACCTCAACAGTGACCCCTTTATTCACTTTAAAAAGTCGGGCTCGATTGAAAAAAAAATTGAAATTGAAATTTTTATGTTAAAATTTTTAATAATTTTATTATTTCTATTAAAATTTGATACTTTTCTAATTATTATTAATTTTTAAATAAATAGTTTATTTCGTTATTAAAATATCAATATTTTGTTAATAAAACATTAATATTTTATAAAAATTCAAACAATTCATTAAATTTTATAAGTTTCTAATTTGACGGGTACTTTATTTTTGCTGAAATTTTAGAAGTCAGTTATATCTTACTTTCGGACCGTTTTTCGAGTTAATCAAGTAGCTATTACAGTTGAGGTAGGAATAAAATAAATAATTTAATATCAAAGGGATTATTTATCTTTATCTTTCAAGTATTGGGAAACCTTTTTAAAATGAGTAATCAATTTAAAAACTCGTACTAAAGTAAACAAAAGCTTTTAGTCTTCCTAATTCAGCGTAATTCGTCATAATTTCTTGCTCTATTGGATTTGTAAAAGTTAACCATTGCATTGTTATTTGTTGATACATATTTTTTAACTGAAAATAAATAATAAATCTCTACAATTACAGACTTCAGATATATTTTTACAGTAAAATAATTTAAAGCCATATAAAATAATAAGCATACCTTAGATTCACAATATATTGTCACGAAAAATTTACTAAGAATTATGGAGAAGTAAAGCGCTCCCATTATACTCTCACTACAAAAAGTTAAGCTTTTACCGCAACAGATTCTTACACCGTTTATCTAAATAATTTTAGTTTATCTGATGAATATATTATTGATTTATTTATAATAAAATATTATAAATGCGATTTAAATGAAAGAAAATGCATTTTTACATTAAAATTAATTAAATAAGTAAAAGACTATAGTTATAAAATAATCTATTGGATCTATCTTTCGGACTCTTACTAAAACTAGCAGTTTTTTAGTTGTTTTTTTTTTGCATAAGAACAAAATTTAAAAAAAGGCGATATTTAATGGAAAAGAATTTTAAAAAGTGATAAACGGACTATTCTTCAGATTCTTAAATGATACTAGTAGAAGGGAAAATGTTTTTTTATTTACAAGTTTTAGTATATTGAGAAGGCTGATGTACCTTTTTTCTTAAAAAATTTTATTGAATGTATAATATTTTTACTTTTTTTTAAAGATTCAGAAAATGAAAGACTTTCTATAAAGACTACATACAAAATTATAACATTTTCAAACTAAATAGATGTTTGTTACATATGCAATTGTTTTTGTTTAGTTTAAAAACTATAGCGCGAAGATACCAATATTTTAGATTCAAAATTATATTTTTGTTAATGTGAAAAGTTTAAATTTTAAAAATTAATAAATTAAAAATAAAATTTCTAACTTTTATTTTCTGCGAACGTTTCAAATATCAGCATTTTTATTTCTACATCATTTTTAAAAAGAGTTTTGCGGGAAAATATTTTTTTTAATTGAAAGACTTCAATAAACATAAGTTTCCCAGAATAACAATTCATAACTTTTAAAAAATTGAACATTGGACCGAATAAATACAAAGAGTTTCGTGATTTTATATAAAACAAAAATTCTAAAGTCAGAAGAAAATAAAAGTCTCAAATGCAATATACTCTTTTAATAAATTTATTCAAAAAAATTTTAAACATAAAAGTATGAATAGTTGAAATTAAAAAAACAATACGGTGAAGTATTACAATCTAATTTATCGAAATTTTTACATAATTCATACTCATTTGAATAAATTTTATAATAATTAATTGTTAAATCTTCATATCATAGCAAGCAAATAATTTTTAGTTTTTAATTTTAATAAAATCTAAAAAGATCGAATTTTGTGAATAATTGGTTCATAGTTTTTCTTATTTTTAATAAATCATATATTATCATATTTTTAGAGACGTAAAACTAACGTTTACCGTGAAGGACGTAATTTCTGATCACTTAGGAGGTATTTCTGATCACATATTTACATGTAAAAAAGTAAAAATATATTTCTTTTCCACACAAACGAAGCATTTCTTACGCTCAATCTATTTTTTCTCATAAATTAAAAAAAAGTTTTACCTACTAAAATCTTATAGATTATGATTTATAATAAATAATGATCAGAAATTACGCCCTGATCAGGAATTACGTCCTTTACGGTACTTGACATTTGTTGCAAGCATAAAATGCTATTCTCAAAGACTTTAAGAGATCAAGTAGCCTTTTTCTATAAATATTAGGCAAGACTAGGGTAAAACCGCATACTTTTTGGAAATCATTTAGAAAAATATAGGTAAATCAATATTTTTGATATAACATTAAATATAAGATTTGTTTCTAATTTATAAGTAGACAACTGAAGATCAACTGAGCTAGCAAAGAAATAGTACATTACGTTCCGTGGACAGATAGGCTTTTTTTACGAAACGAGAAGATTACAAGCCGAGCCGAAGGCGAGGTTTGTAACGAGTTTCGTTAAAAAGCCTTTTTGTCCAAGTAAAGTAATGAATTTTACGTTCTGAGAGCCGAAAATGAGAAAAGAAGTTGCGATTTTGAGGTTAGAAGAACGTAAAAATATTTACTAGTTATTAAAAGTTTACGAAAATATCCGATTTTACCCCGAAAAAATGTCAGGGTAAAACCGGATATTTTTAGTATTCATTTTCAAAATGAATTCCAAGCGGTTTTTGACATTTTCTTAAAAAATGTTAAATATTGTTTAATAAAGAAACTTTTATTAACAATTCTAGATTAAAGTTTTTTAGTTGGAAAAATTAATACATTTTACATTTTTTTTAACCTTTGCATCTGGCAAAAGATCACTTTTTGTCTTTCTTACTCTATCTGCTATGGTTGATCTTCGTATATTATACAGAACAAAAGCCCTTTTCAATCAAAATTTTTTATTTACTACATTTTAAATAGCTTCAGATTTTATCATCACATTAAAAGAGAAATGAAATAAGCTATCCGATTTACCCTAATACAAAGTATCCGATTAAAAAACCCATGATTGTAAGAAAAACTAATTATTAACATTTTATAATCACAAATAAAATTGAAAAACAGAAGTATGCAAAACTATTAATTCTAAAATAAATTATATATTTATCTACTTTCTGAATCAATAAGTTTCTCATAAAAAGATTACACGCATTGTAGCAGCTACGATGACCACGATCTCGTAAGTTAAGAAATTTTTTATTTCCTATAAAGTCAACACGTGGTTATTGTTTGCATACTATTCATATACAAAATGATAATAGGAATATTTTCAAAGAAATTTTATAGCTATTATATAGATGGAACTAATTGTTGCCGAGAAATTGGGCTTTCCTGTTTTACTCCAATATGCGATTTTACCCCAGTCTCATCTACATGTAAAAAATATTATAAAACAATGAAATTCATAAAAATTTTTGAATTTTGTCTTGCGGAATAAATTAAAATTTTTAATTAAGTTTGAAGCTTTGTTTTCATAAAGCTTTGTACAAGTTTAATTCATTTTCTTAAAAAAAAATTTAACGATTAAATAAAAAAAAAATTGCTTACAAGCAAAAGACGCATTATGGACAAGTTGAAAATCACTACAAATCTTTGTAATTTCACTTGGAACCCGGTTTTATATGGCCATAAACCTACTATTGATTGCAGCTTCTTGATTAACTTAAAATTATCAGTATCGAAAAAGGAATCTATTTTTTTGTCATTTATATCTATACTATTTATTTTATTCATCATTTGAACTTAAACAAAGTACTAGTAAATGTTTTAAAAGTGTGGATTTTTTCTGTAGCTTTTATCGAAGAAAGAATAAAATAATAGTTTTATGAATAATTATTTATTTATCAAAACAATTAATGTTAAAACGTTATTATTAGAACAATTATAGCTATTATGAACTTGGTAGAGTTTCAAAAGTGTAACTATCAACTAATAGAAAGTTCTTTGATTTTAAAGTAATTAAAGACCATTTGATTTTTCCCAGTATTTTGTAAAATTATTATAGCCAATTAAAACTTTTATAATAATTAATTGTAATTGATAAAAGCTTTTTAAATTTTTTCTTCCATTGTTTGCAATTAAAAATAATTGTTATTGCGTCTTCTAATATTACTAGTGTATGTTGAGATTTATGATGGTTAGCTCGTCTTATATTATGTATTTAAAAATAAATATCTGTATTCAAGAATTTTTATAACTTTTTTCTAAGTTGAAATAAAGTTACCGAAAGATTTTGTTTTCCTAATTTACCATCAATAACTATGATGTTTCAACTTGAAATATTTTTTAATCAACATATTCTCTAATCATTGTAAAAAGATCTTAACTATGTTTGAGTATCACGCTAACATATCAAACTATCTAGAACGTATGTATACTTAATAAATTCGTTTATATTTTAATCGAAAGTTTTTAAAAATAAGTTTAAATTTTTAATTGATTTGGGTACGTGTTGGTAGCTGAGCACACAGTTGTGTTCAGTTGCCATAAAGAAAAAAGCTATTTGCATTTAATTTTCATAGTCAAGTTTAAACTTTAGAAGCATAATATTAATCTTTTTTAAAATTCTTCTTTTTTTTCAACAAAAATTTTCTTTTTTTTTCTAGCAAATAATATTTTATGTGAAATTAAAATTTTTTGTAATGTCATTTTTATTTGAAAAATGCTTTTATGACTTTTGCATAGATATTAAAAAATAATATTTGATTATGATTATGAATTTTTGCTTACCTGCAGAAAAAATCTCGAAAAACTTAGGTTTCAATATCTATGACGCAAGTGTATATAGCTTAAAAAATCTTGTTGGATATTTAAGCTTATGTAAAAATCTTTAAAATAAGCTAGGTAAAGTATGAAAAACTTAAAATGGAATTTCGAACAAACCTTAAGATATATAAGAAAATATAAATTTTTTTCGTATACAAAAAAGTTGTGACCAAAACTATGGAAATTATGCGAGTACTCTAAAATTAATTTCTATTTGTATCTAGTATATTCCTCTTTATATTTTTTTCTTTAACCCTACCACTTTCACCATCGTAACAAAGCCACAGTGGTAACTCAAAGCCGTGCTTAGTATTTGGCAGTCGCTGAGGTGGGTCTAAAAAGCAAGCAAGAAGTAGACAGTCTTTCTCCATCTTTAGTAACGAGATTACCATATGTTTTCACTTGCACTCACTGAATTCCTATCGACACTTTTATGATAATCTATAAAATGCTATGCTTATAGCAAATTTATTATTTTGCTATATTTTATACCATGTTCCTAATAAAATCAATAATTATTATAATAAAATATTAAATTATTATAATAATACTAAAAGTCAAATTTTTCTAAAATTATTTTTTTTTAAACAGTAATAAATTAGACAAGAATGTTTCTTTGAGTTTTTAACTATATAATTACATCTTTTCTTTCTATTTATTAACTATATTTTTTTATAATAAAAAAATTAAAATGTTAAATATAATCAAGATAAACTAATTTAATATAATTGTATTAGATTGTAACTTTAAATTAATAATACTAATTTAGCTCATATCTTTTTCAATTAAATGTGAAAAATGTAATTCTTATAACCAACTTGAAAAATATTAATTTTTATGGACCTGTGGCTTTTGCATCTCGAAATTTTTTTCAAAAAAGTTCGAATGCATTTTTAATTTTAAGAAAATAATACACATAATATATAATATTCAAAATATTTAATACATGGAGAGAATTTTTGATAAAAATTACGGTGACGTTCTATAATTGTGTGACATCGTAGATATGTCTATGAAAAATTGTGATTAGGTACCAAAACTTTTATGTTGAATTCTGCGTAATTTTTATGGTACCTACTCATAATTATTCATGGATCTGTCTACAATGTCCTACGATTATAGGTCGTCACCGTAGTTTTTATCTAACAATTCTATCCGTGTATACATAAAACTTAGTAGAACTAAAAATCAATTTATAATTGTAGTAATTATGTAATATATATTGTAGGAAATACATTAGAACATTGAATATGGGTTCTAGAAAACCTTTAGGTTCTCTATTACAAAGGCAAGTTTGTCAAAAATTCGCTGTGGAAAGAGAAAAACTTAGTCAACAATCAAATAAAAATTTACTGGAATATAATAAAATTCTTCAAGGATTAAATAATGCGAATCATTCTAAAAAATTACATCCCAATGAATCTACTAATGATGAATCTGAAAAAAGAAAATGTTATGAAAATGACGATACTAATTTTACATGCATTATGAAAGATTTGAGATCCGAGAAAAACTTAGCAGTACAAAACGAGCAGCATCAATTCTCTACAGAAATAACAAAAATTAACGAAGCTTTTGAAGAACTTTGAAGAGAAGAAAGAAGATACACGAGTTACTTTATTTGATATTATTAATTATTTAAAAAATATTGATCACACGGATGAAGATTCAAATTCCGAAACTGAAAGTAAGGAAGAGTCAATGATTGATGAAAATCATGAAAAATTGCAGTTTGTTGATGATATTAGAAAAATTTGTGTGAAACATACTCAAACGGTAACTCACGAATTTACTAATGACTTATTACATGAATTACGAAAAGGTATTGATGCACCATTTCCAAAAGATACTAAAACTTTACTGAAAACTCCAAAAACTACTGAAATTTTTTATATGAGTAATGGACAATACTATCATTATGGGTTCAAAAGTGCTATAACGAATTTCATTATAATGTACAAAAGAAAAGAAATTGACATAAATTGTATTAAATTTCTTATTAGTATAGATGGTGCTCCTTTTGCGAAAAGTTCTGATAAAGGAGTTTGGATAATTTCTTGTTCAGAATTTACCTTAAAATCGGTGGAAGTGATTGTAATATATTATGGCGAAGAAAAATCAAAAGAAAGTAATAAACTTGTATCAATGTCTGTTGAAGAATTGATACATTTCATAAACAATGGTTTTAAATATGAAGAAAAACAATATGACATTATTCTTCATGGTTTGATTTGTGATACGCCTACTAAAGCTTACATTTTAAAAATAAAATATCATAGCGGTTATTCGAGCTGTACAAAATGCACGATCAAAGGTGAATATGAAAATAATGTTCATTTCCCTGAAGGAGAAGTAACAACATTGATCACAGATGAAGATTTTAGAAATAAAAAATGTAATATTTCTAATTTTGACAAATTTCAATAAGGCGAGACAATTTTTAAAAAAATTCATAACTTTGGCTTAATTACAAACGTTTCACTTGATTACATGAGTTATTTTGAAATTGATTGAATTATGGATACATGACAAAAAACATATATTGTCTGATTTTCAACGATTCACAGCTTTAGATTTCGGTAGATCTCCAAGGCAGTTTAAAAATGCGAAACTTATTTAAACTATGCTGATTTTTTATTGAAGAAATTTGTTAAAGATTTTCAAATATATTAAGGAAAAAGAAATATGGTTTTTAATGTACATAACTTACTTCATTTAGTAAATGATGTAAAACATTTTAGAGCTCTCGATAACTTTAGTGCTTTTCGTTACGAAAACCTCATTAGGAAAATTATACAATTATTAAGGAAAGGTGATAAATCTTTACAACAGATAGCTCGAAGATTAGGGACGTGTATCTCTATCTTCAATGAAAAGTGTTTTTGATATGATAAAATTATTTTTATTTTTCTTACTTTTTTTTCAGTTTGACTACTACAAAATCTAGCTATACTTTTTAAGTATGTCAACTTTACTTGATATATTCCTATCAAATTTTTTACTAAAAAACCTTTTCTATCAATAATACTATTTTCCCAAATTTACTTTTTATTAATTACATGTGTCAATAAATACTCATGAAGAAAATGAAAATGAAACATATTTGTCAATGCTACCGAGAAAAAATAAAACCTTTGAAATTTTGAAAAAATCTTCTATATATTTGGATTATCAAAGTAAGAAAAATAATTGCGTTCTATTAAAAGACGGAATTTTCATAGAATGCATTTATTTTATAAAAGATGATGATGATAAAATTAAAATTGTTGGAAAACCATTAGAAATTATTGGAAATTTCTACGATGAACCATTGTCATCCGATTATTTGAATATAAAAGTTGTTAAATTAGCTGAGAAAATCCAGAATATTTACGCATATGATTCTATTTTAGCCAAAGTAATATTGTAAATTTATACATTAAAGATGGCAATTTACACTGATTTTGACGCTCGCTGTTTCCAAGGTATGCTAGGCAACAAGGTGACCATTAAATGGGGGCCCCACATGACCTGCCTTAGTGCCTCCTATAGTTGTTCATTAAAGGTGATATCAATAAGCTGGGATATTCATAGCAAGCTCCCACCCAAAATTCGGGAAGAAGAAATCAAATGCAGCGTCTTGCACGAGATGATCCACGCGTGGGTCGATCTTCAGAGGATGGCCAAGGACAGCGTAGAGCACGGTCCACATTTTCTTTCAATGATGAATAATTGCCGATACATAACCGGCCTTAACCTGACAGTCGATCACCCCGCCGCTGATGATATCGTCCGCTGTCTTCACCATTATTACTGGCATTGCAGAACCTGCGGCACTGAGCGGCAATTCGCCAACAAGCACATCCCGGGGACAGGCTTCCACGGAGCACATGAATGTACAGGGACATCCCGCTGGGTAAGGAAGGGAAGGAAAGCTCGACGCTAATGGTGGCCGACACAGTGATTAGATTAATTAATTAAACGCCTTTTTTTATAGCTTGGAAAACCCACCTCCACGTCCAGGCGCATGCCTACGTCCAAGCCGGGCAACGATCCAGAATCAGCAAACGGAGGGGTCAGGGCAAAGCCCTGCACTGTGTCGTCCCACCTTACATTAGTTACATTCCCACATTTATTCATAACATTCAATGAATTAGTCGCATAGCTCATGCCAAAACACCTCCCACTTCTCGTCATCGCATATATCACACTCAAACCCATACCTTCATTCGCTACATTCAGTCGCATGTTTCAGTAGAACATCGCGCCTCATGCGACTCACTCATACCCGCCATCCTCATCATCTCACATCCCTGCACTCCACTCACGCCGTTTATGCAATACATAACATCCCTCACATCGCATCAAGGCAACCGCATTTACAATAATGTTCACCGCATCCATTCACACGTTACAAAGGATTGTCACACCTCATGCAACACATTCATGCTCGTCCTTTATATCCCTTCATATAATTTTACTAAACGCCCACTGTGTTTACAATAAATGACATCACTCACGTCTTATCATGGCTACCGCATTAACAATAAAGTTTGCCGCATTCATTCTCACGTTACATATAGGCGAGAGGGACACCCCCAAAAAAGCGCTTAGTTTTCGAGAAGGTGATCGCTACCGTCCTACAAGCTAATTTTTTTATAAAATGAAAGCTTCGGACCCAGAGATTACGAATACAAATTTTTTTTTTAATTTCGAGTCTGGGAACATAAACAAAATGGCGAAAATGGCGGTTCAATAGATAAAAATTCTATACGCACTGTAAGTAACCGCCATTTTCTTTATGTTCCCGGACACGGAACTAAAAAAAAGTTTGTATTCGTAATCTGTGGGTCAGAAGCTTTCATTTAAAAAAAAATTAGCTTGTAGGACGGTAGCGGTCACCTTCTCGAAAACTAAGAAAACTAAACACTTTTTTGGGGGTGTCCCTCTCGCCTAATAAGTTTATCCCACCTCATATTCACATTCATGACCGTCATTTATATCCTTTCATACAATTTTGCTAAAACGCACACTGTGATTACAATAGCTATAATCCCTCACATCACATCATACACGATTATACACACGTATTCTCCAATTGTTTTATGATTTTATGGTAATACTGTTGGAATAGATAATGAAGATATCTTTTTTATGGAAGTTCAGTATGTTAGCGATAAGTTTATAGACATGTTGCAAGGGTTATGCATATTTCTTTTATAACCATATATTTATTCTTCAAAAGTTTTCTGCTTTCAATTGACATTTTTAAGAAACACTTTTACGCATTTTCTTTTTGATTTTAATGTCTTTCAATCATTTAATTTTGACAGCATATTTAAACTGTTTTGTTCATATGTTTTATATTATGATTTTCAAATCTATTTTTTGTGATAAAATAAATCATGTGTAGAATTGTATATGAATTCTAATACAATAGTGAAAAAAACAGTTAAGTAACGCATGACTACCGATATCAATCATTTTAGAATTTCAACTATAATATTTATACAGTAAAAATTTGGTGAATAAATTGAAAATATTCTGTGGGACTAAAACATACAGTTTGTTTTTTGATCTACAAATTTTTTACAAATATTAAAAAACAATAGTCATTATTATTATTTAATATACTTTTTCTTATTATTGTTATTATATTTTTTAAAATATTCTATTTGTAAGTAAATTTAATAAATCCAGAAAATGATTTTTATTAAAGCGCATTTATTTATATCAAAGTGTATTTACTAATACTTTTTACAAATACTTTTTTAAATCCGATTAAAGATGCAATTTTTAAATTTTTTGACGATGCATGCTTAAAAAATGTATGCATTGCGTTATATCAATTTCAAATATTATTTACAATATATAAATCGTCAAAGTGATAAACTTTTCTTTTTCTATTAATTAAATTGTACTTTGAAAATATTACTGGACAATTTCAATCTAACTTATTTTAATTGTCAAAAAATTAAGCATATAGATTTAAATTTTGAGAAAGCGAAATATGAATATATTAACCAAAATAATTTTTTATAAAACAGAATGTAACTTTATTAATATAAATGAAAAGAATTATTATTTATTTATTGCATTCTCAATGAAACCAAATATTTCAGAGTAATGTTTTTATTTTGTTGCGTCTATTCGTTATCTCAAAATTTTTACAAGTCTCCGTTGTCTTATTATTTTTATTATTGTTCTATTGCAAAATTAATTAATAATTGAACGTCACGAAAAAAATCAAAAATACTTTTTCAACTAGGATTTTGAAAAGTTCGTTTTCATAATAATAAGAGAAAAAATTAAAATTGAAACCATTGAAAAAAAGTTCATAAACAAGATATTTGAAAATTTTCATAATCCATATCATACAAAATAACATTTCTAGCTTAATAGTTATTTATGTACCTTGGGCGAGCCTTGCGCGATTACGACCTGAGGACGATATTTACATCGTGGGATAATAAAGCCGAGGCACGCGAGCGAAGCGAGCGGCCGAGGCTTTATCCCACGATGTAAATATCGTTCAAAGGCCGTCATCGCGCAAGGCTCGCCCAGGGTGCTGAAAAAATTTTTCATCCCAGGTAAGGACGCATGAGGGTTTTTAAGTGCAGATGTTCTTTTACAAATAATTTTATATTTATATAATAAAATTAAAATTATATGGTACTCTTTTTTATTAGAATTTAATAATTTTTTATATTAAATAAAAAAATTAACAATAAATAATAAACAAGAAATAATAAAATTAAAAAGAAATAATAACATCGACAATAATTAGTAAATTCAATATTTATAAAATTATTCATAGTTAACATATTGCAATTTTATAATTTTATTTTTTTTTGTAAATATCCATTTTTTAAAGTAATAAAATTCTGTAGCACTAGCTGTAGCTTGAATACCGAATACAACTGAACTTGCAGTTTTGCACTATTGATTCTTTTGTTTTTTATTCAAGTCGAAATACGACAGAAAAAAGTTGCTGTTGGGCTTTGATGAACTCAATGCAACCCAGGAGCTTTATACTCCTAGGCAGTAATGACTGCTATTGCAGCCTAGGAGCTCCTAGCGTGCATCTAACCTATTTATCAATTGAGGACTCTCTGCACGTAAAAACCCGAATGCGTCCGCCTGGGATGAAAAAATATTTTTCTCAGGTAAATAAACATAAAGGATAAGCTATTTATAAATATTCAAAAATGAATTAAATATTTTATTTTTATATAAGATGTTTACGCGACATAAATTTTTAGAAATTACAAAAACATTACAATTCAGATTTCGTCATATTAATTAAATATTTACAATAATATTTACAATAATTTATTTTTTAATCAATCATAAAGTATGTAATTTATTAAATTATAGTAATTTTCGTCGAACTCTCCGTGATTCTAGGCTTTTACAGGGTGATTGAAAGGCTTTTTGAAAAGCTAAATCAATCATGTCTGCTGCGCGTTGTTTTTCTTCATTTTCCCACGGTGAATCATCATACCAGTTATGGTATTCTAGATTATTAGAATCAGCTTCTAATTATCGCGGTGTTGGTGGATTATCTGGGAGTTCATAATTAAATTTTTTAGGGGTAATCGGAAGCGGCGATTCGATTATGTTTTTATTGTTTTCTTTTGGAAAAGGTGAAGGATCTTGAAGTTTTGAAATGTCTTTTTTGGGTGTAAGCATTAATGGACGTTTGATTCCTTTAAGATTTGTTGACCTTAATTCCAATGTATTTGTTTGTATAGAGAGCGAAGATGTTATTTTTGAAGGTGGCGAAGCCGAATCAAATAAATCGACATATTTTTGAGATAAATTCTTTTTCTTTACAATTTTTGGTATTTTTACCTTAGGTGGGGATGGTGAAATGTTTAAATCGTTATACAAAACAGTATTATTCGTTGCGTTTCCAGTTCCTACGGTTGGCGTTAACGATGGTGATGGCGTCATATATGAATCAGTATTTAATCCATTAAAATTTATGTTGATCTTGCATTTCGTTTCGCGTTCAGCTTCTTTGGTTGGAGTTGAAGGTGGTGATGGTGTTACATATAAGTCGCTATAAAGTTGATCTGGATCTAAGTTTTTGTTTTCAGCTCCTCTGATTGGTGTTGAAGGTGGTGATGGTGTTACATATAAGTCGCTATATAATTGGTCTAAATTTTTGTCTCCAGCTCCTTTGATTGGTGTTGAAGGCGGTGATGGTGTTACATATAAGTCGCTATATAGTTGGTCCAAATTTTTGTCTCCAGCTCCTTTGATTGGTGTTGAAGGTAGTGATGGTGTTGGATGTAACTTTTTCTGAGTTTCGAATCGTGGCTACCGTATTAACAATAATGTTGCCGCGTTCATTTACATGTTACAAAACATCATACACACCCACGACACGCCCCACTCGCTGCACACATCCTATCGTAGGAAATTATTTTTATTAACAAATTAATGAATAAAAAAGCACTTGATTGACCTTAGAGAAAAAAATATCAATTGTAAAAAAAAATGTTTTAAGTAAACTTTGTAGATATTTAAAAGACCAAAAAAATTTATTAGAATTTGATTATCTTCATTTGTTTATTCGCAAATCGCGAAAAATCGCCAAAAATGGCCATTTTATCGGTTGTTTATTACTCCGTTGGAAAAATAACTAGGGGCTTGATAATTAGTGAAAGTCAAGCTCTGATGATAGTGAATTTACAGTAAAAATTTCAAGTAAAAATATTCAATAGTTTTTACATAATTCAAATTGTTTATTAGAAATAGGCCATATTAGCGTGATTATTCCCAAGCCGCTATACATCGTACGAGGATGCATCAAAGTGATTTTGAAAGTTCAACATCTCTACTTTACTGTACAATTGGTAGCTAATCGATTTTTAAAAATTTAATTGTTTAAAATCGCGATATAAAAAAAAATCTTTTTTTTACTAATTAACTTTTAATTTGCAATTAAACTATTTGTCGTAAATAAATGAGAGTAAGTTCGTTGGATAGGTGATATTTTTCCTCAAATTTTGAGAGGTTAAACAACTCTATAAGTGCTCTAAAACCGAGATAATTTTTTTTTTTCAAAAAATCGCCATGACTTTATTTATGCAAATAAAGAAACGCAACAACAACTAAAAAACGCGTGAAAAGTTGTAATATTAAAAAAAATATATTGCGATACGTTGATTATTCAGTTATATTGTTTAATTGAATTTTGAAATTATTATGAAGATGGAAGTTAAAATCGGGAAAAGTAGAAAGCTATGTGACAACAAAATTGTGTCTAAAGGTTCAAAATAATCTATGGGGAAAAATTTTATGTATCTCGCAAACTAATCAACATAAAGTCTTTATTTAATTTGGGGTAGCTTCAGAAAATATTAACATTTACCATAGTCATTGCCCCCAAAAAATTTATTTAACAAGTATAAATAAACAAAAAAAAATTTTTTGCAACTTTTAATCAATTTTTAATAATATTTTTTCCCTGTTCACATATCACTTTGTAAATGATTTTAGGGGCATTTTTTTTAATTATTTAAACAATTTTAGCGATAAAAAATTTTTTTTTTTGAATTTTTGAATTTTTATTTACTTGCCTCCCATGAATTGTAAAATAATTTTGAACCTCACCATGATTTCGGAAACTATCCACTTAAAACTGATGCGTGTATTTATTTTTTACATTCCTCATTAGTTTCCTATAATTTTCAAAAATAGAAATTTATGTACCTGTTATTGAAGGGATATTGTGCAGAAAATAATGAGCCCGTTTCTTTTCATTAATAATAAATTAATTATCAAATTATAAAAACATGCTTTACTTACCAGGAGAGTGTCTGAGTTGCGGGTCATAGATCTTGCTGAAACTTTGGGATAAGTATTTAGGTACCAAAATATGAGTAAAGCCACAGCGGTACGGTCTAATGCTTCGAAAAACTGAAGTTATGGACGATTATAGTCTTATTTTCGGAAAAATATGAAAAAAGATCTCCTTATTGAAGTGTAAATGATTCTGTCTAGAAATGTCTCTAATAAATTCACAATAACTTAAATAAAAGCAGAGAAAACAAGCTTTAATTTGCTAGTTTCTAAATTAAAAAATAATAATTAGAACTAAAGTTATGCTTGTTTAAAGTTGAACAGTAAGAAAGTACCAAAAATAGTCTAAATTCTGAAGGATGGTGATTTTTAGTACTCTTTCGATGCTTAATTTTAAACAAGCATAACTCTAGTTCTAATTATTATTTTTTAATTCGGAAACTAGCAAATTAAAGCCTGCTTTCTCTGCTTTCATTTTAGTTTCTGTGGATTTATTAAAGATATTTCTAGACAGAATTATTCACACTTCAATTAGGAGTTCTTTTTTCATATTTTTCTGAAAATAAGACTATAATCGTCTATAACTTCACTTTTTCGAAGCGTTAGACCGTACCGCTGTGGCTTTACTCATATTTTGGTACCTGAATACTTATCCCGAAGTTGCATCAAGATCTGTGACCCGCAACTCAGACACTCTCCTGGTTAGTTTTTTTTTTAAATTAATTAATAAGGTGTAATATATTAAATTAATCGGAAGACAGTTAGTAGTATTTGAATAATCTTATTCTTTGAGAAAAAAGGTACATCGCAAAAAAAAGAAGTAACTGTAATAATTATTAATATAAATTTGTTTTCCCTTATATTAGTAAATAATATCAATTATTAATAAATAAATAAATAATAAATGAAGTTAAATGTTATGCACTACCTGATAATTATAATAAACTAAACATATTTGTGTATCCAGCTGAAGGTGTCACGAGACAGCATGCCTACCGTACATATTTACAAGTGCAACAGTGGCTTGGAAACAGACAAGAACCAACAGCCTGGGGTCGGAAAGAAAAAGAAAATGTGCTTTACCCCGTACATACACTGGAGCCACTGATTCCGGATGAAATATTGAAGAAAATCAGTAGTAGGTGTGAGACAGGGTTCAGGAAAAAAACCTGCAGCTGCAGGAAGCATGGCTTGCGATGTTTGCAATTATGTTCATCATGCCATGGCGAAACCTGTAGTAACATTAAAGAAAATATAATAGAAGATGTTTCTGATATAATCACCAATGATGATATTGCAGATATCATGATTGATGAGAGCACTTCAATTGCACTATAAAATAATCGTAGAATCTCCACATGATTTTGGAGATGAATTTGTGGAAGAAGACAATGAAGGAGAAAATGAAGGTGAAGAAGAAAAAATAAATTTAAATGTTTCTGCTGAGGCATCAAAACCAAAAAAAAAAAATGTAAATTTTTTATATAAAATTTTTAAAAAAAAGAAAATTTTTATATTCTGTAACGGTTGTTTTGTCCGTTACAAAAAAAGAAATATAGCTATTAATTTAATATCAAATTTAACTTAACAACCTCCATGATTGCAAACTTTGGATAGTTCAGATGTCAAATATGAAAAAACAAATTTAGACCCCACGCCAACCCAGACAGCAATTAAAGAAAATCACTATACAATTCAACGCAATTCCACAGATACTAGAGCTTGAACTTTTAAATGAAGCGAGCTCAACCCGAAATAAAAATCAATTTTTTTCCAGAACAAACAGACCCAATTCGCTGTATAATTAATGGGTTAAAAGAAAAATCGGTATAATGTTTATACGCTAACTTTGGGAAAAGTAATAGACCATAACTACTATTTCGAAGGATGACCCCTTTAAAAGTTCAGCCCATCAAAACAGCGGACATCAACTTTTTTCAATGCCTGTAACTAGAAATAGAGCGTGGGGTCTAAATTTTGTTTCTTTCATATTTGACATCTGAAACACCCAAATGAGCAGACAGCGAACAGTAAGTCTATAAATCTTATTAAAAGTAGAGTTGCCGCCAACTCGTTAGAAAATAATCATATATCTATATTACGCAGCAAACTCAATGTGCTAGTCAGTCAAACGTATATTGACTTGCGACAAGGCTTTATCCTATATACTCGTCGCTGCGCGTCTCTCTCTTTCTCTCTCTCTTACCTTAACGAGAGACGCGATGCCGGCAGCACAGTTTTCCTTATTTCATACAAAATTATATATGTTATATGATATATTAAAAAAAATAAGGACCGCGGAGGCGTCGGGGTAAGCAAATTGACTCAGGTCATTAACTTAACGTGAATTTATTAACTAAATAAAGAAATTAATACAATGAAATATATTTAAATAAAAAAGGAAAGAATAAGATTTATTAAAGATAATTCTAAAGGGGGGACGCGACGCGAACTAAGTTATGTTAAGATATTGTAACGAACGCGCGCACTCTCTGTGCTGAGATTTCTTCGAGGGAAGAAATCTCTGCCAGATAGAGATAAACAGATAAACTTACATATACGCGTAGAAGCTTCTAAGTAAACCCAAATACATACGCTAGAAATGTCCCGCCGTTGGCCAACAAAAGACGCGATACGCCGCAACCTGATCGCCAAGGCTCGTAGAAGACAGCCGATATACGCCGGACACTTGGGATTGTCGATTCCTCCAGGGAGCACTCCAACAGAATCTGGAACTTCCTTATGTCCGTCGTCTTCTCCTAATGCTGTAGGCGATCTCTCTTCACGCTTTTATGATACACTACAAAGTACAAGGTAGGCAACCACCACGATGTGTACACCTCGAATACCAGAAAATGTCTGCCGCGCCGACGCTTCCTTTCTTCTCGCTCGTCTAGAATGACTCTTACCTGTTATGACCTGACTCGTAAACCATGAATTATAGTTGGTATAGATGGTCTTTCTTCGTTAAAATTGAAGTTCAGCAGATGGCGTGTCGCAACCGTGGAGTCGTTGGGCCAATAAAGAGTGGAAACTCAAGGAGTTTAAATAAGTTATAAGACGTTTTTACTTTCAGCAAATTAATACTTTAGTTAAATAAAACTTGTTGATTAAGACTTTGATTAAAGATAAAATTTAGGCTGGACCGAGAAAATGATTATGGTTAGGTGTTGGTCTGACTATAAGAGCGATGGCCTCCCAAACGGTCCCTTATATACTGGTCCAGGTCCTTCTCCATTAATTAGCGGTGCTTCCTCATTGGCCGGTTGCACCTATGGCGACGCAGGGCCTTGTACGCTATTGGTTAACGCGTTAGCTATGGCGTCGTATGACCTTGCTAATGATTGGCTGGAGTGTTCTCTGTATTCGATCGTCGGTTGTTTAACGATTGTTAATGACCGTTGGGTCGACCTTGATCGTTAATTGTTTGTTTGCTCTCTCTCTCTCTCTCTCTCTCTTTCTTGTCCTTGGTGTTCGTTTGTTTCGACGGTTATTGCGTCACCCTATTACGTCATCATTCCTGGAACAGATTTGCATCACTATGTCCCAGAACAGATTGCAACAGATTGCATCATCATGTCCATGATTATGCCACTTCCCTGAGCGAGTTAATTATTAATTCATTATCACTATTATTTACTGTATTTATACTAGTTATTCCATCAATTTATTTATTATTATTAGTAATTGATTAATTACTTCCATTATCAATGCTACTATTATCATTGTTTAATAATGGTAATTATCTTAATTGAAAATACTGCTAATTATTATTATTGTTAATAATAATAGCTCCAATTATTATTATTGTTATTATTGTTAGTAGTCATTAATGATTAGTTTATTATAAGAACTCATCAACATCAATGCAACATTACTAACGGAAATAGATAGTGAGTTTCTCATCTATCTCAATACATACATCGGTTCAGGGTGGGTTCATAACAATCCCCCCCTTATTTAAAACGCGATCCCTTGGTTCGCGCTTTTACTGAACAGCAAATAAGGGTTCTATGTCCGTTATAGTTATTATTATTAATCATTACGAGCTAATTGCTTCGTTAAATCAATATACCTTGCGTTGGTTGTTAATTACGGGTTTGCATTTGTATAGCGGGGTCGGATCTACCTAGTTCTCAACTCATTCTGAGGAGTGTCCGGGCCTGTGCACCTATAACGATGGCGTCTGCTAGTTTGTTGTTTGCGTGGTATCTTTTATTTTGTGCATCACGTTTGTGTGTTTTTAGATTAGTTAAATTCAAATGTTTCAGTATTAAACAGGAATGTACATTTAAATGTACATTATTTTATTTGTATATAGGATTTCCAATAAAAGTTCTGTTAATTAAAAGAAAAAATCTGTGTTTGATTAATTAAAAGTAGAATACTATTCCCCTTTTGTTTTGATTCATTCCACCTGCCTTTAAATTATAATTTTTTACATTGTTTGACTGTTATTTTGAAATAAAGGAGTTTCTAAATTGTGTTTTCAAAAACAGGAGTAAAATAAATCAATTAAATTTGTATCAGCTCATTCTATCGCTCTGATAAGATATAGATGCGAATATTAAAATATTTATTAATTGTTAAATGTGAACATGAAGGTTGTGTTAGGTCAAACCCAATGATTGAAGCAATGATAGTTTATTTTCCTGATTTTGAACTTCTTCAGGGAGGTGTGTCAATCTACTATTGATTCAACCTGTGCCCCTGTTTATGTATTATATGTGTAATAATAATAAAAATATAGCTAAGTTTGTGTACATGTAACAAGATGTTGCTAAATGTGTTCAAGTTCACTTTCTTTATTTACCAATTTTAGTGTATATATGAAAATATCTTTCATATTCTTAAGTGCGTGTAATGTTTACTTTTGTGCAACATGTTTGGATTACCTTTGCTCTCCCTTTTTTGTGTCAGGCTATTGTATCAGCAGTAGGTGTTTTATTGAGTTGTATAAAAAAAATGTGATTCATATTTCCTTGATAGTAAATCCATGTTTAAATGTATTAGCAGCCTTTATAGTGTTTTAATGGGTTTTTCTTTTTTTTTTTATCGCATTTTATGAGCATAAGGAAGAATTTAAGTATATTTGTTGGTATTCTGTAAAGAAAAGGGAATCTAATTTATGAAAATATGTTTCCAGTCAATTGCCAATTGATTCATAATGTATGCGTGTAAGAAGTCAATAACTGAATAGTGTAAATCCTATTATTTCCTTCTATTAATGATATTATATGAATAGACGATTCATACATTAAAAATTGAATTGAATTTGCTTACATGATTCTGATTTTATATGTCATCATTTTGCATATTTAAATTTAAAAGGTTATCATTGACATTTTATTAAATTGCTCTAAGGTTTTAGGATAATAATCGTTTAAATTAACAAATTGTACATTGAATGATTAAAATGTGTTTAAAGTATCTAAGATTTAGTTTATCTTTGTAGGTAATTAAAATAACTCAATTTTCTCATTTGACTAAGTGATGTACAATAAATATTGTTGCTTTTATACAGTAAGTGTTACAATTCGTGTAAATATTCGAATATATGGTTTATCATGATCAATCAGAATTTATCAACTGTACTCTGTACACAAGGTGCGTTCTTTGTTTATTAAGAATAATACAACAGTGCAATTTAAATTTTACATAGTAGTTGAGCTTAATGCAGGTAACGATAATTTATATGAATACTTATAGACATTAAAAATTAGATTATGGTAATCGTTAAAGTCTTGGTTTAACTAAAATTTTCATTAATTATATTTATGGATTTTTATTTGACTTTTCACTACAATGATATATTTTATATATGTACCTTGTAACAAGTGAACAATTTAAGAATATAATTATGTGCATTCTTGCTATAGTTCTTTGATAGAGTATTTTTAATTACAAAATACAATGCTGCCCATTAACAATTATCTAAAAACAATTTTTATTTGAAGAAAAAAAATTATATGTTGAAACACAAAGATGAATTAAAAATAGTTTTAATATATACATGATAAATTAATTTAACTAAAATTTAATACAATATTTGTATCACTTGCTTAATTTTTTGTTTGAATTTAAATCAATACAATATACGTACCCCTTGTTTATAGATTAATTACAAAATTTATTAACTCTATTAGAATATGGCAGTAGAATTCTGTGGAAGTTATTTAGGAAAAAAAAACCTTGGTTGTACAAATGAAATGAATCTCAAATTAAACCTAAATAAGACTAGCTTGTTTTTCTATTGTTACCACCACACGTATAGCTAATGATAATTGAATTTCCTTTATTGATTATATTATAAGAAATTTTTAAATTTTTCATTATTTGCCTATGAAAATTAAAATATTTAAATACTTGCTAACGTGTTACTGAGCTAGGAATTAACTAAATCTCTTTTGAGCAAAAAAAAAAAAAAATATATAATATTTATGAGTTATAGAAGGATGGGTCATAACGTTGGGTGGTAAATTTATTGTCACATAGGTTTTTCCTTAGATAATTGGTGCGAAACTTTTCTCATTGAATCTAAACTTAAATTAGTAGGTTTTTAAATTAGTTATTAGTCTATGCAAGTTAGATTTATCAATATAATTTGTTGAATCTACTGGATTTTCATTATTTAATTTACTTTAGGAATGTGAACCCTTGAATTATAATTGAAATTTGGTCTTTATTGAAGCTAAATATAAGGTTTTTTTCTTCTTTTTCTATTTATGAGGATAATAAGGCTTGTCAAAATTTATTAAACGATTAATTTATTAAATTCGTACAAAACGTAATACCTTAATTTACATGATTATACGTGTAAACAAACAAAAATATAAGCGATGATGCACAATATGATCATGGACATAAATAACGATGATTGCTCAAATAGACAATAAATACACTGGTACACCACACAAAATTCAAAATATATAGTAAAAAGAGTGTAGGGAGACGAATCAATCAAAAAAACAAAAATAAAAATAAAATGATAGTAAAATGAAGAAAAATATAAAATGTCCAGTCTTTTCTGATTGAAACACAAAACGATTCCGTTCTCCCCATTTTTCTCTTGTCTAGGTCTCGACTGGTTTTTGGCAGGATACAAATATGGTTCCGTTCAAAATATCGTCGCGGTGACAGTAGTATATAAATGCACACTGCGGACATTTTGTTACAGGTTTTGTTCTACTTATATATTCTTCGCAGTCTCCAGGGCATTTTACCGCGGTCAGATGTTTAGATAGCCCAACGTGATGAGACATCTTGAACCTCCAGGTGAGATTCTTTGTTGCATGGCATCTGATGCAACATACCTCACCCGGATTGTCTCCTTCGAAGAAGAATCCCTCGAGATGCACTACTTGAGCTCGATGGGAATCTCCACCGGCTAATCTACCTTGCGTGGCGTTAATACATTTTGTAATGTCGCCTTTTGTCGTAGGGTTGGGTGAACGGTAAGGTAGCGTCACCACGACGGCTTCCTCTGCTATGTTGCCTCTTCCTTGCACGTCATCAGGTACCATATCGACCTCCATTTCCTCTAACTTAATGTTAAGAATATTTGCGGGTTCCATTGTCACTCAGGCAACCGTCCTCACTGTCGGTTAAAGCTCAACTGGCGGTTATTAACATGGCGGCCGCGTCCTGAGCGTTAGAGGGCGCGCAACAAATCCACAGGTCCAAACGCCCTAGCACCTCGCGAGGGAGGAAGAAGGAACGGGCCGTAGGTCAAGTAGGTTGTTATGGGTAGGTCATTAATAAATCTTGTCGAAATTGATCGTAACTTCTAGTAAATCGTTTGCGCTGTTAAAAATAAGTTGTTGTGTGTGAATAATAATTCGAAAACAAGTCGGCCCGGTAGAATTTCTAGTAGGTTGTTTGGGTCTTACAATAATAGGTTGTTAGACCTTCGTATGGGGATTTTAATTTAATAAATGATTTAGCCAAATATTATAGATCATTAATGAATTATTTAAATAATAATTTGTTTAGTTCCAACCTTATAAAATTTCATTCCTTCTTATATTACTCTTCATAGATCGGCACGTTTAAAATAATAAATTGTTCATTGTTAAGACCCTAATTTAGAGTTTAAATTAAGCTTACGTTTGGTGTAAACAGTTTACTTAATGTTCAAAAATTCTCTAAATCAAACTTCAATAGCAAACAAATCAATCTCACGCGCCGAGATTTCGTACCTTGTTAACGAGTTATATTAATTATTTAATAATTTGTTTAATAAATGGTTTAATAAATTGTTTAGTAAATTGTTTAGTAAATCGTTTAATAAACAGTTTAATAAATTATTTAATAAATTGTTTAATAAATTGTTTAATAAATTGTTTAATAAATTGTTTAATAAATTGTTTAATAAATTGTTTAATAAATTGTTTAAAGGGAGATAGAAGCCCCACTCCTCGCTTCTATCTGTGAAACACAGCCAAAACAAAAATAAATTTATATGGCTTTATGTCTTAAATAGTCTCTCCTTTCCCTTTAAACAATTTGTATCTTTATTTATTTATTCAATACAGGTTGTACAGTGTTTTACGACGCTACAAGGTACGGGTTTTACATAGGCATGTTTTAGCTTATCTAAGTGAACTATTTTGAATTTACCACCTCCCAAATCCAATTTTGCATTGCGATCCCCAATCAATTCAAGAATTTATATCTTCCTGCGTACTGATTATCAAATTTACCGATTCGTGGTTCTTTTAGCAAGTATACGTCTTCCCCGACTTCAAAATTCTTCACGTTTAATTTCTGATCGTAATATCTCTTTGATTTCTCTTTCGCTTCGATCAACTTTTCTTTAGCAGTTGATTGCGTGATGTTAAGTTTACTGGCTAGATCGTCTAAATACATCTCGTACGTTTTCTCGATCGTGCGGGTTTCGAACTCGGATGGTAACAATGCTTTTCTACCGAATATAAGTTCATGCGGAGTGAACCCATGAGCCGCGTGAACTGACGTATTGTAAGAAAATATCGCGAATTTGACCCACGTATCCCAATCCGCGTAGTCAATATACATTTTTAAATATTCAATTAGACTATGATGACTCCGTTCTAACGATCCCATTGTCTGAGGTCTAAATGCCGTTGATTTATATTGTTTTATTCGGAATAATTTAGCGAATTTAGCAATTAATTTACTTTGAAAATTACTACCTTGGTCTGTTTTAATTATCTTCGGGCATCCGAAACGGCAAACAAAATCCTGCGCTAACGCGGTAGCTACCATATCAGAAGTAACGTCAGGAAGTGGGATCGCATCAGAAAATTTAGTGAGATTACATTGTAATGTCAATAAGTATTTATTACCAGCTACCGTGATCGGCAAGGGCCCGACCACATCCATTTCTAGTACTTCAAATGCTTCCGATGGTGTGCTTGTTATTGTCATCGGAAGTCTAGTTTTAACTCTCACCAATTTTCTTTTCTGGCATTCGTCGCACGTCCTGACGTATTCCGCAATCTCCTCTTTCATGCCCGGCCAAAAATATCGTTCTCTAATCCGTTGGTAAGTTTTAAATACCCCTTTGAGCCCTCCTACAGTAGAATCATGGGCCTCAGCTAAAATAGTTGATCGTTTTTCCGCGTCGGGAACTTGTACTTCGCCCGTGCAAATAGTAATTTTAATTTCCTTCCAATTTGTTCGTAGGGAAAACTCTATAGGTAGCCAGTGCAATTGTTCTAATCCGTCCCCTATTTTCGCGATACTAACCGATTTGGTTCCCTCTTCGATCATCGCGTTGCGTAAGGATTCTAGGGTGTCTACGACGACTTGAGTTGCGGGAATTTTGTCTGCCTTTTCTTTAATGAACAATGAATATAATAGTTTACCGTTACTTAGTTCTGTACGTGTTATCGCTCCTATCCCGATATTTTGTTCTCGTAATTTATCAATGTCGATCATTTCGAGATCCACCAGCTGTCGACATACCGAGGTCGCTATCTCGCAATCCACAGGCATAAAATGCGCTATGTTATCTCGCCTAAATAATAATGTATCACGTGATATTTCAACAAAATTAGTTATACATATCGCGGCTTCATTGGTCTCTGGTATCAGATCATTATTACCAAATACGCTGGGTGCGTCATCATCGGTATTGCAGTTACCGTCAGGATCTTCAAGGCAATCCACCTTTTTTAACAATTCACAAGAATTTATCCTTCTATTTACATTTGATATCTCCGAGAAATCTACCTCCTCACTTAATACCAATATCTCTGAGGAATCTACCTTCTCATTTACCTTCATCCGACCACCTGCCACAACTCCAGCACTCGAGTAAGCACCTATGCCCGACCCAACCGATCCAGGGAACGTCTTCCCACGGCTGTCAGACAAAACTGTACAAAACTCGTTTTTGAAGTTGTCGATAGCCGGATCCTGGGCACTGCACTCTCCAGACGCAGCCTCTTCAAGAGGATGAACCTGACGGCCACCGGTACTAAAACCATCATTTTTAACCTGGGCACTGCACCCTCCAGACGCAGCCTCTTCAAGAGGATGAACCTCATGGCCACCGGTACTAACCCTATCAAGTGGATTGCTTATTATGTAATGGTCGTCGTCGTGTTTATGGTCATCGTCAGTGTAGTGACTGTTGGTTTTGTGCTGAGTAGAGACCAGGAAAATTCTTCCTATCTCTATCTCGGGGTCGTTGGTAAATATTGTAACAGAGTCAATGGTATGTACTGTCACAGAATTTCGTGACAACGCATCCGCATTCATATTTATTTTTCCTGCTTTATATACGACGTCATACTCATATTCTCTAAGTCTAATCTTCCACCGTGCTAAGCGCGACGTTGGGTCTTTTATATTTTGTAGCCATACTAAGGCTTTATGATCTGTCACCAGAGTGAACCTTCTCCCATATAGATAGGGTCTGAACTGATTAACAGCGTATACAATGGCTAACAATTCCTTTTCGGTGGTGCTATAGTTTAGCTCGGTGCCAGTCAGCGTCCTCGATGCATAGGCAACCAGTGGGTCTCTCCCGATAGTTCCCTGGCTTAACACAGCTCCGAGCGCGAAATCAGATGCGTCTGTTGTTACGATAAAAGATTCATTAAAATCCGGGTATCGCAGTAGTGGTTCGGTTACAAGAATATTTTTTAAGGTTGAGAAAGCATTCTCTTGACGCTCCCCCCATAAGAACGGAACTTCTTTCTTTAATAATTCGGTAAGGGGTTTAGCGATTTTTGAAAATTCAGGAATGAATCTCCGATAATACTCAGTTAATCCCAAAAACTGTTTAATATTTTTAGCTGACTTGGGCTGCGGGAAACACGACACGGCTCTAGTCTTATTGGGATCTGGTCTCACTCCGTCCTGAGAAATAATGTGCCCTAAGTATCCTACCTCTTTCCGCAAAAATAGGCATTTGTCGGGTTGAAGGGTTAAGCCAGCTGTTTTCAATCTACCGAATAATTTTTTCATTTTTTCATTGTGTTGATCCAAAGATTCCGCGTAGACGACTATATCGTCCATATAAATAAAAAGTTCAATCCCTTGAAGACCTGAGAGTACTCTGTCCATGAGGGATTGAAACGTAGCTGGTGCGCCCTTCAAACCCATGGCCATTCTTTTGTATTGTAGATGTCGATATGGTATGGAAAACGCAGTTTTTTCTGCGTCGGCTGGCTCAAGAGGTACCTGGTAGAATCCGTGAGCTAAATCTAACGTCGTGAAGTACTTGCTTCGACCCAACTGGTCTAATATATCCGTTATATTTGGTAGGGGATATGCAGAAGCGATCGTTTTTTCATTCAACGCGCGGTAATCTACTACTAGTCTCCAACGTTTTTTCTCTTTTGAATCGGGTTTTTTGGGAACAATCCATAACGGTGAATTATACGGGGATTCTGAATCTTCTACAATGTCCTTTGCTAATAGTTCATCAACTTGACGCACTATTTCCTGACGGAGATTTGGGGGGTGTCGATAGGGCCGGATGTTTACGGGAATATTATCAACCGTAGGGATTTTATGTGTTGTTACCGAAGTTTCTTTTAATTTATCGCCGTTTATATAAAATTGGTATGGATATTTTGTTACTAGTTTAATAACACTATTTCTTTCCTCCGCGTTCAATTCCTCTAAATTTAGGTTATCGATTATTTTCTCTATTTGCCCTTGTTCGCTTGCATTCCCTATCTCTTTATCCTTACTATTAATATTTCGGACCGGTATAGGAGTGTCATGGAAACTTTCTATTCTAATTGGAGGTATGGTTAGATTTATTTCCTCAGCCGTGGAATTTGTTATAAATAAACAAGCGCAACCGTTTTCATTTTTTACTAAACATTCACCTGCGTAAACTCCGGGACCGGCGTCAAGCTTTGGCACGTATCCGGTTCTGGTCATGTTAGCGATTCTAATCTTGCAAAGAGTTTTGGTTCTCGCTGGTAAATGAAACGTACTATGCGTTATAAAAGGGATCATTTGTTCGTTGTCGCGTCCCAAAATCATTTGATTGTCAGGGAAGGACAATGTGGCATCTTGCGCTGTTAAAAATTCCATCCCTAGTATTCCGCTGCATTTTATAGGGAAATCTGCGGGAACTAGGTGTAACTTAAATGTTATCCCTCTAAGTGCAACGTCAACCCATCCTAGCGTGTCTACTCGTCCTGAAGTTATTCCTGATAGCGTATATAATTTACCGCGGCTTATGGTCACCTTATCGGTTAACATATTTATCTTTAAGAGATTTAATTCCGATCCGGTGTCTACAAGAAATCGTGTTTCTTCCT
This sequence comes from Anastatus disparis, assembly GCA_017163975.1. NCBI lineage: Eukaryota > Metazoa > Arthropoda > Insecta > Hymenoptera > Eupelmidae > Anastatus > Anastatus disparis. The sequence goes on from JAFFSR010000379.1 coordinate 140,088, forward strand.
TGAAGTTTGGATGAATTAAAATTATTTGGGGAGAGCTTGATTTCCCGGTCTGGCCGAGGTTGATGACTGCTCGGTAGCGGACACTACTTTCTTTACGAATCGCGGTCTCGGCGTGCCCGTGCGGTAACCGCGTCGCGAGTTTAAAGACTGGTTATTTTTAAATACGTAGCAGTTTTCCTTGATGTGACCAGGTTTCTTGCAGTAATCGCAAGAAACTTGGTCACGTCCGTTAAATCTCCTACGTTTAGTAGAACCGTCTCGTAAAAAGTGACCCGGTTTGTCACAGGAAAAACAGCGCGTTACCTTTTCCTGGGTATCTAACGCTTAAGCCCGTTTTCGAGTGAAATCTGCATTATCAGTTTGGTGGATTTTGCTCCGTTGTTCCTCATGAGCTTCGCACTCGATCGCTATGCTTATGGCTGACTCTAAGGTAGCCGGTTTTCTTCCTACCATTCGCTGGGATAATTTTTCATTTAACCCTAAAATAAAACATTGAATCGCGGTATCCATGGTTCCCCGGGTCATTCCTTTTGCGATTGTAACATCATAATTTTCATTAATAAGTTCTAATGCTTTCCGTAATGTTTTCGTTACTCGCAAGCCGTATTTCGTTACCTTTTCGCCCCCCTGTTAGTAAACGCGAGCTAATTCGCTTTGGATTTGGGGTAGGTTCTGTGTAGGTGCAAATGCTTGTTTTAATTCGCTTAACAATACATCTAGATTATCAAAGGTCTTATATTGTAAGTAGGATTTAGCGTCTCCTATTACTTTAGATTGAACAATTTTAATATAGAAATTACGATCTCGCGGATCTATAAAATTTTCTGAGTCTTTGACTTCTCTTATAAAGTGATTAATAGAAATGGTTTTTCCGTCAAATTCAGGTAAAATGCAGATAACCTCTGACGGTTTCCTGTAACGGTGGTCATTATTTAGATTACTTAAATTATTTGTGTTATTTAGAACATTATGACTTAAATTATTAGGAATATTATTACTTAAATCACTATGATTATTAGTATGCAAAATATTATTATCATTGTGAATATTATTATCGCTCGAGTTACTGTTTATAATATCGTTGACTATACTTCTATTATTATCACTAATTAAATTATTACGATTTAAATGACTATTACTACCTGTAACATCATGGTTAATCGAAGCGTCAAGGCTATGGTTTGTACTGTTAGCATTATTAATTTCTCTATTATCATTGTTTAAACAATCAATACCTTGACTACCATTAGCAACAATGATACTACTCCTAGGTGGTGTTAAATCGAGAGCTGTTTCTCGCGTCAAACCACTGAACGGATTTAAGACTCTATCAGAATTTCCAACGTTCTCAGACATTTTTAAATGGTTTATTTATCTCAAAATTCGAAATTTACAATGAATCGCTTTATTTTCATTTATAGTCAGTATATCTTCTCACGCGCACTCGCTCAGGTACTTAGCTTTAGGTGATGTTCTGCAGGCAGCCTCCGGATCTTAGATGTCTCCTGGACCTCAAGCAGTATGGACGATATCTCCTCGAAATACGGCGTTTTCGTTGAATACTCCAACGTTGTCTCCTTGGTGCTGGTCTTGCTTCTCTCATCAGGATGAGCAGTTGATTGAGGATAGTGTTAATCAGGTGTTGTAGACGGTGGACTCACTCCAACTGGTGCCTTGGCATTCGCCTGGTATCCCAAGGGAAACCACCGTTCAAAACCCTGGACAAGGCACTGTTTCCTGGTGATGATGGCAGAGCTTGTTGGAATATCCAAAACTCCTTTGGACAAATCCCACCGCTGTCACCAAAATTTGTTACGACCTGACTCGTAAACCATGAATTATAGTTGGTATAGATGGTCTTTCTTTTTTAAAATTGAAGTTCAGCAGATGGCGTGTCGCAACCGTGGGGTCGTTGGGCCAATAAAGAGTGCAAACTCAAGGAGTTTAAATAAGTTATAAGATGTTTTTACTTTCAGCAAATTAATACTTTAGTTAAATAAAACTTGTTGATTAAGACTTTGATTAAAGATAAAATTTAGGCTGGACCGAGAAAATGATTATGGTTAGGTGTTGGTCTGACTATAAGAGCGAGGGCCTCCCAAACGGTCCCTTGATTAACGCGTTAGCTATGGCGTCGTATGACCTTGGTAATAATGTATGAATTTCCAAATAAATTCATACATTAGTTTTTAAGATATTTGGATTTCTGTACAAAATTGAAAAATTTTAATAAATAATTTTGGAACTCAAAATTCTCAATAACTAATAAATGAATTTATTTAAAAATTTAACCGAATAATCTTCCTGGTACATACTACAAGCTAATGCATTCTTTTATTGAAAATTTTGTAATAAAATGTAAAGATAGTCAATATTTATGAGTACAGGTGTAGGTCCATTTTACATCCTCTTAAGTGGATAGTTTCCGAAATCATGATGAGGTTCAAAGTTATTTTACAGTTCATGGGAGTTAAGTAAATAAAAATTGAAAAATTCAAAAAAAAATTTTTTTATCGCTAAAATTGTTTTAATAATTAACAAAAATGCTCCTGAAATCATTTTTTAAGTGATATGTGGCAGGGAAAAAATATTATTAAAAATTGATTAAAAGTTGCAAAAAAATTTTTTTTGTTTATTTATACTTGTTAAATAAATTTTTTGGGGCAATAACTATGGTAAGTGTTAATATTTTCGGAAGCTACCCCAAATTAAAAAAGAAATGAAGACTTTATGTTGATTAGTTTGCGAGATACATAAAATTTTTCCCCATAGATTACTTTGAACCTTTAGACTCAATTTTGTTGTCACATGGCTTTCTACTTTTCCCGATTTTAACTTCCATCTTCATAGTAATTTCAAAATTCACTTAAACAATATAACTGAACAATCAACGTGCCGCAATATTTTTTTTTAATATTACAACTATTCACGCGTTTTTTGGTTGTTGTTGCGTTTCTTAATTTGCATAAATAATGTCATGGCGATTTTTTTGAAAAAAAAAAAATTATCTCTATAATGTCTGGCTTCCTGGCTCCACTCGTAGTCCTGAACAACCTCTCCCACTCCACAGTCCATCCCCTGGATGTAAGCTTGCCACCGACAATCTCTGCGACCTTGTCGTGACGCAATACTACTGTCGTGATGCGTTCGTTTACACATCTAAATAATATGTGCTGTTGCCTCACTTCTAGGACATCCAGCCCTACACTGCACATTTTGCGTTGCTCTTCTTTCACCACGGGTTGTTCGTGTCCTGGATGGCAGCGCATTTATGCGCACATGATTATATCTGATCCAATCCGTAGCCGGCACCGCCATATGGTCATCGTTCACCCAGGAACTGGATGCTCTTGCCTTCCCAGATTCATGCAGTTCAAAACCATCCGTGCTGGCAAGAAGCTTTCTTTCCCAGTCCACAGAGTTTATTTTCCGTTGCGCACACCGTCTGAGTTTCCTCACAGCAATTAGCTCCCTACTGAGAGCTTTCATGTAAGGCGTATTCGCTCTTTGTAGTTTCCTAATACGCTCTTCAATCAACTCTGGGATGCGGCTCTCCAGGGACATAATGCCCAGTCCACCCTTGGAGACGGGACTACGAAAATATGCGGCCGGCACATCCGCCGGTAGTCACAGCCATCCTGTCACCACCTTTCTCACAACTGCATCAGCCTTACAAAGCCTCCCATGAGTCACATTCCCCAAGACCAGCACAAGAAACCTCGGGATGAGAAACATCTTTAAGAGGAGGTCACGTATCTCCATCCTTTTCTAATCGAAGAATTAAGTTTTTGCAAAAACTAATAACTTTATCGAAAAATGAAGAGAAAGCCCCATCGCGTATTAAAAAAAGCTATATTTTCTTTAATGAAAAAAAGCGCACGCCCGCAACCCCCCGCAGAAAAAACAAAGCGACAGAAAGAACATCCAGCACGATCTAGAGGCGAGACGAGGGCCCCCCCCCCCCCCCAAAAAATAAATAAAAAACAAATATAACAACAAAGATTTAAAACTTATTATAACCACCCAATCTAAATTTTTCTCTTTATTATAAAAAACTTCTTTTTTTCTATTTTTTTTTTTTTCTTTATACCTCTTTAATCTATTATTATAATATGATCTTCATGACCTTAAAATTAATAATAATACTCAATACTATAACTTTATTAACACACCATTCATACACCAACTCTTCCCTTATCACCACCCATAATATCTTTATCCCTTTATTCTTCCCCAACAATCCCCCCAGCTGTCAAGAGAAAAGAATTAATTTTATTGCTTCGTTCTCAAGAAAACTTTGAAAAACCAAATTGTCCAACCTAACCTCTATGTTTTAAGTTTTTCAAGGTTTTTTGAAAACGAAGCGAGAAAATCAATTCTTTCTTATTAAAAAAAATATAGCTTTTTTTAATACGCGATGGGGCTTTCTCTTTATTTTTCGCTAAAATTATTAGTTTTCGTGAAAAAATCAGTTCGTTGATTAGAAAAGGACAGAAAAAGTCGACCTGCTCTTAATATTTTGAGTCTTTGTTGGGCCTTTAGTGGTGCAACAGACACCCGGTTTAACAATTTATTCAATTTCATATCTACAGCGATGCATCCTCTAGAATTGAAGTTAACTCCCAAATACTTCCATGAGTCGTCTATATTCATAGACGGGATCAGTTGTCCCTCAGCCGTAAATATTGAATCATACATTACCCTGATTCGGTGGTTCCTTCCATCCGGGACCGGTGAGAGCGTCATACACTTGGCTGGCATCAGACGAAGCCCCTGTGCTCCAAGCGCCACAGTTACCTCATTCAGGGATTCTTGCAGACCATCCGCTGTCGCCGCAACCAGCACCAAGTCGTCGGCAAATGTTATAGCGTTTATCCTTGCCTCACCCACATCGTATCCAACCGAATTCATGTATCGACTGCAGGCCCTCATCCACGACTGCGTTAAAAATAATTGGTGACAAAGGGTCACCCTGGCGTACTCCCTGCGTTGGTCTTATACAATCGCCAACCGCATTGCCCACCTGCAGCCTTGTTCTGGCATTGACATATACCCATTCGATATAACTCCTCGCCTCCAACGGCAGTCTTTTCTTCACCAGTGTCCTTGATATTGCCTCGTGCAGCACTGTATCAAACGCTTTCCTCATATCCAGTATTGCCAAGTGCAGCTGCTCCATGTTCTTTCTTGCGTGAGCAATTACTGTCTCCAATGTTAGTATATTCTCCGCAACCCCATCCGTAACGGTAAATGTACGCTGTCTCTCGTCCAATAGACCAATCTTGCCAATCTTTGCTGCAAGGATCTTGTGCAGCTGCCTAATTGCCACTGCCGCTATTGACAGCGGCCTGTATTGTGCAGGGTCCTTACTTCCTTGACCTTCGGAATGAGTACTGTTCTCGAGTCCAACACTTCTTTTGAGGTCTTGCCATATCTCAGTATTAAATTGAACACCAATGCCCTATGCATCGGGTTGATTTTCTTCCACTGGGTAACTGATATGCCATCCGGACCACATGATGTTCCATTTAGAGGCATTATTGCCCCCACTTCATCCTCAGATATTGGATCCCAGATACTATTATCTTCATTGGGGTACCACTGCGACTGCTTTCGCTCACCGCATCCACCACGATCCTGCTGCTGGAGCAACGGCATCCAGAACCGTTGTTGTTCCTGCAGTGTTGGTTGTTCCCTAGCCTCTTTGTCTCCTTCTAAGATGATCTTTGCAGGTTTACTCATGTTTTTCTTCCATAGTTCCTGGATCCTTTTATATTCCGCTCTTCTCCACGCTCTTCTATCCATTATGTGGTTGTGGCCCGCCTCCTCCATTTCCCTTGTTAGCACCTTTCTTGGTTTCTTCTCCCTCGGGATATTCTGAAGCCACTCCTGTACTTGTAGGCAGGGATCTCCACCTGAAAAAACCGAATCCACAGCCCCCCACAACAATTCCTCATTCGGTCTAGATCTATCTAGCTGTACTCTTTTACCTCTGAGCCATTCATCTATCTTCAGGACGTTAGTTCCTCCGTATTCATCTTCTGTATTGTTGTCCTCTCCTTCATTGATACTCCATCGCAGCAAGAGCCTGTGGTCCTGCACCATCTCTTTGTATATTCTCTTCCTTCTCATGCCCTTTATTGCCTCCTCTGTGCGCTTCGTTTTCGTTGTAAGTTTGAGCTGTTGATTGATGTTACTAGTACCCTCGGGCAGCTCCGACTCTACCCTGGCAAATTGCCTCATCTCCTCCTGGGCTGTCGTGAATGCACGTCGACAATCTACGCACATATGCCTCTGTCCATTGCCTTCTTCATATTCCATCTCGTGCGGTGCTGTCGGCATTCGACCTGACGCATCCTGTAATGGTTCGCTGGACGCGTCGCCAGTGGGCGACTCGTTATTGGTGTTATTCATGGGATTTGTATAGTCCATTGCCAGCAAATCCTTGCTGTGACTTTTTACTTAACTATCGTGGTTGTTATCCACGGCCGTTTAGACACCCTTTGGGTACGGCAGGGTGTCACCCCTTGTCGCTCTCTCCGGAACTGTCAAAAGGCCTATAGAACGGAGTTCAGCCTCCTTTCCTTCTCCTGAATTTCCTTTTTCAGTAGTCTGCATTTGGTGGCATCCAGCGCAAAGTGCGCCGCCTCATAGCCCGCTTCACTACAGTTGATGGACTTTAGATGTCTAACTTCTCACCTCCTGCCAACATGCGGTCTCGCACACCTAGAGCACATCGGGTCCCTGTGCTCCTCGGTGCACGCGCTGGCCATGTGTCCAATAGCCAGGCAGTGGTAGCATTGAAACATCCTAATGTGGTCCTTAACTTTCAACCTTTCCCAGCCAATCCTTATAATTTTATTACTCGTTAATCCCTGAGATTGCGGGAAACCCTATAAACAATGTTCCTTCTCCCATTAAGCTTTGGCTTGCTCACCCACTCAGCTCTTCCAGGATAACCTTCTTCTCCCGGGTGTATGTTCCTCATTGCTGCGATGATATCCTCCTCTGATATCTCGGGCGGGACATCCTTCAGTGCCACCGTACACACTTCCTTCTCATCCTCTCTCACCTGTAACCCTGGAATTTTCTCCTCTATTTCATTCATTAAAATGTTTTTACTCACCCTGTCCATCACCACAATGACACCACCTCGTTTTATCCGCAATCCTTCGATTTTAATTTCCATTTTCTTTGGGTCGATGTTATCACAAAGCCTCTTCTTCACTTCTTCCGTATTGGATATTTCTTTTCGCATCTCATTCTTCGGTCCTATCCATACCTTTTCCACTTCTTTAGCCTCCTTCTCCTTTCGACCTTCCTTTCGCTTGACCTCCTTCCACTCTCCGTTGACGACCTCGGCATATGATTTAATGCTCTTCTTGGTTTGCCTTAGCTCCTCGCTCACCCTTTCCGTTACCGCCGTTGCAATTATTTCAGGATCCATCGCCACTTTGTCACTTGTTGGGTCTAATGGCCTTCCCTCCAGCATCTTGCTAATGGATGCCTCCATTTCTACCTTTATTTTTGCTGATATACTCTCCATTGTTTCTGTTAAACATTTCTTTATCTCCTGCTGGTTATCCTGAATTTTAGTATCTACATAATTCTTGAAATTGCCATTTAGTGACTTCAGATCTCTTCTCCTTGACTCCTTCTCCTCATCCATCCATTTATTCATTTTCTCTATAGTTGCTTGGAACGCCCTTGCAGTTACCATCCTTTCTTTGAGCAACAGGCAACATTTCTCGGCCAGCATCAATCCCACTTCCTTCATACCACTGCATGCTTCAACAACTTTTGTTTGAATATCCCTGTTCAACCTGGTGAGATCCATCATCTCTACAGAATAGGCATGACCAGCCATATTCTCCCACATCTCTTTGATCTGCTCCTGTGTGATCGGCGGGTCCAGTGCCAACCTTAAGTAATCGCTCCCTCTCTACTGATTGTGTGGGAGTCCTCCATCCACGAGCGTCCGGAGCCGTCGCTTCCGATGCCGTGCTCCTTCTGGTACTTGGATTATCATCATTCTGTATGATACTCCGATCCAATCCCTTAGCAAGCGCCTTATCCTTTGTTATACTTATTCGTTTCCGTAGCCAGTGTCCAGTGAGTTGCAATCATCCATTTACCAGCGATCGGTAACACAGCGGCAGAGACCCTCGCCCAATGACTCTGCAATACACAAAATAAGAACGAGAGAGAAACCAAAAACAGCAATTCACAGTCAGCAACACAAAGAACAAGATGTTACAGGTAAAACAATTTTTACTGCTATTTAATACCGTTAAAAGATGTATCACCACCTTTCAATAAGTTCCTTGTCAGGGTAAATTGGCACCCTACCTTGCCGATGTACCACGTCTCGGTATTGCTGGTTCACCCCAAGTCCTCCTAGATGGCGTCTCACCGCCTGATGGCGACACAGGTACCACCAAGATTTTATAGGTTATGTGCCACGTGATGCACACAATTTTCAGCTTTCCTGGTTTTATTAAGCAAAAACTTATTAGCGATACACAACTAAAGGGTACACACCTTATTTCCTTTCACTTAGATGCCAATTCCAGCTCTCGCACGCTCATCCAAAACCGCACCACAGTAGCACGTCTCACTGTGAGGTTAGGATTCGGTCTACAGTCTCTCCCCGGTTCAATCCTTATCCAATCTTGAGGATTTATTTATCCACTAGTTCCTTGACGTCTCTGCTTCACAGGATCACCTTCTTTTTTTGCACTAACAACGCCTTTCGCCACCAACAGACATTTTTACTCGGAGCTGGTCAAGACACGACCATCCGCCATGGCAGTCCTTAAGAGAGAGAATCAGAATATTTACACATACGATTCTATTTTTGCCAAAGTATGTAAGCTCCCTTTCAAAGATTATTTTGTTGTAATACCTATTCACCATATATATAAGAATGATTAATTAAAACTTTTTACAAAATAAAAAAATAAATACAAGAATAAATTCACTTCGAAAATAATTCAATATTACAAACATTAATAATTACTATAACGTTTGACAGAAATTTATTTTTACGAAAATATGTGTTCTTTTAATTACTTAAATATAATATGTCGCTTTTGTAATGTTATTTTAAAATGTTTTGTGATTTAATAATATTTTATATTTATTGAGAATATGAGATATGTGACTAACAATTTAAAAATTAATATGTTACTAACATTTTAAAAAATATAGAACCTTCAAATTTTTGCAATATATATGGTTGATATCAAATACTCGAATATAAAAGAAAGATATTTTAACGGCGTCTATGGTTCCAGCAGACTGGCTTATCTGAAATAAAAAATTGTTATTGTACATTAATTTGTAGATGAATAGCTTTACCGGAACTAGAATCTTTTGAAAATAATGAATCTTTTTTTAATGTAAAAAAATAATTGCAAAAAATACATGAAATTTTGGGTCTATATGTTTAAAAGCAGGCAAAAATTGTAATTTTCAATATTAAAAAAAAGACTTTCTCCCGGCGATAGAAAACCACTTACAGATTAGCATGCGATAACAATTTTTTATTTCTGATAAGTCAGCCTGATGAAATTATGAACGCCACTTTTGATCGTGAGTTAAACCGATATTTAAGTTGTTTAACTCACGATCAACCGTACATTTTGATCTCTAAAAATTCAGAGACATAGCTACAAAATTAATAAATATAGTTAAAATTTGGATGCTCTGTCTTTTTATTTTGTCATGAAAAATTTGGAAAAAAACCTTGAAAATTAATGGTTATTATACAAGAGAAGATATTAATTATTTGATTATTCTAAAATTGTGATTTATGATTTGGAATCATTATACATTGTTTGAATGTGTTTCCAAGGTTTGTAATAATCTTATATTTATTGCAGCTTAAATAAATTCAGGTGTAAAGATACTTTTCCACACATTTAGTTAAAATTCTTATTTCAATAAAGGAAATAGGTAGGTAGGTTGTGAGGGTCAGGACGGCTGCCCTTGGACGGGAGAGCAGCCCCAGCTTGGTGGCCTGTGGCCCATTGCTATACCTTATAAAATTAAAAATGAGGTGGGATTAGAAATATAGGAAGCAAGATAAAAATGTCCTTTTTATGTAATTAAATATAAAACTTATTGTACATGTTTACAAACATGAATATATACACTGCCGTCCGGTTGCTTTTGCCCACCCTAGAGTAAAATTAATTAAAATAAAAAGTTTTATATCTCTGGAACTAATGATCGCATCTTCAAAATCCAAACGGCGTTTAAAAGATTGGTAAAAAATCTTTGAAATAAAGTAAGTCCGGTATGAAAAAAGTCATTTTTTAATTGCTTATAGCAATGTAAAAAAAATTTTTTTTACTAATTTTTTTTGCCCACATAAAAATGAATGCCATTTTTATGGAAATTATGATATCGAAAAAAAACCAAATGGGTTTTAAAACTCTAATAGTCCTCTTTAAAATGAGCTAAGTAAAATGTCTCTATGACTTTTTAAACCACAGTTATGGTGATTTTTAAAAAAAGAAAGACCTATTTTTTCAACCATGATTATCTCATAAATTAAGAAAGATAAAAAATTTTGAATTAAAGAAAAAATATTTCATTTTTAGTCTAGAATACATATATTTAGTGACCAATAAGTTTCGGGAAAAAATTTTTTTTGACTTATTTTTTTAGGGAAATTTCATGAAATATTAGTAAAAATTTTTAATTAAACAAGTAAAAAAAAAAATTTTTTCCCGAAACTTATTGGTCACTAAATATATGTATTCTAGACTAAAAATGAAACATTTTTTCTTTAATTCAAAATTTTCTATCTTTCTTAATTTATGAGATAATCATGGTTGAAAAAATAGATCTTTTTTTTCGAAAAATCACCATAACTGTGGTTTAAAAAGTCATAGAGACATTTTACTTAGCTCATTTTAAAGAGGACTATTAGAGTTTTAAAACCCATTTGGTTTTTTTTCGATATCATAATTTCCATAAAAATGGCATTCATTTTTATGTGGGCAAAAAAAATTAGTAAAAAAAATTTTTTTTTACATTGTTACAAGCAATTAAAAAATGACTTTTTTCATACCAGACTTACTTTATTTCAAAAATTTTTGACCAATCTTTCAAACGCCGTTTGGATTTTAAAAATGCGATCATTAGTTCCAGAGATATAAAACTTTTTATTTTAATTAATTTTACTCTAGGGTGGGCAAAAGCAACCGGACGGCAGTGTACAATAAAAAATGCCAATGATTAATTGGATTGATGATTACCTAAAAATTGGAATGTTATCCAATATAAAATGAAACAAAATTGCCATCATTCATGAATAAATGTATATATATAGAAATATAGCACATTTTTTTTATTTTCCTTTAATAAAACGTTTTTAAAATGTTTAAAAAATGTTGTCAAAACGTTTTCTGAACGTTATAATAGGGCTTTATAACTTTATAAGCAGCCTAAAAATGTATTATAAACGTTTTTCAAACGTCTGGGATATAATTTTGCTGTCAAATTGTTAACGAAACTTCAATAAAACGTTGTCAGTACATCTGCGAAATATCATCATAACGTTTTTGCAACGTTTCAGATATATAAACTTTTTGTCACGTTATTAACAAAACTTAAATAAAACATATTCAATACATCTTTAAAATGTTTTCTGAATGTTTTATAAACGTTTTGTATATGCCAGGAATCAAATTTTTGAGGACATTTAAAACGATTTTAAAACGATTCCGAAACGTTTATAGAACTTTCTGAAAGAACGTATCAATGTTTCCAAAAAACGTTTTTATAACGCTTTCAAAATGTTTTGTGCTGTTCGGATATTTAACGTTTTATTTATTGCAAAAGTATGATAAATTTTACTACAGGAAGTAAAAAATGATACTCCACGTAGCGTTAAAAAATTGAATTAAACTACCAGCAACACTTCCATCTTCCATACTTCAAACGTTATTAAAAAATTTTGAAATGAAAATTTTGTAAATTAAAATCAAATGATATTTAAAAGAAATATTATGATTTTCTTGGAAATTTTTTGAGAAATTCATTAGTGTTTCTTATTTTACCAAAAAAAATTAATTTGTTTATAGTAATTATGAGGTCATATAAATGAAGTAAAAAAGATGTAAAATTTATACAAAACGTATAAATTTATTTATAGGTAAACTTATATTATATACATAAACGTACAGAAGTAAAGATGCATAAATTGTATATAATGTGCATAAGTTATGTATAATTTATATGTAAGTTATATATTATTTGTAAAAAATGTAATAAATATAAATTACGATAATAATTACGCAACATGATATAAATAAAATTTATTTAAATTTATTTATTATACAAATATAAGATAAATTATTTCATAAAAATTTAAAGTTTTAACTTTTATAATAATGTAAACAATAAATTATGTTTACTTAAAATTTAATTAAAAAATTAGATGTGAAATTAAGATAATATTTTAAGTAATATAAGAAAATATTTTACATTAGTATAAGAAAATATTTAGTTTTTAAAACTTTAAAAAGAAATTAAGCATGCTAAATATCCTTTGGATATCTTAAATAAATTAATGCGCTTTTAAATAATAGAGATATACTTATAAAATCCTTAATTTGTAAAGATTTAGAAAGATAAATTTTAAAAGGTTTCTGATTTTTTTACTCAGAGTTTAATAAAATTTGTAACAATATCTTTAATTCTTAATACATTACTTTTTTTTTAATATAACACTAATTTATTTTTATCTTCAATGAATTAAAAAAATAATGCTAAAAATGATACACTTTCTTTCTACAGCAATCAGAATTTTATAGCAAACACTTTTTTAAATTAAAATTTACTTGACTATTTTTTAAAATTTCTTTATATTATCAGTTAATATTTTTTATAAAAGACTTATTTTGATATTTTAAAATAATGTTCATCTCTAACTAAGAGTCTTGAAAAAGCGATAATTGCAATAATAGTTTTAATGCGTGCGTAGATAATATCGTAATATGAATCATTATATAACCGATTAGAGGTAGAAATATTACAGTACTATTAGCAATTATTATATTACCCTTACTCTATTCCGCGCAGTAAAATAGCAAAGAGAATCTTCTCTATACTTGTATAAAAATATTTTTCAAGTCTTATAAATTTGTTAAAAAAATGAACGTTGATAATATTGATATAAATAATATCATTAGTGTTTTTGACAATAAATATTTTAGCTTTATTAAGAAACTACAAATAAGCGTAGGTTTATGGCCGTACAAAACTGGATACAAACGTACAATTCGACGATGCATAATATCTACTTTTTTAGGTCTGACTTTGATTCCACTTGTAAGTTTTTATGATTTTTAATATTTATACATACAAAGAAAGTAAAAATTATTGCAACTCGGATTTTTTCTAACTTTGGGATATTTTTATTCATATAAAATTACGAAGGAAACCTTAGATTTAACTTTTAATCTTTTATAAAGTATAGATTATTTTACAATTCTTAAAAAAATCTTAGAAAACTTTTACTGGATCAACTACTAAGTTGAAATTAATTTTTGTTTAACTTTCATGTTTTAAAATAGTCTTCAGAAAGATTAATTTAAAAAAAAAACTAAAAATAATACAGAGATTAAGTATGAAATATACTTTGATTATTTTTAATAAAAATGATTGATTTATTAAGGCATATTCTGTTGATTGAAAGGTATTAATGCGAAATTCATTCCACGTCGATAAAACATTTTTTAAATATTTAAAAATTGTACATCATTGAGAAAATTCATTTTATTAGGCATTTAAAAATAATTTTCTTAATAATTTTATCTATAAAGGTATCAAAAAAATAAACAGAGATCCAAATATCTTTACGCTCTCTCTACTAGCTAATTAATTTTCTTTATTAAAAATTAAATGTTATTTAGGGAAATGGTGTTCGGATTTGGTGTGGAAAGAAGATAGAAGTGTGCGTTGAAAATACTATTGGAATATTTTATATCGGAGGTGTTTTTTTTAAATTTTTGATAACAAGTTTGTCAGAAGCTAAGGTATTTATATTTGATTATTAGAAATTATGAAAATATATTTCTGAATAATACTTTTTTTATTCCATATAGGAATAGTTAAAATTTTATCTAAAGTAAATCTTATTTACTAGCTATTTTATAGATACTTGATTAAATTTTTTTATAAATTGTTAATATATTTTCACTATTTTTCTTTTTAAAATATTACAAAACATATTGTAATAGATGCATGAATTTTTATATTTATTATTATTTAATAGCATGTATTGGTACAAAAAATAAAAAAAACCTAAATATTACAAAAAATGTCTTCTTGTCTTCTAAATAAAAAAATAGCAACGTAAGTTGAAATATCCAAAACCTTTATTTAATTTTTGGTGTCAGCATCTATTTATTAATTTATGTTTAAAATTTACAAAAATTATTAGAAATAAAAATAAAATTATTCATCATGGTTTATGAATATATTATTTTTTAAAATAATAGTCAATTCTATCTGTGATTGAGACTTCGAATAAAAAAATCGGCCGAGCGCTCAGCCACAGTAAAAAATCATGTGTAGGGTCGATTTTTCAATATTTACAAATCTATTTAAAAAAATACTATTGTATAGAGCATGAAAAAATACTCCTTTTTTACTTCTGTAAGTTTGATAATAATAAATAATTCCCGAAATCATAAATAAACACAGTAAAATTTTGATTGATCGAAATCATAAAATTTTGAAACTTAAATCACTGTACCTCTGTAATAAATACACGAAGGAATTATAGGCGAGAGGGACACCCCCAAAAAAGCGCTTAGTTTTCGAGAAGGTGACCGCTACCGTCCTACAAGCTAATTTTTTTTTTTAAAGAAAGCTTCTGACCCATAGATTACGAATAAAAACCTTTTTTTTTAATTCCAAGTCCGGGAACATAAAGAAAATGGCGAAAATGGCGGTTTAATAGGTAAAAATTCTAAACGCACTATAAGTAACCGCCATTTTTTTTATGTTCCCAGACTCGGGAATAAAAAAAAAGTTTGTATTCATAATCTGTGGGTCAGAAGCTTTCTTTGAAAAAAAAAATTAGCTTGTAGGACGGTAGCGGTCATCTTCTCGAAAACTAAGAAAACTAAACGCTTTTTTGGGGGTGCCCCTCTCGCCTATTAAAATAAGTAAAGTAAGTTTTACCGGTACTAAAAATATATAATATATAATATACATATAATATAGAATTAATAATATATAATAATAATATATAATTATAATAATAACATTAGGCGTCAGTATAGCAAAATTTAATTAGTAAGTACGCTAGTCAAAAAATTAGGTTTCTTGTGATTTATCAGGAAAAAGTTGTTATGAGAGGAGGATTCTCACGAAGTAATTTGTGAAATCTTGATATAAAAGTTTTCTTTTAACCATCAAGAGATTTATAAAGATAATTATAAAGATAGATATACAAAATTTAAATTGAGCTAATTAAATTTGTCTTGGGAAAATTAAAATAAACTTCAATTACGCTATTAATTATTGCAAATGTCTGACGAAATCTTGATTTTTTCACTTGTTTTTGCAATTTTCATTATTTTTTCACATTTCCCTTTATTTCCCCACATTCATTTTTTTTTCAATTTTTATATCTTCATCTGTTTATGAAATTTCAAATTGTGGCGTTTATATGGAAATGCAGCAATTTGATTTTCGTAATTTTATGTTTCCATCGATCAAAATTTTACTGTTTTTATTTTTTAATTCAGAAATTATTTATTTAATATAATACTTATAAAAGTAAAAAAAGATGACTTTTGGCTGTAACCAACAGCTTGGCCGGTTTCTCGATCTAAGGCCTCAAATTTTGTTTTATTGACTTTACCCTAATCTTACCCCATTCGAAAAGTTTTCAATAATGTATTCACCATCGCAGACTAGACTCAAGTGAACCTTCAAAACTTCTTGAAAAAGTAATTCATAATAAATTTAATGATCATATTTATAGTAATTTGTTATTAGATTTTTATCAGAACGATTTTTATAAGTGTCATAGTACTCAAAATCATTCAATTCAACTTCTTAAAGATTGCAGAAATGCAGAAACATTAACAGACAGCACTCTCTATTGACTAAGCCGATTATCAGTTGGCTTAAAATGAAAAGTGGATAAACTTCATTATTACTATTAAAAAAAACAATAAATAATACATTAAGTGACAACTAAGTAATTTTAATAAAAAATATAATTTTCACAAGTACTACACTCCCTGGTTTCTATATGTATATTCTGGAAGCATAGCTTCTATCAGCCAGTACTACGACTGCCACTCCGATTTTTTTAATTGAAGCTGAGCTCAAATCCTTTCGAAATAGCACTTGCAGTATACCAAAGCATCATTTTTACCCAAAGTTATAGCGAAATGAAGATTGGACCAAATTTCAGCTTTTGTTATTAATTAATGTTTTAAAAAGAAACTCCAGATCCGATTTTTCTTACGCAATAACTTCAGGAGAAAACTCATCTTTGATTTAAAAAAGGTTTAAAGCTTCTAGCTATCAATGCTAAAGAACTATAAGCATTTGAAAATCTAGTAACTTTTTAGTAATTTTCTTTGATTGCCTGTAACTAGGAAAAAATTGAGCGTTAGGGTCTAAAATTATGTTTTCTTCCGTATTTCGATGAAAACTTATCCCAAAGTTTGAGCTAAACTAGAGGTCTGATACTCTCCCAGTAAGTATAGTATTTCTTATCGGCAACAATGTATAAATATTCATTATAATACTTTTCGATACTAGTGCGTTAAATTATAAATCAGGGTCGGCGAAGCCGGCCTGACTGTCAAGTCAATCGCACGAGTATCTATAATTTAATCCACTTGTATCAAAAAATATTTTTTGCCATTCTAACCTCAAAATCGCAACTTCGTTGCTCCTTTTTAGCTCTCATGGCAAAAAATAAGGTTCGTAACTAGTTAAGAAAAGGCTTTTTTACGAAACTTGTTACCAAATATCAATAATAGTTCTCTAAAAAATTTGTATGCTGAAAATGATAATAAAATAAAATTACTGTAATAAATTGTTGCATTCTAAAGCTTGCTCAACGAAGAAATAATAGAATGTTTTTAGATATTATTTAGGCACACAAAATAATACTGACAAGGAGAGTATCACTTCTTTGGATTACGGATCTTATTGTAACTTGCAGATATGTTTTTACATATAAAATTATGAAGAAAAACGTTTGATCATTCCTAGATTATGAACTATTTTGTTCAATTTTTAAAGATTTCTTTAAAAAATCATTGTTTATAATAACGAATATTACTCTCCGGTGAGAGCTTCTAAGTTCATTCTGCAACATTCTAGTAAAAGTTGAGATTGAATCCTTTTGGTTAAAAAAAAACCTGTTGAAAAAACTCAACCCGTTCATAAGTTATAGGGAAATAAAAATTGTTATAAAAATTGTCATAAAAATTAGCATAAAATTAAACTTCAATTTTCATTGAATTATTGTGTCGATTTTTTTCATGTTTTCCATTTTGTTATAACTTTTGAATTGGTTGAGCTTTTTGAACAAATTTTTTTTAATCAAAAGGATTTAATCTTAACTTTTACTTGAATGTTGCAGAATGAACTTAGAAGCTCTCATTAGAGAGTAATATTCGTTATAATAAACAATGATTTTTCAAAGGAATCTTAAAAAATTAAACAAAATAGCTCATAATCTTGGAATTATCGAGCGTTAGACCGAATGCTCGTGATTTTCTTCATAATTTTATGTATGAAAACATATCCGCAAGTTACAACAAGATCTGTGACCCAAAGAAGTGATACTCTCCTTGTGAGAATTCAGGAATTATTTTTATTTTTCATTAAACTCTTTTCATAAAACTTTTTTTTTATATATATACAAATCAGATTTTTAAAAATTTTATTATAAGTTATAACATTTATATGAACTAAATTAACATCTTTAGAAAAATATAATTTCAATTCACATATCAATGTGAAACATAGTAAAAAAAAACTATATTTAAAAAAAATTTTACAGCTGAAATGTATATATGAACAAATAGCAGTAATATGGCTAACTTTAACTGATCCAGAAGAACAAGCAATCTTGAGAGAATATGCTGATAATGGAAAGTTAAAGGCTTTTATTTATTTGAGTAAGAATATTTAAATAATACATATGTAGATCTTGTTTAATATTTTATTATGATTGTCACACACAAAAAAATTAATTCAATTTAGGTGAAATTAAATATGCAATGCTTATTTTTTATAAAAAATGTTTTTTACAGTTTACATGGCAATTGCTGGAGTATTATTTATGCAGATACCTTTGATACCTATAATACTTGATTTTATTATTCCATTAAATGAGTCCCGAGAAAAAATATTAATGGTCAAAGGCGAATTCATATTCGATCCGTACAAAAATTATTATAAACTTTGGATCTATTTCTTTTTTGTTTGTATCATCGTTATAACTACGTTTACGAGCATTGATACAACTTATACTGTCATTACACATCAAAACCTTGGAATTTTTTCAATTGTTACGTAAGATTTGTTATACTTCTATAAATTTGAATTGAACATACAAGTTATTGATATCTTAATTCAAATATTCGTTTTTAATCATTAATGTATTAATTATTTGAAAATTGCACTGACGTACAAAAGGAAGTTATTTATTCTATTGATCAGATTATCAAATTTACTTTTAGTTTCAGAATATGAATACGATGCTTATGTCGCTCTAATCATATCCGGTCTTTATAAAAATAACAGTGATTTTGTAAAATAAAAAAAATAGTAAACATATGATATTATAAAACAAAAATAAAAAATCACAAATATAGTTTTTGACTTATAAATTTTACAGCATACCGTCGAAGTACATTATAATTTTTTGTATACGAAAAAATCTATCATAGTCAAACCAATTGTAATCTTTTTAAATTAGAATTTTATTATTTTTTAAATGCAAATTCCTTATTTCAGGCATAGGTTAAAAATGGCAACATTAAACTTCGATGCAAAATCTAATACCGATTATGTTAAAACTATTGAAGCTATACGCTTACATAAGGTTGTTTTACAGTTAAGTAAATATAGATTAATGATACAATTATTGTTAGTTATCTTGCTCTGCAAAACTTCTATAAGAAAATGTCAAATTGCATTTGAATTATTTTATTTTGAACTATAATAATGCAAATGATAAAACACAAAAATAAGTATAATTTTTTTTTATAATCGTAGAGTAATGTTACAAAAATAGATTACAAAAATTAAGTAAATTTTCAAACAATAATTACATGGAGAGAATTTTCTAATAAAAATTACGATAACCAACACACAATCATGGAACATCGTATACTTCAAGGTTATTTTATGGATACGTTTCTTCAAATATTAATGAGTAGGGTAATGAAACCAGTTGTTACGAACGATCCAGTTATGACAAACTCGTATTGTATATTAATATAAAAAATTTATTTTATCATATACGGATCTGTAATAAATAAATTTAATTAATTTGATGTAATACTTATTATATTACACCTACACCGACAGAAATGATTTTTATAGCGGGGAAACGAATAGTCCACTTGATTAGAGTTTCTCCACGCAAAAAGGAATCTACTAGACGTTAATAGAATTATGAATTCTTACAAACGATGTCGTTCTTGTTGTTGGAATAAAAATCGCTTCCCGTTAGGAGAAATCCAATAACCTAAAGAAGAAATCTGGCTGATTGTATTTTCACTTATATAACGCAACCTTATTGCGCGGCATTTCTCTACGTCCTTCTTTTATATATTAAGATATATTATTAAATACTTCGAATAGAAATTTGTTTGGATATAGAAAAAATCAATTTGGGAATAGAATAATTAAAGCCCATGTCAAAAATCAATCGTCAAGCATTTTTCCACTAGACACAAGAACACCCGAAAACAAATGAATTTTATTCTTTCCCAAAGTGGAAATATGCTACCGAGAATAACAAGAATACTTTCTACTACTGGATAGTGGATTCCACTTGCCTCAAGAAATCATTTCTGTCAGTACACAAATACCTTGATACTTAAATTATAAAATAAATAATCTGATCTCTATGGTAGAAAGATTGATTCGTGTATCAAAATTTCATTTTGACTTATTTTTGTTGTTTTTAAAAATATATTTTTATTCATATTTTATTTACAAATTTAATATAAACAATAATCATTAAAAAGACTTTTGCGTCCCGATTTTGAAAATACCCTTAAATTTAAATAATAATAATTTTAAAAAGAATTATTACGAATCCTGAATGAGGTAATTTAACCTAAAAAATTGTGTACATCTCACAAGGAGAGGTCCCCACCTCCAGGAAACGGATTTTTCTGAAACAGCGGGATATGATTTTTTGATTAAAAAAAATGAACCCGTGTTTTTTCTTTTCGTCTAATAGGCCCCAGACACTAAGATATAGACATTTTTTTAAATTATAATGAAAAGAAGCGCTTTCAAGAACTTGAATAACCAAAAAACGAAACCTCTTACAAAAAAATGTAGAAGAAATAAAAGAAAGTAAAAATTAAATACTTTAATTTAAGCTTTAGTGCATTTGAAAAGCTTCTGTGGTTCAAAAGTTATGTTCAATTTAATATTACTACATATTTGTTAATATTTTTAGCATGTAACACATGATGAATTTTTTACTATATTTCATAAATTTTTACTTTCTTTTATTTTCCATATATTTTACTGAGAAACTTTTAGTTTTTTGGCTATTTAAGTTCTTGAAAGCGCTTCTTTTCACTATATTAAAAAAAATGTCTATATCTTGGTCTCTAGGGCCTATTAAACGAAAAGAAAAAACATGGGTTCAATTTTTTTCATCAAAAAATCATATCCCGCAGTTTCAGAAAAATCCGTTTCCCGGAGGTGGGGATCTCTCCTTGTTAGTGCTACCGGTAAAATTAAAGAGGCAACAAGCGCTTTGTAGATACGTACTTAGGTATTTAGATACTTTCAAATAAGAATTTAATTAAATTAAAATAAAGAGAAAAGGCAAGGTAAACTGAATATAAAAGAAATTCTAGTAAAAGTTAAAAAAGCGAGATTGCAATATACTAAAGAGTTATAAGCTCCAGGACAAGAGTTGCTGCAGCAATAATAATATTATTATTAACTTTTATTTTATTATACTCACAAGGAGAGCACCACACCTCTAGAAAACGGATTTGGTTGAAACTGCAGGATATGATTTTTTATGAGAAAAAATGAACCCGGATGTTTTTTATTCATCGAATAGGCCCCCTAGACACGGATATAGACATTTTTACGAAAGTATAGTGAATAAGAGCCTTTATAAGAATTTGAATAACCAAAGAACTAAGACTCTTACAAAAAATTTATGAAAAATAAAATGAAGCACCAATTAAATGCTTCAATTTAAGCTTTGTTACATTAAACAAGCTTTTGTGGTTCAAAAGTTACAGACGATTAAAATATGCTAATGAAATAACATAAAAAATTGATCATATTTTATATGCTAAAAATATTAAGGTAAATATGTGGTAATATTTAATTAAGTATAACTCTCGAACAACACAAGCTTTTTTAATGCAACAAAGCTCTAATTAAAGCTTTTAATTCGTGCTTCATTTTATCTTCCATGCATTTTTTTTGTAAAAGTCTTAGTCATTTGGTTATGCAAGTTTTTATAAAGGCTTTCATTTACCATATTTTCGAAAAATTGTCTATATCCTTGTCTAGGGAGCTTATTTGACGAAAAGAAAAAACACGGGTTCATTTATTTTCATCAAAAAATCATATTCTGAAGTTTCAGCCAAATCCGTTTTCCGGAGGTGGGGTGTTCTCGTTGTCAGTGTTATTGATTCAAATTAATTAAATTTATTAAAGTCATTTATTTAATTTAAAAATTAAAACCAAATGTTAAATTTAAAAAAAAATTGAACTATTGTTTATGCAAAATTAGTTATATGCAATAAGATTTCATTGTTAATTTAATGTAAAAATATTTAATAGTTATTCTATGTTAATAATAAGCTAATCTATCTATTCGTAAATGAAATAATAATACTGATATTAAAACATAACTTTAAAACTGTCAGCTAAATACTCGTAATGTAATGTAAATTAATTTTTACTCTCTCTCATTTACACTAAATACTCTCAAATAATCACCACTCCACCCCAACGTAAGTATATTATAGAGAAAATATGAAAAATTATTTTTGTGTAATAACTGGTATGTTCGTAATAACCGGGTTGTATAAATTGGAGCAAGTTCTTAATAATAGGTTCAAACAAATATAATTTTAAATTCAATATTATTTAAATAATTTATTTAATAATTTTCGCAGTTCTAATTTTTACTGTCAAGTAAATTCTATTGAAGTTTTTAAAAAAGTTCTTTGACATAACCATAAAATTTCCAACGCAGTATGACAATTTCTCTATGGATCCTTTTTCATAAATGCGCATGCACAGTGCTCTTTTTATTGTTGACAAATTGTGACTGTAAATTTTTAGTAGTGATCGGTAATAGAACATTATGATACGTATAACCTAATTGGCACTTTATCACAAATCACAAAGTTAGCTCCCAAGCGAAGCGAGGGCGTATCATATCCTTGATTACGGTGCATCGCTGTAATTTTAATCCGGAATTTCAGTGTAAATTTTATGGAAAAATACTCTCTGTGTACGTATCATGTAGTAAATATTTTTATTATGAATCTATTTAAAAGATAAAAAAAATTACTCATTTGATACACTTTTATTTTTACATAAAATTAGAATTATTTTTATCCTATAATACTTAAATCATAATAAAATGAAATTTTAACTTTACTATTTTACTTGAATCTATTAAATTTATGAACATATATTAGTATAGATTTATAGATCTCATAGAATCTACGTATTCCCTCCTATTTCTTTTAATAATAGTAGCTACGATAATCGGCATTAGTATCTCATCTATCGTAGTAAGTATTTATTACAATAATCACTATATAATACTTAGTTCACTTAATAATAAAAAAATTATTGAATTTTATTTTACACTTTTATTTTAAATGATAAAAATAATCGTAACAGAGTATAACAAACAATTTAACTATTTAATCATTTTTATATAATAATTTAAGTAAAATTTATTTCACAAAATAAAAAAATATAATTTGTAGGAAAAAAAGATAAACGCATAATTGTAAAAAACACAAATTATTGTAATTTTTTACTTTTTAAATATTAAAAATTAAAAATTTTCTGTTTTTTATTATTATTTTTATAAGTTTTATTAATTATTTTTTTCACATTTTTGTATCTACATTTACACATTGTTAGCGTTATTACTTTCTTGATAGCTTTGTGTAGTAAATTAACCAATGTTCGAGATATACACTTTTTAAAAAAACTATACGTTTTATGTAATTTTATGTTAAAGAGAATGTTGTATCTTGTGTCTTTTTGTAATCAAATTTTTTGTTATTAATTTTAAAACTTCATTTTAACAAAAAATAAAGAGATACATGCTCAAGATATTGCTTATATGGATGAATCAAATTGAAATTCAACAATTTAATTTTGACGTGAAATAATCTGAATAATGTGGTGAAATAATTTGAATAAGTAATGAATAACACAAATATGTAATTTAAAATCATCAATATCAAATTGAAAGAGGTATCATAATTTCCAAGATTTGTTTTTTATAACAATTTCTTCTTAATAATTGCAATTTATATAATACATGTAAATTCTATCACAAAAATTTCATAAGTTTAATTTGTTTCAAAATCAAATTTCAATTTTTGTTTATTTAAAATTTATTTACTTTTCAGATGATTAATTTCACTTCAATTTTTGATTTTATACGATTATTTCCAATACTAATAGGCTTTGCGATTCATTTGCTTTATCTTAGTTGGCCTGGACAAATGGTATTGGATCACAGTCACAATTTATTTATTTCTATGTAAGTGTTCATATTCGTAATTTTCATAATAGATATTTGTGAAAAATTGTTTTATATCTGAATGATTTGAATTAGAAATAAAGCAAAAGAAAGTTTATTATTAATATTTTATTACAGTATTATTGAGAGTACCTTTACGTTAACTGTAAATTAATTTCATGAAATTTTATCATGTTAATAATCTAAAAATCTATGTTCAATTTATTCTATTATGTATTAAAATGTTCAGTAAAAATTTACAAAACAAAAATATTGAAATACAAAAACACTTAATCTATAGTAATTGATTCAGTTATTACTTTCAATTTATTTTTATTAGATATGCGAATCATTGGTATAATGTTTCATCAAAAACAAAAAATTTATTAAGAATTATGATGCTAAAATGTATGAATCCATCTAAATTGACAGCAGGAGGACTTTATGTTATGAATTTCGAAAATTTTGGATCAGTATAAATTAGTTCATTTTATCTCATACAAAAAAAATAAATAATAAAATTAATAAAAAAATTTTTTCAGATAGTAAAAACTACTTTATCGTACTTTACAATGGCAATGTCATTTCAGGACTGAGTAAAACAAATCGTAATAAGCTATCGTATCTCGTTGGTCTAAGAGATATACAAGACCTTCAAATTTTATTTTCATCACATTTTATTTAATATTTAGTTTACAGAATGTTAGTTGAAAAAATAGAATTTAAAAGATATAATGTATAAATAAAAATAATCATGTTTAAATGAGTATCAAAGAAATCGTTCAAAATTATATTGCTAAATAACAACAGAAACTTAAATTCAAAGTTACAGTACATAACTGTTGATTTGATAGCAATGGAATCGACTGATAATTAAAAATTATTTTTATTGTTTTATCATTTTTCTTAATATTTGTTACCTTATTATTATTTTTTATGTTTCAGAATTTTTTTTTACAATTCTGTTCGAATTTCTTTTTTTATTTAAAAAAAAAACATATTTTATAGTTGTCACGTTTTCATTTACAATGTAGTATATATTATAGTACATTAATACTTATACATCTATACTCATCTGCATACATATAAATTTATATTCACATTCATTTATAAATCGCACATTTGTCCCCGCATAAAACAATCGTTTGATTTATATTGTAACGTATTTTTCTCTCGGTTGAGGAAATGATGTTTAGCCTCCTGTTGCCGGACGCTTCAGAGAGTAAGCAGGGTTCGAAGGCAGGAGGTGGATCAGGACGGACTGCGGAAAGATCAAAGAAAGTAAACGGGTTCGACACGTTTTGTTTATGCTAGGGAGTACCTGAGCTTTATTGTACTTTTAAACTCATATTTACATCGTCGTATAACAATATAATAGTTGAAATTGGTAAACTAACCTAAATTATATAAATCAAATAGCTAACCTAAAATAAACGCGCATAATACAATAAAATAAAAAGTGAGTTAAATTATGAAGCCATTTGACGGCATATGTGTCACTTGTTGGCAAAAATCAAATTAATAAATGCACATTTAATCAGCAAAGAAAATAAACGTGACTTTGATTGTTATCGAAACTTAAACTGAATAGTCTTTCAATAAGCGGAAATGAAGTTAATCTAAATGACGATATATTCTTAAATCAATAGATAAATAGAGTACGGCGGCGGTCAGGTCGGACGTGCGGTGATAACGGAAAAACAGCGGAAGGAGGACAACTCACGCACGTGATGTCTCCTTTAGGTGATCGGTGGAAGGTGGATAACTCACGGACGAGTTGTCCCCTTTTGTGACAGGTGATCGGCGGAAGGTGGATAACTCACGGACGAGTTGTCTCCTTTAGTGACAGGTGATCGGCGGAAGGTAGATAACTCACGGACGAGTCGTCTTCTTCGGTGACAGGTGACGGAATACGGTGGAAGGCTGACGACCCTCTAATGTGTTTTAAATACACGGGGCTAGATAGGTCTTGCCTTGACGGTGTAATGAAATACACGAAACGATATGGCCGAATGTAAAGTTATGGGTGGACAACACCCTTAATAAAATTAACATTTCGGCTGTAATGGATGGAAAGCACCCTTAATACCAATACTTAATTAATCTAATTGTAAATGATATATACAGGTCGGCGAAGTCGGTACGGCGATTCGGCGGTACATAGGATGTTGTGAAATAAAAAAAAAAAAAATAAGTAAGCAGAGCTAGAAAAATAGGTATTGAGATTACATACACTGTTAAAAAATACATGAAATTTGCTTCCAGTACATGCATTAAATTTTCTGAAAATACATTAAAATTACGATAAAATGTATTAATTTTCATGCAAATCAGTATTAAATTTCATCTTAATAAATAAAATTTAATGATGATTTGCATGAAAATTAATACATTTTACCGTAATTTTAACGTATTTTTAGAAAATTAATGTATGTATTGGAAGCAAATTTCATGCATTTTTTAACAGTGTACAGTTTAGTTCGCAGCGCAACTATGTTTAGTTTTCTATGCTTCGCATTGAAAAATATAGATGATTGCCTACCTCTCAGTGAGACTTATGGAATCATCTATACATCTCAGTGTTACGAAACAATTTTTTTTTCTTGTAACGAAAGAATAATACCAAAAAAACAGTAATGAAGAGCGAGCGTGCCTTATATGCAAAAAGCCAAACTTTTTGCATGCTCTTGCATCGCTTTGCGAATTATTATTTTAATAAATTAATTGTTAGTTCAACCACTATATGTTATTTGAACTGTATACTATTGATAAAATGGCAGCATTTCAGTTGCTGCTGATTTAATGAAATTTTATAAAATAGAAAATGACATCACAGTCAATGAACTAAAATTAATAATACAGAATATGTAAGTTATTACTTCGAGAATGTTACAGATAATGATACAATATAAGCGCTAAAATTGATGGTGTAAATATTGTCCAGCAATATCCATCTGTTTGAATAATAAATTTTAAAAAATCCAATAAAATAAGATCAAGTTCTCATCAAGCGACACCGAAGTAAGGTGATTTTCTCGATTTTTTTTTATCTAAGAAAAGAAATTACTCAAGTTTTTCGATACTTTATTAATCTTAAAGTACATAACAAATTTTTTTCAATAAAAAATAATGCCTTATGGATTGTTTTTAGATCTATAGAACTTATAAAAATTATCTGAAATAAAAAATCGAATAATTATTATGAAATATTTTATGTGGAGGTTTTACTTACAAAATCAATAATAAACCAATAATTGACACGAAAATTTTCGGTAGCGTTTTTTAAATTTTCGATGTGCTATAAAAAATCTACTTTAAAATTAAATTAAGGATAGTAAATTATTGAGAAGTTATTGAGATATTGTGCGGAAATGGTTGAGTGCGAAAACAATTTTTTCGATGTTGAAGTTTAAGAATTTTCAATTTATTTAAGAGTAACTTATGAGAAACCAAAAGATTCACCTCTTGTAGTATAAAAGTTGAGATTATGTCAAGAATCTTATTGAAATTAAGAATTAATATGACATTTATTTTTTTATTCAAATGCATTATTATTTTTTATAAGTTTGAGTACATCTGTCTAGATCGAAATATTAAAACAAACTTTGACTCGACTGTAATTAAGTTAAAAATATATTCCGAATAACTTTTAACTTATAATCGCTCGATTTCAAAGAAACATTTTACAGTGGATGATTGCACTTTTTCAAACTATAGAAAGTTTATAATTGTGATAATAGTTCTTAGAGTAGTATGAGTAATGTTTTCGCAGAATCGATCAACAATAGAGTTATTATATAACCCCTCTTTTATTTAGCATTCACAAGAAAAAATAATTAACTTTATCAAAACTTTTACTTAATTGTTGCTATTTAAAATAATGGCGAGTTGTTAGAATTTTAGTTAAAAACAAGAAATCAATAAAAAGATGTATGATAATACTGATGAAAATGAGAGTAATATTACATTTATTTTAAGTTTCAATATTCACCATGATTGTTGAGATAAAGAAAAATTAGATTGATTTCATAGGAATAAAAAAAATAACTCAAATATAAATTGAATAACGTTCCATCAACCTTACACGTACTGATTTTTTCTGACATTATTAAAAACAAGAAATTGTACAAATTGAAAAAACACCCAAACTTAACCGGCTCACTAATTTACTAATTTATGAATATCACCGTAAAAATTAACCCTTAGTTGACACACTTCTCCAGAATGATATAGCTGCCACACTGGGACGTTTCGTATCCCACTGATAAAAAATTGTATTATGATACAGTTCTTGATTTTTTTAACTTAAAAATAATTATTTGATGATTGTTTATATTTATTTTAGAAGAGAGAATGGTTTTATGTATGAATTATAATAATTACTATTAAAAAAAACACATCCAAATTTCTTTACGAAAAATTGTTTGAGTAGGATTTAATTACGGTTAATTCACACACTGATAGTGAGTACTTTTACACGTTTTAGTGTGTGAATTCTATTATGTGTGTAAAAAAACGCACTTACGTGCGTAAAAGTATCAGTATACACATTTTATGTGTAATTTTACACACATGATCGAGTTAGTGTGAAAATTTACACACATAAATGCGTAAATCTACACACCTATACGTTTAAAATTTATATTTGTACATTAATACATTTACTGTGATTCATTTTTATTTTACATTAGTAAAGTAGATAAATTTTCAGGTAATTACAGTACAACATTAATAATTTTTAATCAAAATTTTTCTAAAAATATGTATTTTAATATTAAATTGTATTAGAACTACAATATTTATTATTTCAAATTTTATACAGTCTTTTATTTTAATTACCTTAAGTAATTGATGTTAATATTTTATTATTTAATAAGAAGTTTCAAGCTTACCTTACAGACCCTGGCGTCGCGCGGGTGCGCGTAAACGGTACTTTTTTGAGCGATTAATGGGTAATGTAATCATTATAAATACTGTCACCAATTAGTGTAATCTTTAAATTTACATTTTAACAAACAATTTAAGCTATTTTGAGTTAAAATTAAAGCAGTAGAAGCTAAGCTATAGGCTGTCAAAGTTATAAAAAATCGCGTTTTTTTAAACTTTGCGATTTTTTTTTGTCGATTCAGTGCGTTTTAAAAATATGTTCATAAGAACCTTTTTTGATCAAAATAACCTAAAAATATGATAAAATTTTTCTTTTCTGGAAAAAACGCATTTTTATAATTTGTTTATAAAAATTGTTAATAATTATTAAATGCACCATTTTAAGACTTTCTACCCAAAAATTTCGGATTCAGCAGGCCAAAATACATTTAAAAAACCTGGGTAGAATCGAGGACCTCGATCGGCCACGGCTTATGTAGTTTGCCCCTGGACTATTTGTAAAACCAATGAAATATGTTGTTAAAGTAGAAGATTCTAAGGAATCACGATGAAAGATCAGCCGAAGCTTGATTCAAAATTTAAAGTATTAAAATATTAAACTTTATTGTTTCAATTCATAAAATTATTTTTAACATTTCTAAACAATTTAGATTTCGCAGGATTTGAAAACTAACCACTTTCAAGAAAATGCAGATATTCAAAAGACTAATAGGCGTTCATATAACGTGACAATAGATGAAGTAAACATTTAAAACATTCCTGAAATTTTAAACTTTTTAATAATTTATAATATAAATTAAATATTTACTTGTATTAAATCTAATGTATTGATTAGGATAGGGTAGATAGCGGAATCGACGTATGATGAATTTTAAACTCATAAACAAAAGCTTATAGATGAAGAAAACTTATCACTTTTATTTTTAATAAAATATTTGAACATTGATTAACTAGAAAAAAATTAATTTAGCATTTAATTATAGAGTTAAAATTAAGAAAAAACGATTTTAAAATAAAATGTATTTGTGGCTATTGCTGTGGCCGTGTTTCTAATGCTGTGTGCCAGTTACTATTGACACTTTTATATATTCCGTTCGAAAAGTTGAGGTTAGGTTTACCACGTGTTATAATAATAAAAGGATGCCACAGTAATTCATATTTGGTGATTTTAATGACGCATAATACTAAGGTGTAAAATTAAAATATTAAATATGTGCTAGGTGAAATTTCCAAAAAATATATAACAAGCAAAGATATATTTTATTTAATAATGATCTTATTTTACATAAAAAAGAATAAAAACAGAAAATATTGTCAAATTTAGGATGCATACGTGATCGCGATTTTACGAAATTTATCAAGATTTTAGAACAGTTCAATTTCAAATAACCAATATTAAATATTTTTAGACTTTTTTTGTGAGATATATTTTTTTAAATATTAAATAATACTTATAATATTTGATTATGCATTCAAATATTATTTATGGACTTGGAAAAAATTATTTTTACGAATTTTATATGAAAAACAGTAATTAGCACCTCTGTAGCAATACCCACATCTACCCTACATGTAACTGAATTTTATCAAAACCTTAATAAACTATTCTGAAATTCAGTATAGAATTTTAAAATGTTTTGATGTCTTAAAAATTTATAAAAATGAATAAACTTGAGTTAAGATTTAAGATTCAAAATACTTACTGAAGTTTAGCGATAAGCTTATTTCAATATTATAATTGAAAATGTAATATTTTATATAGTGAATGGGAAACAGAAATCGGTTCAAATATGGAAATAAATATAATTTTATTTATCTCTGATAAATTTAAATTAAATTAAATAAATTTAATTTGCCTGAATTTAAATCCAAATTTAGGGAACAAAATGTTTCGATTACTTATTATTAATACTTTGTTTATTGTTAAATTTAAAATTGACTGCAAATTTTAGAGCAAATCCATCAATTACTCTACGTAAAATACCAAAAAAATAAAAAATAAAAATAAAAAAAAATTTTGACTGAAATGACTGAAATTAAGACTACGCTAAGAAAACCGATTTTCAATAGCTTCCGCACCAGTTTAGATTAGATTAGATATTGTTTTATTTTGTATTATATTTACAAAAAGAGCGTGTAAAATTACAAATAAAGTTAAAATACATAAAATACTTGAAATAGCCTTGCATATATAAAATTAAAATAGTACAGTATGATATCACAGTCATAAAACATAATAGAGATAATAATACTGTAATAGTAAGTCAATAAATTAAATAAAAGTGATATCACAGATAGAAAATAGAACACGAATAAATACACGCAAAGAGTATAAATAATATGATTAAAAATCAATCTCAAATATCTATCAGTCAAAAGAATCACATAAAATCAAGTATGTAAAGAGCGCAGTCGAAATATCAGCAGTATACAGTAAATTAAAATCACAGAACAAGGTTGAATGTACAGTAATATACAAGTCAAGCTGATAAAAATATAATCATTCACTCTATACACACACATCCTACAATCACGCCAATAAATACAATCATGCCTTAAATCTATAAAAGGTACATCACATAATAAATTAACACATATGATATAGTCCGAAAATAATACTGTTTAATCAAGGTCGAGTAAATACCTCCTCAGAGCGGCTTTAAACCTGCTGAATGATGGAAGATTTTTAATATCAGCAGGTAGCGAGTTCCAAAAATGCGCACCTTGAACTTGAAAGGAATTTCTTCCAGTCTCAGTGCGCATGAAGGGCACCGCAAAATCTTTAATCTCACCCCTAGTGGTCGCTCTGGATATATATCTAGTGAAGTGACCCACTAGATATTCGGGAGTATTCATACGTACGATTTTGTAGATAAGTACAGCCATAAAATACTGTCTCCTCGAATCAGTACGCAGCCAACCCAAAGCATGTCTATGGGGAGAGATGTGATCATCCATCCTCACGCCTAATATATATCTCACACATGAATTTTGCATTGTCTGTAGCCGTCTTCGTAACTCCTGCGAAGCATCGAGCAAAACCACTGAGCAGTAATCAAGATGTGGAAACAGCATGGTGGTTGCGAGTTCTTTACGCAGAGCCTCAGTGGTGTACCGGCGGAAAAACCGCAGGCTAAGTTAGACAAAAAAAAAATAATTTGTATGCAAAATTTGAAGCAAATCCATCAAGTAATTTTCGAGATCTAATTGGTTAAATGAATACACATACATGCAGACATTTTCTGGGAACCACTTTTTTGACTCCCTGAGTCAAAATATGCACAAATTAATGAAAAATAAAGAAAAAAATTTTTTCATCGATACAATGCTTTCTCTACGAGAAAGCAAAAATAACACTCAAGGCTATAAATGATTCTCTGTTTTATCGCTAATTGTGTCCGAAAGTTCAAATATAATTTTTCTAACGGTCTTATAGCTATATGCTAAACAGGTTACATGTAGTTATCAAAGAGAAAGAGCAAGAAAGAAGCATATACTCGACACAGCATATTCTGGAATTGTTTGTCATATTCTGGACTGATTCTCCTAAACTATCTGGGTGTATTTTATTATATAAATATGCCTACTAGTTACTTAAGCCACCGGAGTACATCGTTAATGTTCTACGAGGATGGATAATATATGAATTCATATTTTTTTGCCATTCTAACCCCAAAATGCTCTTTTTTGGTTCTCATGGCAAAAAATACGGTTCGCAACTGGTATGAGAAGGCTTTTTTACGAAACTTATTACGACCCTCGCCTCCGGCTCGGGCCGTAAACTTCTCGTTTCGTAAATAAAGCCTTTTCATACCCGTTACGAAATGTACTATTGTGTTATTTTAATCGATGAATAATTTTTTCATATTGTTTCATTGTTAACCATCGAAAATTCATATTGATATTTAAAAAATAATTTTTAACGTTTTTTAATATTTATTTACACTTTCATTTCACAACAAATAGTTGCATTAATGTAAAAAAAAATATTAAAATTAAATAAAATGGGGAGTATCTCAATTTTTAATTTATATAAAAAAAATTAAATAAGTGAATCAGAAAGAATATAAAAAAAAATTGAAACGTATTTTCTTATTGATTGCATAATATTTATTAATGGAGAAAAATTTAAGAATAAATAAATTTCATTTTTTAATCCATCATCTACAGTGTTATTCGTGCGATACGTTTATAACTCAGTAGATATTACTGTTTTGGCTTTATTGCGATAGCTTTTATTATTAATGTTTTACTGTCAACGTTTCGTGTACTTTGCAGTTCTTATGATACATGACTTTTTGTGAATTCCAATTATTCGTGGAACTTGGGAATGAGTTATTATTCTACGTGACGTGAAACCAAAAAATCATAAACTTGAAAAAAAACCTCTTATTTCATTCAGAATTATAAAGGCTTCTTTTTTAAAGCAAAAAATTATTTAAAAAGTCATTTTTATAATAAATAATTGATATGCAATAAATGGCCATTTTTCAGGTTTTTTTTACTTTTTGCAATAATTAATTGACGAAAATGATCGCGACACGTCTCAAATTGAAGATTTTTTTCTTTAATACTTTTATTTAAAACTATTTTTTTAAATGCACACATTACCTTCAAGAATTAAACAACCTGTTTTGGCCAACTTTGCACCCTCCTGAAGCAGCTCCTACGAATGACGAGTTACAAACTGTTTAAAAAAAGTTTTTATATGGTCCTTAACACCTTCGTGTAAGTCTCATTCGTTCCTGGTAATTATTATAAACAAAAAAAATTGTGAAAAAATAAAAATTCATGAAATGGATTCGGACAAATTTTTTTAAATTGTATTTCATTCAAATAAACACTTTTTGTAAAGGAGAGTATACCTTAAAAATGCTTCCTTTCTGAATTATTTGCGATTTTATAGCGTAAAAATGCTAAAATTCGTAATCTTTGCGATTTTCTTTCTCGGAAACTACTAAATGGATTGCAATTTTACCGATAGCATTATAATCTTCAAAATTTCAACTGTAAGTGTGAATGTCGGATTATATTCGTGCAAGTTTTAAAAGAATGCTTTCAGAGGTAGATATACTTTTTGACATTTAATATTATTTATTAAGGTGGCTCAAGCGCTTGGTGCCGTATCAAGCGGGGCCCTGTCTGCGACATCAAAATGTTTTTATTGATAGAGCTATTATAACTAATTAAATAGTATTATTGATTATTTCTTATGATAAGAAAACAATTTCAAGTAATCAAAAGTAATAAAAAAGAAAAAAAATTTTTTGTTTTGTTTCTCATTACAAGTTTTACTATGGTACGTCCCTGCTGTTTTGTTGGTTTCGAGCACTCTGAACGCACGTTAGCTTTACGTATGGCGTCTGTATCTGACGCGCATGCGCAGAAGCTGCCATTATGTGTAGCACATTCTATTTCGCATTCTTTTAGATTTATTTTCTCTTGTATTTCTTCGTCAAGTCCTTTTTTTCTTCTTGAAAAATGATCTCCGTGAAACCAACTATAAGTGTATAATTTTTATTTTAACTTGTACTTTTTTATATTAGCGTAAAACCTAATTTATGATTCAGTCCCATAAGAGCACATGCATTAATTACAATTATTAAAACATCTTTTTCTTTAAAAATAGTTCGTCAACCTCTATTTTTCAAAATAAATATCGAAATATTACGATATAAAGAATATTTTAATACAAATTTTGGATAGTTTCACTTTTTTAGAAAAAATCGCTTGAGCCACCTTAAGGGGATGTAAAACGGACATTACACCTGTACTCATGAATTTGGCCTATCTTTTGATTATATTGCCAAACTTGAGGAAAAGAAATGCTTTAGCTTGTAGTATTTACCATAAAGATTATTCAATTAAATTTTCAAATAAATTCGTTCATTAGTTTTTCAGAATTTTGGGTTCCAATATTATATATTAAAATTTTTAGATTTTGTACAATAAATCTAAAATTCTAAGAAACTAATGAATGAATTTATTTGAAAATTTAACTAAATAATCTTCATGGTACATACTACAAGCTAAAGCATTTATTTTTTTTAAATTTTGCAATAAAATAAAAAGATAGTAAACATTTATAAGTACAGGTGTAGTATCCATTTTACATTTCCTTAATTTGATGATATAAAAGTTGGATTATTAAAAATTCTAAATATTATTTCTTAAGATAATAATCTGGATAAATGGAAAAATAAAACAACAGGCCTTGGAAAAGCTTGCTCATATTAGACCATACCTAGCATACCCCGATGTACTACTTGATGATAACAAATTATCATTTTTGAAATTATAATATCATTAATTTAATAATATCAAGATAATTGACAGAATACAATGGTATTTTATTTTTTTCAGCGTTTATATGATAAATCATTCACAATAAAGTCCAACTAATATTGATGTTTTAATAAAAATGACGTATACTTGACCATAAATAAATATTTGAAATAAATGGACTATTATGTTTCTTTACTGTTCAATAAAATATATTTTTTGTACCTTAACTTTCATACTCGACTTTTCGAGATCTGAATTCTGAACGGGAAAATAAAAGCGAAATTAAAAAAACTATAATATATATTATTTTAAATAAAATAATTTAATGATGAATAAGTCATGCAATTGTATCATATATCGTGCCAAAATTTCGTGAGTTAGCGGCAAATGCGCAAATTATTTATTGCTCTACTGGATTATAAGTTATGACAAAAAGTAAAAAATTTAATTCTTAACGGAATTTTTAGCACACTAGTTCGTTAAGTTCAACGAAATTGATATTGAAGTTTTTCAGTTAAGGGCACAAAACACCTTTTCCCCCTGCTAGTAAAAAACAAATGTATTAATTAGATTTAATCAAATTCTTTGTAAATGAAAATAATATTTAACAGTAGACTAAAATACCTTTATTTTAAGCTTTTATAAGCTCATTTTGCTTTAGCTATAGTCCCATAATCATTCGATGAACTCTTGTCCTTATAATGGCTCCACCGTAAGATTTGACCTGAACCGCTGGATGGATCTGACTTTTCCAAACTGATTAAACTTCAGTATTAGCATCATTCTCGCGTGAATGAGGGAATTCCTGAAAAACAAAAAATTTTTTAGTTTTCAACAAAAAATATTAATTTATTAAATAAATTTTAATTTTTTTACCTTATTTTTGGATTTTTTAACAACTTCTAGTCATTCAATTTCAAAACCCTTCATTCACGCGAGAATGATGCTAATACTGAAGTTAAATCAATTTGGAAAAGTCAGATCCATCCAGCGGTTCAGCTCAAATCTTACGGGGCAGCATCTAAAATTTTTAAAATTCACTATTCGAGAAAAATAGCTTTAAAGTTTTGAATTATTATATCTTAAAATTATTAATGCTATACTTATCTTTTATAGAATAATTTTTTCCTGGTATCTCTTATTTATATTAGCCTTCAATATAAAAAAGAGATACCAGGCTAAAGCACCTTGTTATTCGACTCGATCAAGCTGGAATGCAAAAAGATATGTTATTAAAATAATCAATAAAAATAATCTTTCTTATTATAAGATATTTTGTCAGTACTCACCCTTATTCACCAATGAAACTATGTATTTGTTGTAAGAATCAACAAATACATAGTTACTTGTTACTCTGATGGTTGTTAGAATCACTCGTACCAACCTTGATTCAGCTGGAAACTAAGAAATAATATTTAATATGGAGTAATCATTTTATATTTTATAATTCAAATTCAAAATTAAGAAATAAAATCTAGATTTAAAATTTATATTTTGATTAATATTAATATTTATAAATAGAATTTATATCTAAATATGTAATAATAATTAGAATTATACACTTACAAGATTTTAATATGCACCTGGTGTATAGAAATCCATCACACCTATTCGTACTTTTCTTTTCAGAGTATGTGCTTCTTTCGAATGAGACTAACTTGATCACTCTACATTGAATTATCTTCTATCATTCAAAGTCCTGATCCACTCGACAGATACATTTTCAAGTTCGATGTTCAATTTCTCCAACATCTTGAGAAAGTTATATCAAGATTAGCACTATTTGGGGAAGTCGATTCAAGTTATTTTTTAACAGTTTTAGATGTAGAACCTTTTGCCACTTATTCATATACTTTTGTTATTTAACATCTTATAGCACTGAACTCTGACTGGGCAACTGGCTTTGATAAACCTATTAAACTACAAAAACTAGACAAACTTGCAAGTCCATGGCCAAGTACACGAACAGCAAGAACATCATATCTGTTAACTTTATACGTATTGTCCATAGCACTTTCTCTCTTGTTAGAGTTTACAGTTGCTTATTCATCACAAAAATCACAAATCATATTAATTTTGAATCCTTATCCTCCAAAAGAGGTTTCAATAAATTTCATCTTATGATGGCACACACTGCAACACAATTTTTTCAATATAGAAGATAGAACGTTGGTATCAACATTTCAATCATTTGCCCTGGAACTTGAAAATTCTATTCTTTTCAGTTTAGAAAAAGAAGTAGAGGGTGTACTTCTCTTAGCTTCAGAAGAATTTTTTTCACTTTTCCTAAGAAATTTCCTTGGCCTCTTTTTAGATCTTTCTGTAGATCGTTTTCTATCTTGATGTTGGTTATGAAATCTGCGTCTTGTATCTCTTTCATTATTTTACATTTTTGAGGTTCGTATTCTTAATGTCAATTTAAGCTTTTTACACTTCAAATACACTTTCTATTAAGATAAAAGTAGAATTTCAGGCGCACATAAAAAAATATAAAATAACTCGCGAACGTGTAATTTATCAAAATTAATAATTTTACGTAAATTAAACCACAAAACCTACTAATAATTTTTTAAATGCACTTTAAGTAAACAAACTCACTGCAAACTGACCAAACAAATAGCTGAGACTGACTGTCATGTAGCGAAATGATACGAGCAGAAAGCGCGAACGCGCGAAATTCAAATTGATAAAAAATTACACGAATGTGCCACTTGTTTCCTTACAAAATCAAAACGGAATAAAATATGGATGTAAAACTTTTCAGAACTTAAATCAAGATAAATATTTTATTAAAATTAAAAAATAAACTCTTTTTTTTCAATTAAATCTAAAAAAAATCAATAAAAATTAAAAAAATTCTATTTAAAATAATTCTTAACATTTTTTGAATTTGTAAAAATTATATCATTATAGACTTAATAAATAAAAACAAAATTAAATCTCTTAAAAAAAACTTTTTGGTGATTAATTAATGATTTATGAATTATTGAATCAAGTAATAAAAAAATAAGTTCTCATAATGTTTTAATAAGATCAGCTAAAAATTTGAGAAAAATCTCAAAATAGCAAAATTGACAAAAAAATCAATTAAAAGTTTATTCTACTAATTTCTTCATAAAAACGGAACTAAATGAGATAGAGTAAAAAAACTTGTTAAAGCTTATTCTACAGTAAATTTCCTATAAAAAAAGCAATAAACCCAAATTCGATGGTGGGACCGAAAAAAGGTGTTTTGTACTCTTAATCAGCCTAGGAAAAGGTAAGTATACATACTTCCGATATATCGACAAAATTTAAATTTTGAAAAAATAAAATGTCAACAATATTAGCGATGTTTTTTAAATTAAGCTTTACACAATTTAGTCCGTAGAATCAATGAAAATTCACCTTTATTAAAAAATTAAATTGCACAAACGACATCCTTAAATTTTAAAAGAAATTTTTAGAAATACTCATTTTATCTTATTAGCTTAACCCTTTCAGTCACGAATTATTTTCGCAAAAACACGTATTTTATATCATACATTAATTTTTTAGATTTATTTACAATCATATATTCAAAATATATCATATGATACTTATAAAATGAACACTCATTTATATGAAAATGCAAAAAGAATAAAGATTAAACTTAAAATGCGAATTTAACAATAAAAAAAAGAAGATGAGAAAGGATGCCACTATAGTGGCTTCTGTGACTGAAAGGGTTAATTAATAATAAGTATTATTGATTTATAACGAGGTTTTTGATATAAACGCATATAGGGTAAGTGTGGGAGTTAACGTGCCCTCCCCGGTTATCGTGCCCTATGTTAAAGCATGCGATGTCGATAATCAAAGCACGATAATAAAAGTATGCATTTGCATTTATATGGTAAACAGACGACACACGATAAACTGTCACATCGCATAAACTTTGTAAATTCAATCAGCAAATTAATAGTTTTTAAATTTTTACTTCGGGAATTTGTTTTATTCGTAGATAATGTGCTTTACTTTAAATAAACAGTTTATAAAACTTTTAAAAAATAATGAGATTTGTTTAATTGACGGAAATGTGTCTGCCTTAACCTTAAAGGCACGATAACTCATACACTTACCCTATATTTTTTTAGAATAATTTTCAACAGTATAACATTGGAAAAAATCATTTGTTTTTTGTAATGGATCAGAATAAGTTTTAATTAAATTATTGAAAAAATAAGACATTAAAAAAGTCATCTGTTTAATTTCATTAAAAATGAAACATTTTAAGATTTAATTCTAATATTTTTAAAGGACTTTTACATCGACATATATTAAATAACAAGCTAATTATATATGTAAACTAAAATATTTATAATAAATCAATCTTTTCATCAGATCATCTATTGGATAAAAAATGCCGAGTATTTTTAGGTTGGTTATTCTCGGAATCTTCACCATAAACTTCGTGATATGTTTACCTGCAATTGATGATGGTAAGAAAAGTGAACTTAAAAAATTACTTTTACATCATATTACTGTATTTCTTAAATATTGACAAAACTTTTAATGTTATTCGCATCCTCATATCTACACATCGTTCATTCTAACTGCAAACTCTACTTAATGATATACGTTTTTAAGCCCTAGTTGCATAATTTATTTTTGTCCTTGCACCAATCCCTGTTTCTCTGAAATAATTTTAACTTTCCAAGTTAATCATGTATAGTGACTATTATGTGAGAAATAATTTTAGCTTCATACAATTCTATCAAACCACAATTACGAAAATCAAATGTGTGCACCACACCAGCATGTAAGAAAGCCGGTAAGTGAGCATTAAATTGAAATCTGATGATCCTAAAAACAAAAATATTATTTTATACATATTAACACAATAATAATGATGTACAGCATCTATAATCTTGGAAAAATTGGATGAGAATGTAGATTCATGTGACAATTTTTATCGATTTGCTTGTGGCAAATCGATAATAATTTTCTTAATGATACTGAAGTTCCTGGTGATAAAACTGCGATAGATGCAACATTTACTGTAGAAACTGATAAGCTCAACGAACAATTAAAAGATATTATTCAGAGTGGAATCCAAGAAAACGAGCCTAAATGTTTTAAGGCTATAGACTTTGTAGGTACTTTTCTTATTGTGCCTCCATATATACCGAGTGCTACATAAAAAAATTTCAACTCTTTTCGAGCCTCAATTAAAAAACCATCGGCGTTAGTTTTTTTCCCTCCAGAAGGATTGTACCAATTCTTAGCCGTATAGAATTCAGGAAAGAGATCTGCTATTGCTTCCGATAATTGTATATATCTCTCTCGATAATGACTGCAATAGTAACATAAATTTTTAATAAATATTCTTATTTATCTAGTAACTAATATTTTGAATTGGTTTAATTTAAGGATAATAATCTGCAGAAAAAATGCATTACAATACGTATAAGCTACATAAATGAGTTTAAAAATTACAAAGAAAAAAAAACAAAAAAAAAGTATATACAGATTTTAAGAATTTTTAAAAATATATTACTTAATGAAAATGAAAATTAATTTTTTTAGATAGAATACTCATTTATTTTACAATAGAAATAAAAAAAAGCGTATAACGCAACAATAAATACATAATTGTTTGACAGAATTTTCCACTCAAAAGATATCACAGTCAAGAATACAACAAGTAATATTAATAATATTTGTCAGTCACCATTTACACAATTTCATTTCAAAATCATTGCGTAAATTTTTTGGTAATTCTTATAATTATTTATAAAATTATGTAGGTACTTACGAAAAGTCCATTAACTTCATTTTTGTCGCAATAAAGTTAATCAAATAAAATTAAAGTTTTATTTAAAGCATTTTTTTACAATAATCAAGTTATAATATGTAATAGTACAAAATAATTTTTTATTTTCTGAAAACTTTTTTATAAAACATTATAGCCAGCAAAAAATATATTTATCAGCAGCGTTTTTTATTTTTAAGAAACTTTAAAAACTAATTTTACAAAAATTAATAATTATTGACTAATTTTTTTTCTATATAGTTTTCACATTTATTTGAATGAAAGGAATATTAAGAAACAAGATTTTTTTTCAATTTTTAAAAATAATACCTACAGAATGTATTTTATTAAAAATTTAACTTACTAAAATCTATTGTTATCAAACTCTTCTTGAATAGCTAATTTTGCCAAATCCGTGGTAACCAATTTGAAACAGCATGTTTCGAAATTCGTTAGAATATCTTTGTTGTAAGCTAATATAATATTTTGTCCTATACGATGCTTTCTCACAATATGATTAATATAATTCGATTCTGGTGCAATAACTGCGGCTGTGTAAAAAAATATGAAAAGGAATTTATTTTCACGAATTAGTTTTATGGATAAAGATAGACGCGTACAAATTACTTATAATTAATTATAATTATCTTCTTTCACAAAATTCTCTCTGTATTTTTTTGACATACAGTATTAGATGATAAAATAAATTTTATTATATACTAAAAAATATAAACTAAACATTTTAATTAAACGATAAATCTATTAAAAAAGTTAAGTTGACTAAAAACTGTTGAATGGTATTTGTAATATGATCTAAAATATATATCTTATGAGTGATATATATATCTTATGAATGATATATCATCTTTTCTTATGAAATATATATCTTTTCTCCAAATCCTATATTTATTGATTAAAAAATTCATAAATTTAATAATTTTTCAAAAAATTTATTGTGGCAACGTTTCCGATAAATTTAATTTTATATTTCCGTTTTCATATTAATGTGAAATCATGTCTATTGTAATCTGCAAAAATTTAGGTGTATCCTACACAAAAAAAGTATTCTTATGACTTTTTTCCAAAAATAAATAGTTTTCGAGTAAAAAAATTATAAAATTAAAAGCTTAACAAAAAATTTTGAACAATTCTTCGATTTAAATGATTTATAACTTTTGATCCTTTAGATTGTAAGCTCTAAAAATTTGTTTGTGTAATAAAAAAAAATGTTAATAAAAAAATTAAATTACTGTAAATTGTACAATTGAATCAATAATATTAATTAATTAATCATATTAAAACAATAAATTATAATATTTGAATCTATTGAAAAACAAACACCAATTTTTAAAACCTCATAAACCATAATCCATCGTTCTTCATCTATAAATAAATCAACAATACACCCGTAAGTTCCCAAGAAAATTGTACACGCAATTAACATTATTTTAGTGATTTGAATAGTAAAAAGCGATTGAGCAAACAAATGATCCGTACCTGCAATTTTTGTGTGCCTTAATATTATTAAAGGTTGCAAAGAAGCATGTTCATGCACTAATGTAGGCAAACCATACTGCTGTCCGGAAATGTTGCTAATATTATTTAAGCCATGAGATAATGAAGTGGTAGATGGCAAATTATTATTCAGTGAAGACATTTGTTGAAGTGTAGGAACATTATTTGGTGTTGGCAAGGAATTATTAATCATACAGCTTTTTAATGGTGCTTGCAAGTTAGATTTAGGTAAAATATTATTTTTATCAGCAAAAGGAAGTGAATAGTTTAATGAGATACGTGCATGCGTGCCTTGCAAAGAATCATTACATTCATTCATATTTTGTGGACAGCTATTTTCTTTTTGCAAAATGAAGCGTTTTGGGTATGTACAATGTACGTCATTATCTGTTGACCGTCTCTTGTCTATCGTACTATAATTATTAGATATATCTTCAAAAATAAATGGATCTTCTTTTTTATAGCATTTATCATTTAAGTTCATGAGACTTTTATCATGATCTTGTTTTGAATTGCCAAAATTAATAACACTTTGTACATTAAGTGCTACCGGTAAACTATTTGGTTTAAAAATACTATCAACGCTCTCATTCCAATCAGAGCCTTTATCAAAATCTTCCATTTTTTAAACTGAAACATTTTAAAATGAAATGCAAATCATTTTCATATTATTCATAGCTAAACTAAATTATTTCTGTATTTTATTTAAAAAGCAATATAAATTAAAAAAGATTTTTAAGTAGTGTCTAGAAACAGTATAAATTAAAGTGTATCATTAAAAAAATTTTCCAAATTCCACAAATTTAGAAACGTCAAAAATAAATGATGGTTCTATAAACATCTTACGATATTAAATATTATTTTATTTATTTATAATGCAACCTCAAACATGTTACGGGTCGACGTTCAAGTTAGTTTCGATGATTTTTAATCATTAGAAAATTTCATAAAAAATACCTATAAAAGTATGAGCTACAAGCTTTTCATAGACCTTTTGATAATTTTTTTGGTTCATACGTTTATATAAGTCTTATTTCCTACAATAACAAAATTTAAAAAAAATATATAAAAATTGAAAAATTTTGCACGTTTTTATGAAAAAAATTGTGTTTACACTTGTAGCTTAAAAAAAAACATTATTTTTTTGTAAACCAAAATTAAAATTTTACATATTTTTGTTACAAATTATAATCAACCAAAAAATGTTATGCTAAAGATGAAATAAAAACTGTCTCTAAAATTGACTAAAATAAGTACAATTTTCATATTAATGAATGTTGTTTCAATAGAAATAGACTATAATAGAGAGATAGACTATACCGGTGCTATAAACGCTCTTGACTGCGCGCTGATTTACTGTGCTATAGAGCCGCTCGTGATCAGGCTCATGAGCGTATTGAATCGGCGAAGCTCCTTCACTACTATGACAGACTATCTGGAATGACGGACTCTCGACAGATATGGAAAGAGCTTAGGAATTTTGGTGTGTGTTCTAGTGGTGGTAGCTCAGGTCACTCTTTTTCTGTTGATGAACTTAATCGTTATTT
This sequence comes from Anastatus disparis, assembly GCA_017163975.1. Lineage (NCBI taxonomy): Eukaryota > Metazoa > Arthropoda > Insecta > Hymenoptera > Eupelmidae > Anastatus > Anastatus disparis. The sequence continues at coordinate 184,090 of JAFFSR010000379.1, forward strand.
TGGTGAAGTCGCGTTTGATCCCTTGTTTGATCCTATTTCTGAATTTATAGAGACTCTCTCTGAGGATGAATCTATCAAACCTATGTTTAAATTTAATGACGTTACCTTAGAGGAGATTAGAATGGTTATTTGTCATTCTATTTCTCAAGCCAGGGGATTCGATGCGATTCTCCAATCTATTATTTATACTGTCTTTCCGATTATAGGGCCTATTCTGTGACGTATTTATAATGACTCCCTGCGAGAGTGCGTTTTTCCTTCTTGTTGGAAGATCTCGTTGGTTACTACAATCAACAAGGTCTCTTCCCCGCGCACCATGGGTGACATAAGGCCAACCTCACTGTTGTCCTTCATGTCCAAGGTTCTTGAGCGTCTTATACATGATCAAATGTATCATTACTTGACTACAAGACAACTACTCGACGAACATCAGACTGGATTTAGGACTGGACATAGTACACAGACCGCAATTCTTAAATTGACCGAGGACATTAGACTTAATATGGACAGACGCTACATGACTATGCTCCTGTTATTTGACTTCAGCAAGGCATTTGACACGGTATGTCACACCACTTTACTCCGCAAGCTGTGTTCTCTAGATATATCGCAGACAGTTGTCAGATAATTTGGTTCTTATTTGTCCGATCGTCGTCAGGCTGTAATTAATGCTGCTGGTAATCAATCAGATCTTGTCTCTTTGAATACTAGTGTTCCTCAAGGCTCTGTTCTTGGGCCTCTTCTTTTTTCCATTTACATTAATGATGTGGCTACTGGCTTTCACTCTAATGTTCAGTATCTTATATATACTGATGATCTGCAGGTGTATGTACACTTACCGATTGCTCAGCTTGATTTTTACACTTCTCTTATAAGTGATAAATTCAAGTCAAAGTTCCAACTACTGATAACATCCCCGTAAATATTCGGCCCTATAGACGTCCACCCAATCTCCGGGAAGAGATTTCGCGCCAGGTTGACGAACTAACAGAAAAGGATATAATAGAAGACTCGGAGTCGCCCTATAACTCGCCTCTATGGATCGTTCCAAAGTAGCCGGATTCAAAAGGGAATAAACGTTGGCGATTAGTTATTGATTATCATGCATCAAACGAAAAAACTATCGCGCCCACGTATCCCCTTCCTAATATTACGGATGTACTTGATCAATTAGGACTCAGTAGGTATTTTACCACGTTAGATTTAGCGCACGGGTTTTACCAAGTACCAATCGACCCTAATGACGCGGAGAAAACGGCATTCTCTACGCCATATCGACATCTACAGTACAAAAGAATGGCTATGGGGTTGAAGGGCTCACCCGCAACTTTTCAGTCTCTCATGAATAAGGTACTTTCCGGTCTTCAAAGGATCGGACTTTTTATATACATGGATGACATTGTTGCCTATGCCAAATCCTTGCAACAACATAAAGAGAAAGTAGAAAAATTGTTTGGTAGACTTAAAACAGCCAGGTTAACCCTTCAGCCCGATAAATGTTTATTCTTGCGAAAAGAGGTAGGATACCTTGTTCATATAATTTCCCAAGATGGTGTCAAACCTGATCCTAATAAAACCAAAGCTGTATCATGTTTTCCGCAACCCACCTCCGCAAAAAACATTAAACAGTTTCTAGGCCTCACACGGTATTATCGCCGTTTTATTCCTAACTTCTCAAAAATATCTAAACCTCTTACAGAATTATTAAGGAAACGGGTTTCATTTGAGTGGGGGGAACGACAAGAAAAGGCCTTCATAACTTTAAAAAATGCCTTCGTGACGGAACCATTATTACGATATCCGGACTTTAATCTCCCTCTTGTCGTTACAACTGACGCTTTGGACTATGCTCTGAGGGCTGTATTAAGCCAGGGACCTATCGGAAAAGATTTACTGGTCGTTTACACCTCGAGGACGCTAACAGATGTTGGGGTTAAATTCCCTGTTGATAAAGATATTGGGGTTCGATTCCCTACTTACAAAAGTATTGGGGTTCAATTCCCTGTTAATGAAAGTATTGGGGTTCAATTCCCTGTCAGCCTTGAGATTGTGGCGAGCAGTAGTCAAGATTGTTCTTCTGAAGTGGAAATTGAACAATATATAGACGAAATAAGTAAGGACGACGAAGATGACGCATCAACCAAGGGTGATCCGGTGCAAGGAGCTAATAATATAATTATGCATCTAACTAAGTACGTAGAAATATCACGCGATCCACTATTATTAAGGCGCGATAACATTGCGCATCTCATGTCAGTAGACTGTAAAATAGAGACCTCGATATGTCAACAACTAGTGGATCTAGAAATGATAGATATAGAAGGGTTACAGAACCAAAATATAGGAGTAGGCGCGATAACCCGTACCGAATTAAGTAATGGAAGAATTTCGTATTCTTTATTCGTTAAAGAAAAAGCTAAAGAGGTTCCTGTTACTCAGACCGTAATAGATACCCTTGAGTCCTTGCATAAAGCCATGATTGAAGAGGGTACCAAATCTGTGAGTGTCGCGAAAACAGGGGACGGACTAGAGCAATCACATTGGCTATCCATAGAGTTTTCCCTTCGTAATAACTTGAAAGACGTAAGCATCATTATATGTACCGAAGAAGTAGAATTTCCGATCGCTGAGATTCGACCCAATATTCTAGCAGAAGCTCATGATTCTGCTGTAGGGGGACATAAAGGCGTATTAAAAATATATAAACGTATAAGGGAACGATATTTTTGGCCTAGAATGAAAGAGGAAATTACGGAATACGTCAGAACATGTGAAGAGTGTCAGAGAAGGAAGCTAGTTCGAGTTAAAACCAAGTTACCAATGACAATAACAAGCACTCCTTCAAAGGCTTTTGAAATTTTAGAGATGGATGTAGTCGGTCCTTTACCAATCACCGTAGCAGGTAATGAATATTTATTAACGTTGCAGTGTAATCTTACTAAATTCTCTGACGCTATTCCACTTTCTGACGTCACTGCAGATATGGTAGCCACCACACTCACGCAAGAGTTCATATGCCGGTTTGGGTGTCCACGGGTGATAAAAACTGATCAGGGAAGTAACTTTCAAAACAAATTAATAGCGAAATTCGCGAAGTTGGTTCGCATAAATCAGTATCGATCAACCGCGTTTAGACCTGAGACAATGGGTTCCTTGGAGCGAAGTCATCATAGCCTAATAGAATACTTGAAAACGTATATAGATTATGCGGACTGGGACACGTGGGTTAAATTTGCAATATTTTCATATAACACATCAGTACATGCAGCCCATGGTTATACCCCACATGAACTTATATTTGGTAGTAAGGCTCTTTTGTCATCAGAGTTCGGAACTCGTACCATACAAAAAACCTATGAGATGTATTTAGACGAATTAATAAGTAAACTTAATATTACTCAAGCAACTGCGAAAGAGAATTTAATTAAAGCTTAAGAAAAGTCTAAGTATTATTATGATCAAAAATTAAATGTTAAAGAATTTGAAGTAGGGGAAGATGTATATCTGCTCAAAGAACCAAAAATTGGAAAGTTCGATAACCAATATGTCGGAAAATATAAAATATTAGAACTTATTGGCGATCGAAATGCAAAGATAGATTTAAAAGGAGGAAAATTTAAAATTGTACATCTTGATAAATTAAAACATGCGTACATTCAACCTAGATTAGTGACATCCTGTAATCTTATTAAATCTCATTGTAAAACCACGTCATTGTAAAGATACATTGTAATATTAAATATTTCGGGAAAAGGAGAAACAAGCTAGAGCATATGCTCACTTAAGTTTTATTTTTTTTTTTTGGATTGTGTTTCACGAATGGAAGCAAGGAATGGAAGCGAGGAATGGGGCTTCCCTTTCCCTTTAAACAATTTATTGTTCAAACAAATTAAACAATTAATTTATTAAACAATTAATTCCTTTTTAAGCAATTTATTAAACAACTTAGTAAACAATTTTCATTAACGCGCAAACAATTAAGACTAATTTAGGCGAATTTTATTAGAATACAAACGATTTGTTAAAAGTTAAGATCAATTTAAACAAATGTGCAAACAATTTATTAAAAGATCAATTTGAACAAACTTATTTTAATACGCAACCAATTAATTGAAAGTTTTGACTTGCTAAATTAATTTAAACAATTTATTGTTCGAATAATTTAGTAACTGATTTATTAGCAAACCCGTATAAATTAAATTATAAAAGGGGTAAAAATTTAACTATTTTAATTGTAATAGCTTAAATTACATTTAATTATTTACGATTTACTGGTTACAGCTAACTATTTATGATTACCTATTTACAAGTTACTATTTCTAACTACCCCGGGTTCTAACACCCTCTGAACCGCGTTTCCATTCCTCACCACAGTAGTCAGACCTTCGTATATATAAACTACCCTTATCGTTCCCAAAACCATGACTACCCCTTAAGATTCAGGCAAGAGAAACGACGCCACGCTTACCTCTGCCATTTCGATCTCAACCAATCTAGCGATCAGAACCTCGACAGCAAACCTTTCCCTGCGATGGATTTAACAAAGAAACCTAAAGAGGTAAGCGAGCTAGATCCTTTTCCTTCACTCTCTCTTGATACTATCTCCTTTTTCCTATAACATCTCACTCTCCTTGATCCTCCTACCTAGATAAAATACATCTTTTATATAAAAAAAGAGGAAGAGAGTGAAACAATGGCGCCTGTTGCAACCACAACGAATGAGCCATCTACTTCGCTACCAACCATAATGTTACCCTATAATGTACCGCAGCGACGTACAAAAGGAGGTGTAACTCAGTTTATTCGAGCAACTGAGGGTAAATTAGATCCAAAAGACCCTTTTTTTTCTCATATTGTGCACATGGAAGGTTTCATGTGTGAAGGACCAAACCCTGAAGAATTCTGCTTTATACGGTGTAATTATATTCGTGGATGGGATTGGGAGCTAAAAACTGCTCATTATGTAGGACTCTCCTCGAAATTAAGCCCAATGGCGTGTCCAAATAAATGTGGAGAGTACGTATATAAAACCAAGGCCATTGGACGATGTGCCACGTGTGTCTTCACATATTTTTGTCATCAAGAAAATATACAGAATGGAATTGTATTTATATCTTGTCAAGCGCCCGCTCTATAAGAGAAAGCTTAAATAAATTTTGTATACAAAAAAATAAGAGTAATAAATAAACAAAAAAATAAAACGTTCTTTAGAGTATTTAATAATTAATAACAAAAAACGCTGCCAAGTGCTTTGGCGGAATGCTTTCTCATAGAGCTCTTTGAGTTTCATTATTTTTTTATATTTATTTAAATGTGATTTTAATATAAAAAAATTGTCCATCATTAATATTTATTCATTTTGTACTTTATAAATTTTGAATATATATATGCTAGTTGATTGCCTTTTCAACATTTTGTTTGGGTTAAATGTTAGCTTTTAAAGTGTTTAATTTTGTTGACTTTAGCTAGCCTTATACATAGGTTCGAATTTATTATTTTTGTTATCTTGTGGATATCTTTTTATCACGACTAAGCTTGGTAAATCCAAGTAGTCAATTTTAGTAACGGTAATTAAATTCAGTAGTACTATTATAAATTTTCAAGAGTAACTCAGAAAACAAAAGAAGTGATCAAAAGCTACGCTAATAAAATTATTTATTTAAAACTTGGTTTATAAAGACAGTAGCAAATAACTTGTATACAAATTTTAGAGTAATTCTATCAAGTACTTTACGTAAAATGGAAAAATACTGAAATATGAAAATTTTTTAAGAAAATTTTTAAAATTTTCTAAAAAGAAAACTACGCTAAAAAGATCGGTTTATAAAAGTTATCCTTCTTTTGGCAGATGCAAATTATTCCCATGGAAATCTCAAAGCAAACTCATCAATTAACTTACGTAAAATACAAAAAAAAAAATTAAAAATCGAAAATTTTTTCAAATTCTTAAAATGGCTCTATAATAAAAAAAATACACTATGAATACAAATTTTCTATAGCTTCCCGCCTAGTTATACAAAAACATAGATGGTATACAAAATTTGAAGCAAATCCATAGAGTAATTTTCGAGATCTAACTGGTTAAATAAATGACATTTTCTTTTCAAAATTTCTTTTAAAAATTTTAAAAATGCTCTAAAATTAAAACTACGCTATGAAAATCAATTTTTGAAATTTCCCTTCTTTTGGCAGTCGCAAATAATTTCCCTGTAATTTTTAGAACAAATCTATCGAGTACTTTACGAAGAATAAAAAAAAATAAGAAAAGAAGAATCAAAATTTTTTTTAAATCTTTAAAATTCTCTAAAATTGTAACCACTCTAAGAAAATTAGTTTCCAAAAGCTAATTTTTTTCAGACAATAAGCGAATTAATTGTATGAAAATTTTGGAGAAAATTTATAGTATGGTTAACGCAAAAAAGAAAATAAATGAAAAATAAAAATTTTTTTGAAAATTTTCAAAGTGTTCTAAAATTAAAACTGCGCTGAGAAAATTAGTATTCCAAAGCTTGTTTTATTCAGATAGTAGCGAATTAATTGCATACAAATTTTGGAGCAAATCAATCGAATGGTTTTCGTAAAATAAAAAAAAATTAAAAATAAAAATTTTTAAAAAATTTTTAAAATGCTCTAAAATTAAAAGTGCGCTAAGAAAATTAGTTTACAAAATTTTTAATAATTTTGGCAGTCGAAATAAAGTTCCATACAAATTTTCGAACAAATTCTTCGAGTAGTTTACGTAAAATACAAAAAAAAATGAAAAATCGAAATTTTTTAAAAATTCTTAAAATGATTCTAAAAAAAAACTGCGCTAAGAAAACCAATTCCCAATAGCTTCCGCACCAGTTCATCAAAAAATTGAATTGTATGGAAAATTTGAAGTAAATCCATCGAGTAGTTTTTAAGATTTTATTGGCTTAATAAATAGAAACATTTTTTTCAAAAATTTCAAAATGCTCTAAAATTAAAACTGAGCTAAGAAAATCAGTTTTTAAAAATTTATTTTATCCGGGCAATCAGAAATAAATTCCATGCAAATTTTGAAGCAAATTCATCGAGTAGTAAACAAAAAAAAAAACAAAAAACGAAAAATCGAATTTTTTTTTTATTTTTTAAAAAAACTTTAAAATGAAAACTACGGTGGAAGAACCAAATTATCAATAGCTTCCCAGCAAGTTAATCACAAAACTAAATTCCATGCAAAATTAGAAGCAAATCCATCGAGTAGTTCTCGAGATACAGCTTACTAACTGAATTCATACATCCACACACACACACACACACACACACACACACATACATACAGACATTTTCTGGAAACCACTTTTTTCGACTCACTGAGTTCAAATATGTACAAATTAATGAAAAAATAGAAAAAAATTTTTTTTACCGATACAATGCTTTCTCTATGAGAAAGCAAAAAGAAAAAATATATATATATCACAAAATAAAACTATAAATATATATGTATATGTGTGTATGTATATGTGTATGTGTATATATGTATATATGTATATATATCATCATAGGAGGTTAAGTAAGTACATCATACAAGGGCCGATAAAAATATGGATATGCGTGTATTAGTTATATACGTAACTTGGTCGTACGAAAGATGAATATGAACGAGGCTAATATTTGTCAATTGAGTAGTAGTTGAAAAAATCTTTTTTAACTCTGATATTCTTTTATACAGTTTGATACATTTGAATACACTTCAGGTTTGAGGAAAAAATATTTTTTAACTTTGAAACAATTTGATATATTTCCGTATGCTCCATAAGCGTTCGGACTTTTTCCCGATGGCTTATGGAATGGTTGCTTGTGCACAAGGCATATTTCCAAAAACGTGCGTACGGAATTTCAGCAACAGAGGGCACAAAGAAGTATTCTCGATTTGTTTTCTCCGTGTACTTTTGATGAACTGAACAAACTGATCGTCATAATAAAAATGATCCACTTTGATATTAGTTATATACGTAACTTGGGCGTACGAAGGATGAATATGGACCAGGCTAATATTTGTCGAGACCATGTTCATCCTTCGTACGCCCAAGATACGTAGATAATTTTATGTCGTTGTAGGCCAAATGAGGGACTATAACAAAATTGATTTAAAATAAAAACAAAACACACACTAAACATTAAATCCAACATATTAATGCGTCCGATTGAATAATTTCAACATTTTTATTTATGTAACACTTTTTTTTATTGATTTGTCAAATGCTTTTTATGTTTTTAACATTAATAAATAATATATTAATGTTTCTTTAGAATTTTTCGATAACATGTCAAAATCAGTTGCTGTCACTCTTTCATTTGTTTTTCATTTGTAAACATGAATCTTCAAATTTTTCGCATCGCTGTTCGCATAACCCAAAATTTTGTTATGGTTAAGAAAATGTCAAAGTCAGCTGTGAGCATAGGCGCGCTCGCGTCATACGGTTTACCTAAGTTGACTAGTCTGAACACATATGTAATCCATACGACTCCGAGTTCGTATAGAAAGCTTCTATACGCCACTGAAAGCGTATAGAAACATTTGAACATAGTTGAGGGACGAGCCAAAGCGTACGCGATGCCAATACAAATTTAGCTGGGTTAATAGATATTGAGCCGAATTTGGCCTACGACGACATAAATGCGAATACAGGTACACAAATCACCGACAAAATACCATGGATGGATGAATGTATGTGTGTATATATATTTATATTAAATCAAGCCATAATAAATCTAAGTAATTATAACGCAAAAGATGTGATAAAAATAGAAATATATATACATAAAGAAAATAAAATGTCGCGAACAAGATACCATAGGGCTCAATCAAACATAACAAAGGTAAATATATCATAGGCAAACAGGGATATCATAAAGATGTCAAAAGATAAATAAACAAGCATGGACAGGGGCTACTATATAACAGATGAGTAAACAGAAAAATAATAAAAAATTTTAGGGTACACACACAATAAGAGTGCGAAACATGGTTTAACATTTTTTTTCAAAGGGGGACTGTTATGATTCCACCCTGAAATCATGAAACATATATAGATGGGAGACTCTATAGACAGGGAGCTAAGAGAATTAGGGTACTAGGTTATTGTGGGATAATTTTCAAACACAGGTCCCTTCTTTTAGGCAGGTACCGATTCTACAATTACAATAACAACAAGGAGCTACAACAAAGAAACAACAGGATAACAACGAAATAACGGAAAACAACAAACATCAGAAACAAAGCAACAACGAAACAATTACAAATAACAGCGGGTTGAAACAAAACAACAACAGGACAATTGAAGACAAACAAAACAATAAAACATAGGAACTATGAAACAAGCTACAACCACAAACAACAGAGGGCTGAAACAAAACAACAAACAAAGAAACAACAAAACAATTGAAGCCTGAAACAAAAGAACAACAAATTAATATCTTTACGAATTACTCAAGCTCTAATTATAGTTTATCAGAAACCTAATCTTTCTTTTGAATTAATAAATACAAGTAAAAGTACAATACGAGTTATAATTATTTACTAACTTCATCTCCTTGAACTTCAGTTCTTTATCGAAGAACGTACCTACCAGATTACAATGCCACTTGGCCATTCATGATCTACAGATCTATTATAATTCAAGGCTTAAGGGTCAGGTCATAACAAGATTTCGAGAGTGCGAAGTATCGCTCTATATTCATTTGTTATTGTATATTTAAAATTAGAACATGGTAACAATTCTATGACATTTACTTCTGAATTATCTTTTTAAAAATTGTACTATAAAATAGTATATTAAGTAATAAATTAAAAAAATACAGATGTTATAAACTTTTTAGCTTATAACAGCACCATAAAATATTTATCCATGAACCTGGCAAGTAATTTTGTGAATTTTAAATAAGATTTGAAAAATATTTCGGAATATTTAAAAACAAATAATAAAAAATCGATAATACAATTTCGATAGTTTAATTTAATATCCAAAATATTTCTCATCAGGGTGAGCCTGAGTCTGATGGTTCAAAAGTCTTTTGTTTGAAACAATAGAATAAAATTATAATTAACAAAATACAAACTATAAGAATCAGGGAGCGCGGTAACGCTCCGTACGGCAAGATAGCGCTACGGCTTTCCGTATTTACTTTGAATTTGAGATGTTCAAAGATTAAAACTTTGAATAAATAATTATGTTTCAATATTTACATATTATTTGGTTACTAGTATACATAAAATGATCTAATGTTTTATCCGACAACAAAAACACATGGCCAAAAGTCAAGTTTTCATGATTTTTTTTATATCATTACAGGTTAGTCTGTCGATTTCTTTTCTATATCGGGTTGTTTCAGATTTCTGGCGGATGTTAGAGAACGACGGAGAGTTTTTCGTCTGATGTGAGAGAAAGAGACAGAATACGAGTTGTGCGATTGCTAATAAGTGAGAGAGAGAAAGAGAGTATAGAGAGTCAGAAAAAGAAAGAGAATACGACCCTAGCGGAAAAAAAATGCAGAAAACAGTAAATATCCGAAAATATCAGAAGAAAACAGAAGAAAACTGATAAAAACTGCAGAAAACGGAAATTAACTGTTGAAAAATGTCGAGATTGAGACAAAGACAACAGTTATCTTCTGATTTCTTCTGATTTCTTCAGTTTTTATCAGTTTTCTGCAGTTATCTGCAATCACCAACAGTTTTATTCATTTTTCAACGTCTTTCTTCATTTATAAAAGCAATTTAAAAAGTGAAGAAATCCGGAAAAAACTGAAGACAACTGTTATATTCTGAAAATAACTGTTGAAAAGTGAAGAAAACTGAAGAAAACAGTTATATTCTGAAAATAACTGTTGAAAAGTGAAGAAATCTGAAGAAAAGTTATATTCTGAAAATAACTGTTGAAAAGTGAAGAAAACTGAAGAAAACAGTTATATTCTGGACTAAACTGTAAAAAAGTGAAGAAATCTGAAGAAAAAAGGTAATAACTGTTTAAAAATAAAGTAAAATGAAGAAAATTGGAAAAAAAATATTTTTTTACGAAAAAAGTTAAGAAAACAGAAAATAACTAAAGAAAACTGATAATATCGGCAGAAAACGGAAGAAAACAGTTAATAACTGTTGAAAAACGAAGAAAAGTGGAGAAAATTTAAAAAAATATATATTTTCTTACATAAAAAGTGAAGAAAACAGAAGATAACCGAAGAAAACTAATAATATCGGCAAAAAACTGAAGAAAACAGTTGATAACAGTTGAAAAACGAAGAAAAGTGAAGAAAATTGAAAACAAATAAATTTTCTTACATAAAAAGTAAAGAAAATAGAAAATAACTGAAGAAAATTGATAATATCGGCAGAAAACTGAAGAAAACAGTTGATAACTGTTAAAAAACAAAGAAAAATGAAGAAAATTAAAAAAAAAATTTTCATTTTCATATAATAAGTGAAGAAAACAGAAGATAACTGAAGAAAACTGATAATATCGGCAGAAAACTGAAGAAAACAGTTGATAACTGTTGTCTTTGTCTCAATTCCGACATTTTTCTGCCGTTATCTTCTGTTATAAACTGTTGTCTTCAGTTTTCTTCTTTTTTTTCCGCTTGGGGAGTTATACACGAGAAATTGGCATCCACTGACAACAAATATCACCCTAGGCGAACTATTTATAACCTTAAATTGGATTAATGAAAACATTCTATTTTCAAAATGTATTCAGGCAAATGCCCCGATGATTTCCCGTGAGGCCCCGAAAATTGTAACGTAGGCATTTAATCATCGTTCACATCCGGATAACGATCGTCAACCTACGAGGATATTTAGCAAGATAAGCCAAATTCTCTCCGTTATCTTTTATAGAACATGCTAAATGTATAAAGACATCGCGTAAATAAGTATAATATAAGAATTTAGTGTCTCGTTCTATATAGCTGACGAGCTGCCGCAAAATCACGGGCGTTCATGTGAACAGTTCGCGCATGCGCAGTAAAACGTCCCGTACATAAAATTCAACAGTTGAAAGCAGCGAAATTCAAAAGTCGGTAATACCGATGTGGTATTTAAAAATAAAAACAACAACAAATGAAAAAGTAATATTTAAATATTTTAAAACATTCTTAATTAATTAATTAGTTTTTCATACGATATTTAGACAAAATAAGTTTTATAATAGTTGATTAATTTGAAAGTGTGGAAGAAAATAAGATTAAAATTTTTTCAAAAACAAATATTTTATAATAATAATAAATATATAAAAATTAGATTGATAGAATTAACTATAAAATAAGTGTTATTATAGTAAAGTATCAGATTATCGGTAAAGTTAATAAATTTATTGAGATAAGAATTTTCGACTTTGAAAAAGTTGTGATATCTCCCCAAAAAATCTTTAAAAAGGTAAAATTACGGCAAGTTAGCTTTAAAAAAAAATCTTTTTCACTATCTCAAAATAAAAAAAAATTTGTCAAAAATTTAAACTGATTTAATACAATCAATTATAAAAAAAAATCTATTATATCTCTAAAAAAAGGCTTTAACATTATAGATAATAAAAAAGTGGGAATTTAATTATAACAAAAATACACTTGAAAAAATACTGAAATCAATAATATGTGGTCAAGTTTTAATACGATTTAAAATAATACTTACGAATGATATTCTACCTATATTTTGATGATAATAATGAATCAATAAAAAATTCCTTTGTTAAAAATGAAGTGTAAAAAAAGCCATATAAAATGTTATTGAAAATATAAAACTATCTTCAACAAAATTTAAAAAATTAATAAGTAATTAACGTAAAAGTAAGAATAAAAGTAATATTACAGCTATAAACTTGCCAGGCCCACCCTTTAAAAGTTCTATTTCTTGGTGAACACACATTCATTTAAAACATTTTTTAGGATTGACTTTTTAGAATCTCGTAAGGAAATTCAAAATATATATTAATTTTCACAATTTAGTATTCAATGAAAAATAATCTAATTTTATAACATTAATGATATATTTAACTTTTGTAGAGTGGGCCTGGCAAGTTTATAGCTGTAATATTACTTTTATTCTTACTCTTACGTTAATTACTTATTAATTTTTTAAATTTTGTTGAAGATAGTTTTATAGTTTCAATAACATTTCATATGGCTTTTTTTACACTTCATTTTTAACAAAGGAATTTTTTATTGATTCATTATTATCATCAAAATATAGGTAGAATATCATTCATAAGTATTATTTTAAGTCGTAATACGACTTGACCACATATTATTGATTTCAGTATTTTTTCAAGTGTATTTTTGTTATAATTAAATTCCCACTTTTTTATTATCTATAATGTTAAAGCCTTTTTTTAGAGATATAATAGATTTTTTTTTATAATTGATTGTATTAAATCAGTTTAAATTTTTGACAAATTTTTTTTCATTTTTGAGATAGTGAAAAAGATTTCTTTTTAAAGCTAACTTGTCATAATTTTACCTTTTTAAAGGTTTTCTTATTTTCATTTGTATTTAAAAAAAAATAGAAACGATATACAAATCATTTAGAATTTTAACTATTTAATTTTTTATCCGACCAACCTAGTAACACTTCTACAGTGCACTACAACATAATATTTATTATAACTACTTTATAAATATTTTTATTAATTTTTTTAATTTTTCTAATAAAATTATTATTGAACTCATTAACATTCTTCAAATTAAATAACATTATAAGCAGTAATACGGTAAAACTAAAATTTATAGCTAACATGTAAAGCGAAGTATACTTTCAGGTTGTATTATAAAATGCTACGGAACCCCCTATTACCACACGTTCATTGCTATACTAAACTTACCCCTCACCGCTCCTACGACGCTATTGAACTGAAACAAAATTTCTTTATGACTTCTGAAGTGATTTCAACAAACAATTTCCTATATCATAATATTGATAAAAATTAATTATTATTACACTTTTGGTATATTTTTGAAATTATATTCTTTTTTCTTCGATCTATTATTCTGGAGTGTTTCGTTTTAGTTTATTTATAGTTTTCTTTTCTTCGTTTATCATTCCATGCGTAGTGTTTGGTTTTATAGTTTTCGCTTTTATTTTTGAATTATAATTCGTGGAGTGATAGTTTTGTTTATTACTGTTTTGAAAGTAAGATTTAATTTGGTTATTCCCCGCTAAATATATCTACTCACCTTAGTGGAACTTTTTAAACGGCACAGTTACGCCCCGCGCGCTCGCGTAACCCGGCCTAATAAAGTGCCAAGTCACTTATCTAATGTACTATTATATATTTTATGAATTTTCTATTGTTTTCTTTTTTTTTTTTTAAAAATATATACACTGAGAGAAAATTCATGCTAATAGAGCATGCGAACTGCCATCTATGCGAGCATATAAAACATTGATACAAATATGACAGGCCGTGAGTGAGAAGCTCTATTAGTATTGGATTACCTTATACTAAAAAAGATGGTATGGAGAGTAACTAAAGCATGAACGGCATTCACTGATGACTCGCGTGGTATACTTCGATGACTCCCCACTCTCATATCCTTTGTTTGCTTGAGTCGCCTCCTCTTTTGGGTGGCGACGCGAGCAAACACGGCTGGTCTATACCCAAAATTATGTTGCAAATTTCTTTAACGTATTTTCGTAGCGTGAATCTTTTATTTCTTTTCTTTTTTTATGAAGGGAGATACGTTATAAATATAACCTGTTAAACTTTTTAACTTTAAATAATTTATTTTTAACTTAAAATTTAATTATTTTAAACCGCTGGGGGGCAGATGAGCATGTACGATTTTACGCCAGACATACTTCGGAGTAGCGTTGGTCTAGTGCGTAACGTTCACGCTTTTCCTTTTGAGTACGCGAGTTCAACTCTCGGCTAGGGTCACTTTTTTTATAATTTTTTTTTTATTGTTTTAACATTTTTTATTCCTTTTTATATTTATTTTTTTTTAGATTTTGTATTTGTTTAATAATTTTAAAATTTAATTTTTCACAAGTACGCTTGTTTTTTCAATGAAAATTTTTTAAAAATAAATTATTCGGTAGTAATTACAAATATTGATAAATAAATAATAGTGATGTTTATTTTATAATAGTATAGTTTAATTTATTTATAATTTAGTTTATAAAATTTACAATAAATTACAATAAATAAATAAAACTGAGGTATTATTATTTATGTTATAATATATATTGTATATTGAAATATGTTTATAAAGACAAAATTGAACTATAGTATTGTAAATATCACTATTATTTATTTATTAATATTTTAAATTATTTTCTATATGAAATAATTTATTTTAAAATATTAATAAAAAAAACGAGCATATTTTAAGTAACTTGTGAAAAAATAGATTTTAAAATTAATAAAAAATAGAAAATAAAAAAAGCAATAAAAACTATTGAAATAATAAAAAAAAGTTTAAAAAAAGTGGTTGTAACCAAGAGTTGAACTCGCGTACTCAAAAGGAAAAGCGCGAACGTTACGCACTAGACCAACGCTACTTCGAAATATCTCTGGCGTAAAATCGTACATGCTTATCTGCCCCCCAGCGGTTTAAAATAATTAAATTTTAAGTTAAAAATAAATTATTTAAAGTCAAAAAGTTTAACAGGTTATATTTATAACGTATCTCCCTTCATAAAAAAAGAAAAGAAAAGAAATAAAAGATTCACGCTACGAAAATACGTTAACGAAATTTGCAACATGATTTTGGATATAGACCAGCCGTGTTTGCTCGCGTCGCCACCCAAAAGAGGAGGCGACTTGAGCAATAGAAGAATGCCATAGTTAGCAGTAAAGGAAGAATAGTGGACAAGCCACGTTTACTTCCTTCACGTCCCATGAGAGGATACAGCGCTAGCTATCGAAGGATATTAGAGTGGGGAGCTACTAAAGCATGTAAACAAACAGTTTTTGGATAGCACAAACCTCGTAAGAGTAGATGGCGCTGCTATTAAAGCATAGGATATTACTTACTAACTTTGGATACGTAGACTACATGCTCTATTGGCATGAATTTTCTCTCAGTGTATATAAAGGATATTGTCTATATATGATTAACCTTTTTCTATGGTGAGGTCGAGGGAGTCCCCGCCCGGTATCTGTTTATCACATTACATCAGGCTAGACTGTCAGACCCACCATACCGAAAACTTTGACTACCGATGGGTGGTCAGCCACTTTTTGTGACCAACAATCAACCGATACCCAATGAGATCAGATTTTTGTGGGTCGCGATATAAAATGGCACGTACACTAATTTTCTTTCGAAAAAAAAGTTAGAGGTACCTGGCCAGGATTCGAACCCATGCCCTCCGCGTTGAAGGCAAGAGCTCTATCCATTACGCCACCGCGCTCTCCATGAATTTTCTATTGTTGGAAAACTTATTAATTTTTAAATAAATTCATTTATTAGCTATTGAGAATTTGGGGCTCCCATATTATGTATTTAAATTTTTCAATTTGGTACCAGAAATTATAAATTCTTAAATGTTAATGGATGAATTTATTTAAAAATTTAGCTAACTGTGTATGTGTGCGTGCGAGCGTGTGTGTGTGTGTGTGTGTGTGTGTTAATTTTTATCTTTTTAATTATTATAGCTTGATGGTATAAAAATTTAAAAGAACCCAATGAGCAGATGGATGAAGCAGGAATTTGGACTCTATTACACCATGCAAGCAGATGAAAAAACGGAGTTTATTTTCATTGTTTTACTTTGCTCAAAGTAAATAATAAAATTCATTCAATAGCAGTATATACTAATTTATGTTTCAAATAATAGAACTCATAAAAGGATTAGGTATATTTATGAAATGTTATGCGCTCAAAAATGCGCAAAAGACACAAATCAAACAAATTTGTCTTGCCAGAGCGCTATTGAAAGCGATTTTCAATATAAATGCTCTATCCAGAGAGTTGAGTGAAAAATCTGGAAAAAATAAGCCAGAACTAAATGAAGAAGCAGTAAATGCTATTCTAAGTAACAAAAATATCAAACGATAATGAGATACATTTAGGAGATTTTTAATTTTTATACAATAGCATGGGCAAAAAGAAAGATTGGAAATATGCAGATAAGCAAACAATTAAACAAAGTATGAGACAGATGACCGTGAAGAAAAACGTTTCTGCCACTATATTAACAGAAATAAAAAAAGAAAATATAGATATAAATATTTGGGTAGGGAGACACTTTTCCCAAAACGCGTTTTCCAACGTTTTTTTCCCCAAAACCCATATTTCCCAATGAGTACGTTTTCCAAAAAATAAAAAATTTGAAAATTCGAACAAAAATAATTGTTAATAGTAATATGCAAACATCTTCACTCGTTTGGTTACTATCAGTCATCAATTTTCATTTTAATTTGGTTAATCATACTCTGCGTTCGCGAACATTTAGACGCCTATAAAATTATAGTAATTATTGTTTACTTGCGACTCGTTATGAACTTATAAAATCAAGAACAGGCCATTTCTTACAAGTTGAACAGATTCCAAATACTGGTTGGAAAACATCATCCCAGTTTATATGTTTTCTTCAAGGAGTTCCAGAAAGAACAAGCAGACACCGAAATAATGTTACGCTAATTACAATTTGGGCAACGCATACGAATGTCGATTATAAAATACGGCAGTGAAAAATTATCAGCAATATGTTTAAAATAATGATGTTACTTCATACTTGGAAAATGTTGGATATAATATAAAACTAGCAAAAAATACCTCGCTCCTAACGTCGCTCGGTTGTATTTTCATTTATTATATTATTATGTATAAATTACTATATTATTATATATGAATTTAGTTGACGCAATGAAAATATTTAATGAAAATATATATATATATATATATATATATATATATATATATATATATATATAAAAATTAGAACTATGTCATCATTTATTTTCATAATTAAAAAAGGATAGAGAGATCCAGTATCACTTGGGCTTGAATTCATAGTCGATATTCAACACTCAGCACTCAGTTCTCAATCCAAAGATTTTAAGGTTCCATTGTTCCGTGTTCCCTATAAACGTAGAAATAGAGTGTTGAGTGTTAAATATAAATTCGAGCCTTAAGATTTTTAAAATTTTCGTCCTGTATGTAATTTATTCATCGCTCACCCTAATTTTAACTCAAAACAAAAAACCAAATAAAAAAAACTAAAAAAAAGAAAAACCACCAAAAAAATTTTAATATTTTTTTTTTTTAATATAATAATATTCATTATATTATATTTTTATTACAGATTATAACAATTATTTAACAATAAATAACAATAACAAATAAAACAGTAATAATTACAGATTAACAATAACAATTAACAATAACAGATTTAACAATAATTTATACTTTTTATTAACATTTAATTTTGTTAAAACAATGTAAATATTACTTTTTAATTCATAAGTAAAATTATTATTTGTATAAATATAAAGAGTAATATGCATTTAAATCACATGTAAGTAGAAAAAAATTTTAGTAAAAAAATATTTACGACTGTTTGAATTAATTTCATTTATATTATGATTATATTTTTTAAATAAAATTAAAGCAATTGGAATTATATTTAAACAAATAGTTTATTTAATAGACATAAATTTACTTCCACAAATGATATAAAAATTTAAAAACAAAAAAATTTTTTATTACTTAAACATTTTTTTTAAATGCATTAACAATGCAATAAATTTATCAAAATTCAACAGTTTTTTTTTAAATTTTATTACAATTTCGTTTCTATATTTTATTATTATTCTAACTTTTTTTAAACAATTCAAATATTACTTATTATTTTGAAAGTATTTGAGATGTTTTAATTGTACAAGTTCTGTTGAGTAACGACAACATATATTACAGAAAACATTGGAAGAACTACGCTGCAGAGCCGAAGATAAATGATTAGAATTTATAACTATTAAAGTCTTAAACTTTAGTTTAAAGATTCCAGAATTAATCAAAACATTTCTTTGACTATCACACTTTAAAAGTGCTGTTTCATTTTTAATTGTATTGACATTTAAAGTATTTATATTACTATAAATAGTTATAAAGCTAAATACCGTTTTAAAAATTAAGCTTCATTTTTTTTAAGCATATTATTTTTAAATATGTATGTTTTAAGAATTTCAGATTTTAAATAAAAAATGTAATAATTTAAATCTGTAATGTTAGAACCCACACTGTAAAAAATTCTGTTATAAAATTACTATAAAATTTAGGTAATTTTTAGACTTACATTAAACGTAGTAAAATTGCAATCCGTATTTTGTAAAATTACAGTTGGTAGTAGTAAATTTATTAACTCGTTTCGTACTTTTATTAAATATATCATAGTAATTTTACAAATACATTTGTAAAATAAATTATTACTATTTATAGTAAAATCACTACATTCAAGGTGGGTCTGATTATTACCTACGTCAAATACAGTAAATTTACAACATGATTATTTAATTTACAATTGTGCAAGTAAAATTACAATTAAAGTTGGAAATTTACTGCATTTAATAAAGTATTTTTATTTGTAAAATCACTAAATTCACTATATCTCTTTATGTTGTAAGAAGTTTTCGCCACCGTTGTCGACGTTGCCACCGTGTATAAGAATCAATCATGTCCCCAGATAACTATAATATATCTGAAATTTAGCTAAAATTTAATTAAAATAGAAGCTACAAATTAGCTAAAAGTACCTAACTTGTAGCTTCTAAAGCGGCTAATAAATAGCTAACTTGTAGCTTCTAAAGTGGCTAAAAAATAGCTGAAATTTGTATAAAAGTTAGTTAAAACTTAGAAGAAGTTGGATAAATCTACCTGGAATTTAGTTTAATGTATTCTTAAAGTCATTTAAATTATACAAAATTTAGATAAAATTTGACAAAATGTCAGTTACAAATTAGCTGATTGAGTTAAATTTAGTATAAATATTTATATTAATAATGTAAAATTTAAGTTATTTTTGATACTTTATTTATATTTACAAAGTACATTGTTATTTTTAATAAATGATTTTTATTTATTGTTGTATATGCTTTTCAAAATATTATTGGGAAAAACAGATTTTGAAAAAAACGTTGGGAAGCGCGTTTTGGGAAAAGTGTCATACAATCAACTATTTACAAATACAAAATGATGTACCTGAACAAGAACAAAATCATATTGATTATTCTTTACAAGCTCTATACGAAGAATTTTATGAATTATATGAAGAATGGATTTTACCCAAAACATTCTACACAAAACAATTAATCCACTAGAAGTTGTAAAAAATATAGAAAAACAAGAAAAAATCTTTGCAAATGTTTTGATTAAAAATAATTATTTTACTCGCAATATTCTACTAGAGATAAGTGATTACGGTTTCCTTCTACTAAAAGAATTTTTCTACGTTTAAAATCAATTTTTGAAAAACAAATTGAAAATTTAGTCAACTTATAAATATTAAGCAATTTTAACATTTTCTGAATATTTTTATTTTTAACTAAGAAATCACTAATTTACTTAGAAACTTAATTAAAAATTGAAACATTAAAAAAAATTATTTTTAAATATGATAACTAATCTTATTTAATTTCTTTACAAAAGTTATCTTGTTAGGTTATTAAAAATAAATACTGTCAAATTTCAATGAAGTGTTATTAAACCTGTTTTTTAAAAATTTCTTAAAATCTTAAGTGTGTTGTTTTCATTTTAATAATAAGTGGATTATTCTCTTTTGTTGACAGTAAAATTTATAAAATTTTGAATTCATCCAAAGTAAAATATATTTTAAAATTATTTTTGTTAAAGTAAAATTTATTTTTTAACCTTTAAAATTTTTATTTTAATCTTCAGTTACAATAAAAATTAAATCTAAATTATTTTTCATTGTTTTGTTCAATATTTATATTTTTATTCATATAAAATATATAAAATAAAATATATTAAGAATATATAACATGGAATCATATAAAACAAAGTGGTTTTTAGGGCTCCTGGCGAGGGTTTCCACTAATCCAAAAACCTAACGCGCCGATAGCGGTACCGCTACATTATACACCTTTTTCTGTTATTTAATATAATATAAACTTAAATTTAATAAATAAATATTATTAATTGTTCATAAAGATTATATAAACTTAAACTTAATAAATAAATATTAATATTGTTTATAAAAATGCAATCTTTGCAATCAATTCAAAGTTGCACTTTCGATTGCAAAAAAAGAAATTTTTTAATCATAGGTAAATAATAAACGTATGTTTCAGAAATAAAAATGATTTAAATTTGACTTCGGAAAAAAATTTTCATTAATGAAAAATTTTTTAATCCTCAGACAAAATTAAAAAAATATTTGAAAAGTAAAACAATTGTCCCGAAAAAAAAAATGAATTTTTTTCTTTTAAAAGTTAGATAAGTTAGAACGAATTTGACTATAAAAATAATTTCATAAAGCTAAATTTAATAAATTTGCTTAACAAGATTGGATAATAATATTAAATTAAATTATTTGATATGCATAGCTTTGATTGCGATTAGATGCAATAAAAATTTATTGTATTGATTTAAATATTTCTACCATGCCAATTTACTGGAGTGATCGACAAAATCGATCACCACCTATTGTTCAATCAAAGGAAGTAGCGAGGCGCAGTATAACAAATGATTTGTTGACTGCAGAACGCCATTCTACATGAAACTAATTCTCCTACGGTTTGGTAATGTTGATCTATTATAAGACGAAGAGTGAAGAATTTCAATTTCAATTTTCAGAATGATCGATTCAGTAGTTATTTAAACTTTTGAGAACATACAAACACTGTCCTTTTATATTAGTAATAAGATGACACTTAACGCATAATAAAGAATCTAAATTTCCAATTTTAAAACGATCGATTTAGGAGTTTTATTTAGATAATGGAGAACAAAACGAACAAACATTGTCCTTATGTAATAGTAAAGCAAGATAAGATAATAAGATTTTTGCTGATTAATATATTTTTTACAATCAATCGTAGAATTATTATTAGAGGGTATAAATAATATAAGCTACGTGCTTCGTAAGTTTTTTTTAATTGATATGTATTTAATAATAAAAATTTTTTATATTTCTATCAATATTGATTAAAGTAAATAATTTTTGTAAATAAAAATTGTATCTTGAAAAAGAAAGTCAAATAAGGAAAAATGTCGACAAAATAAAAAAAAATATAAAAAACTAAAGAAAATTTAATTTATTCTCTATTACCTTTACTAATCCAAAAAATAGCTGGTAATCTAGACATTTTTTAAATTAAATTTTAAAACTACATATTTTTTATAAAATAAATTTTCTTTTTATTCTATTAATAAGCTATAATAAAAAAGGTTAGTACAAAGAATATTTGTAGTTTTTTCAATTAAATCATTTATAATTAATTAATTGGTTATTAATAGATTTTGTAATACATTGACTTGTATTTTCTAATGATTTTTAAATCTATAATTAACGTTCATGAACATGGATTATTATTGTTTTTTGGTAAAATCTATTTTTCCAATTTTTTGTTTTTCTTTTATTCCAACTTTAAAATAAACTTTTCTCGACCGTAAAAAATTTAGGAATATATTCTGAACAACTTTTGAAAAGTAATAATTGCTTGAGTTCAAAGAAATGTTTTATAGTTAATAATTGCACTTTTCTAAACTCAAGAAAGTTTATAGCTTCAATGACTATTCTTAGTACAGCGTGAGTAATATATTCCTAAAATCAACTGACAATAGAACTATTATATAACCCCTTTTTTATCCAACTTTCCCGAGAAATAATTCACTTTTTCATAACTTTTATTGTTTAATAGTTATAGTTTTAAATGACTGCGAGTGGTTACAATTTTATTCAAATGCGAGAAATTCATTAAAATATGAATCATACTATTGATGAAATTATAAATAATATTTTTTTGTAATGATTATTTTTAAATAATTAAAGAAATATACTGAAAAAAACGCATTTGTACAGTTCAAAAAATATACATAGCCAAATTAAAAGAAGTTGGTATAACTGGATCAGTAAAATTGATCCTCATCACAATGACATTTATTCTCGTCACAGCAAGAATATATATCACATCGATAATATGATATCATATACACGCTTCATTGATTTTGCTATCAAGTAATTATAAACGAATAGGCCGAAAATATATATGCATAAATATATAATCCGTAACAGTGACAATGCATATATTTACAATAAGCATAAACTCAATAACTATTGCTAAATCAATTGTTAGCGTTCATAAAAACAAATCATTGTAATGATTAAAAAAAAATCATTATAATCAAATTAAGTCACTATAATCATTGTTATTATAGTTGTAACTATGGTATTTTTTTATCTATATTTTCAGTTTTTTTCTTTCTTTTTTATTCTTAGTATATAAACTAATTTTTTATTCAGTTGTAAGAAATTTACAAATATATTCTAAATAACTTTTATAATTTTATTCTAAATAAAATTTTTATTGCTGGAGTTCACGAGAAATTTTATAGTTGATAATTGCACTTTTTAAACTCAAGAAAGTTTATAGTTTCAATGACTATTCTTAGTATAGAATGAGTAATATTTTCCTAAAATTAACAAACAATAGAACTATTATATAACCCTTTTTTATCTAACGTTCACGAGAAACAATTATTGACTTTTTCACAACTTTTATCGTTAATCATCATAGTTTGAGATAATTGTGTGTTTCTAGAATTTCTGTTAAATATAAGAAACTTATTAAAGAACGAATTATATTTTATTTTTGTAATCATTACTTCTAAATAACCAAATAATTACAAATATTTAGAAATCAAATTGTTTTTATGAGTATCGTATGGATCAACGCCTCGCTTGTCAATTTTTATAAAAAAATCTGTTGTAGCCTAATTTCGGGTCCCCGAACATAAAATGATTTAATTTTTGTCATTTGTTTAATTGACGTGACGATGATATAAGTGATGCTATAGAATTTAGCGTTGTGCGTATTATACTAAAGCATCACTAGCATCTGTAACACTTAGAGTTGCTAATAATTATTTGGTATCACAAGTAATGTTAAGTATCGCAATTATTTTGACAGAATAAACAAATATTTCTTTAGTTTTTCCTTTAAATTTTTTTTTTCTCGTTTTTATTTCTTTACTAAATTTCACAATTATTATACGATTAGAAATTTTAACATTGGACTTCCTTATAAATAAGAGCGCTAAAACGATTAAAAAAAGAGATTAGCCAGCTTACAAATGAAAATTTTATTTCCCGTCTCTCCTAAACACAATTTTGATTACTTATTATAATTTTCGTCATAGAAGTGAATATTTGCCTTGTAATTAGTAGTTCTAGGCATCAAATGGGACAAGCTATTATTTCTTTAAATACAACCATTTAAACAAGAAAATTTAGTTTTCGAAATATAATTAATAATAAAAATGTTATTCTACCAGATGTTATAAGTAAATAGGACAGTTTTTAATTTCTAAAATAATTACAGATCCACAAGAATAGTACATTATCTACTAGTGAGCAAAATAGTTCATTCCCTCACGAGTCGTTTTGTCACTTGAGAGTAGCGAGAGTGACAAAAAAAACGAATGGGTGACCAAATACCACATTCCCCCACTGAGTGAGGGAATGTGGTATTTTGCTCACTCAAAACAGGCCCCGCAAATCGGTTTTTGCTCACCGCATGGGGAAAACCTATTTTTGACCTTTCAAAATGTTTTTTTTTTCATATTTTAATCTTATTTTATATCTTGTAACTATTTTGAAAATATAAAAAATAGGGTAAGTGTGCCAGTTACCGTGGGTTTAACGTAACCTCTTACAGATTTTATCAAATTAAACAGATTTTTCTATTAATGCTTGATAACTATTGATATCAGTTATAAACGTTGAAGCATCTTTTATTTAATAAGCATGATTGATTAATTATGTATAGAAAAATATTTGAAATATTATTAAAAATATAAGAATTGATGCATGCGTCAAATACCGTGTTGCTCAATTTTCAGATTTCTATATACCGTGTGTCAGTTTCCGCGCCCCCAACTAAATGCGTTTTGTCAGTAAGCAAGCCCTCAACCAAATATCGAGCGTCGAATACCGTGCATTTTTCGTCGATTTATATTTTTTTGAGGTTATGTTTTCTTCGATGCTCACATGTTAGAGGGCACGATAACTAAGATTATACCAAAAAATTGGTTTAGTTATCGTGCACGATAATTGAATCATATGCTTAAATCTGTTCCAGTTACTATATTTTATAAATAAATAATAACAAATAATTTAAAAACACAAATTGTAAGTTTTTTCGAAATTTGTAAGTATTTTATTATAGTAAAATGCATGTACATATTATTAATATACATTTTTTAATACTTTAAATGATTGAATTAAACATGCAATCCTTAAGCTTTTTGATAACGCGCGCACTAAAAACGCATAAATCACGTTACAAAAATTTCAAACATTATTTATACAATATAAAACGTCGATAAATTAAATTTTTATTTTTCTAATAGTTAAATTATACTTCAAAAATATTAAAAAAATTTTTTTGTATTATTGATTAAAGCCTAAACCTATCTTAATGTATTAAAATATCGAAGGAGCACGGTAGTCGGGGGGGCAACGATAACTGGCACACTTACCCTATATATTTCAAGCTAGACAAAAACTGAGTATCGTATAGATACTCATAGATTTGGTATACTATGATACTCAGATTTGTAAGTATTCATTTTCATTGATTAACTTAACATTTATACAAAATAATTAAAGTACTGTACAATCGAACTTGTGACACTGCACGCCCTTTGGCACTCACGCTTGCTGACTCACCGTACTGCACGCCTGCTCTTCTTCTTCTTTTTTTTTATTGGCCTTTCAGACTTTGTTCATAGACCATGATCTGGTATTTTATTATTTTGATATTTTACCCAGTAGGACTTTTTAATAATTCATTTTTTTTCCCAGAGGGACTTTTTGATTGTTTTTTCGTGGTCTCCGGGTTTTATTTCCCACAGAAAAATTCGAAACATTTTTTTATGAAATTTTCCCGAAGAATCGAGCTCTGGTCTACTAGAGCGCGAGCCAAGAGCCTTAGCTCCTGCGCTGCCACAGCTCGCACGTCTGCTCATCTCGTACACTGCCACTCGCTTCGAGGTACTCAGCAAAAGGCACTTTCTCTTACAGGAGGCTCACTTAGCGGATGGAGGGGGGCTACTTTTTTCGTTTAATCGTATTAACCCTTGACTTAAGCTGCTATATCCCCACTCCTTCATATCTTCGTTTACTTATAGCGTCCCCACGAAGGTGGTTTTGGGCGAGTTTGGGCATTTGCTTAAGTAAAGGATTAAACGATTATGAATACGTCGATTTTTTTTAATGTTTTTTGACGTGCTAAATATGATTTTAAACAGAAAATTTGCATACAATAAAATTTAAATTTGTTTTTAATGTTTAAATAGTAAATTTCGTAACGGGTATGAAAAGGCTTTATTTACGAAACATGAAGTTTACGGCCCGAGCCGAAGGCGAGGGTCGTAACGAGTTTTGTAAAAAAAGCCTTTTCATACCAGTTGCGAAGCATATTTTTTGCCATGAGAGTCAAGAAAAAGCAACAAAATTGCTTTCAATAACTTTTTTTATCACTTGAGCGGCCAGCCCTCCTCGAAATTTGTATTAAGCAGCTCAAAATACATTAAAGTATACTTGTTAAAATCCATTTTAATTAAAAAGACAATTTGGGTCCCCTTGGTGACTACATACGTACCTAGCTTAATGCTCTAATTGGCTGCCGTTAGCCAACATACGCTGTGCAGTGTCGGAGGGCAGCAACTCCCGAGAGTGTGCAGTGCCGCAGGTTTGACTGTGTCTGTGTAAGTAAATCAAACACACTTTCACTTGCACTTAGAAGCTGCCAACCCTAATCGGTTGAAGTAAAATATAAACAGTTTTACTGCTCCGTTACAAAACGTATAAAAAATTTTCGCATCGAAGGATTAGAAAGGTTTTTTTGAAGCTCTTCCAACTTCTAGTCGTTTGATTTAAAAATATCTATTTTTTAACTATTTTTAGAGGTTAAAAAAATTTTTTTCTTACATCGGCCAAAAGCTTGTCGTTTTGCCTCCGAAAATAGCTTAGAAAGTTTGGCTTTCTCGTCCGGCTATCAAACAGTAAACTACTAACGAAAGTAAAAACTTTCGGGAAACTGACAGTTCTGCGCTTAGTGCGCATGCACCGCAAAAGTGTTCAAGTGTTCCACCTATGATCTATAGACCTAGGTTTCATAGATATGAATTTATAATAAATTTTGTTAATCAAAATCATAAATAAATTAATGGATTTAAAATACTTATTTTAATTAATTAATGCCGTATTTAAAAAAATTTTCAAAGTTAAATTATATTTATGAATGTATTACTGAGATGGAATACATTTCATGTAAAAATTTGTAATTTAATAAAATATGAACTAAATAAAAATATATTTGTTATTTTATTAACTATTTACATATATTGAATTGGATATAAAATAATTTTTTATCTTAAATTAGTTTCCTTTGAGAAAATCTACTGTTACACAATTAATTATCTGGAAGTGACATCACAAGATTCATAGCTTTCGATTAAACTTCCATATGATAAATATTCATTTTGTCAAGAATTTTTGAGTACGATTAATTTTTTTTTATTCAGAATAATAGTAATTATTATCTATCATTTTTTTTTCTTGTGATTTTAAATCTTGTGTATTCTCAAAACCTAAATAAAATTTTTTATCAGGAATAAACTAATTAATCTTACATGGTTGTTATTTTTCATTGATTCTTAAGAAGAATTTGTCTTTCTGGATCAATCACATATATTCATCACAATCTGAAATGAAATATAAAATAGTTTATAAATCAATAATAAAAATAATTGTGCAAATAATAAACTTATTAACTAAAACTTACATGATTTATGGATTTTTCATATTTATTTTTGATTTTTAATTTTTTATAACAAGGTGATGTATTTCACATTTTTTTATTTTAATATTATAGGCTGCAAAGAATCTTCATTTTCTACATTGTTAGAAATACAAGATAGGGTAGATATGGGTATTGCTACGGAGGTGCTAATTACTGTTTTTTCATATAAAATTTGTAAAAATAATTTTTTCCAAGTCCATAAATAATATTTGAATGCATAATCAAATATTATAAGTATTATTTAATATTTAAAAAAATATATCTCACAAAAAAAGTCTAAAAATATTTAATATTGGTTATTTGAAATTGAACTGTTCTAAAATCTTGATAAATTTCGTAAAATCGCGATCACGTATGCATCCTAAATTTGACAATATTTTCTGTTTTTATTCTTTTTTATGTAAAATAAGATCATTATTAAATAAAATATGTCTTTGCTTGTTATATATTTTTTGAAAATTTCACCTAGCACATATTTAATATTTTAATTTTACACCTTAGTATTAAGCATCATTAAAATCACCAAATATGAATTACTGTGGCATCCTTTTATTATTATAACACGTGGTTAACCTAACCTCAACTTTTCGAACGGAATATATAAAAGTGTCAATAGTAATTGGCACACAGCATTAGAAACACGGCCGCAGCAATAGCCACAAATACATAATATTTTTAATTCGTTTTTTCTTAATTTTAACTCTATAATTAAATGCTAAATTAATTTTTTTCTAGTTAATCAATGTTCAAATATTTTATTAAAAATAAAAGTGATAAGTTTTCTTCATCTATAAGCTTTAATTTATGAGTTAAAAATTCATCATACGTCGATTCCGCTGTAATACCCACATCTACCCTATCTCTTAGAAGTTTTAGAACTTGTTTTTCTTTTAGATGACTCGATTCCTACTTGAATGTCTGAAATATCTTTTTTTTGTTTTTGAAAGTAAAATAGATGACCAGACTTGAACTGATGTAGAAAAATGATTGGTTTCTGAAATATTCTGATTTACGAATGATTGACCTAAAGTTATTTCGTATGATTCTGTTATATTTTGAACTTAGTTTTTTGAAAACGGATCTGTAATTGAGCAAGATAATGTTAGAGCTGATGTCGAAGATAATATTGAAGCTGATGCAGAAGATGATATTGGAGCTGATGTTAAGGGTAATGTTGGAGATGAAGTTTGAGCTGATATCAAAGATAATGTTGAAGCTGATATCGAAGGTAATGTTGGAACTGATGTCAAAGTCTGAGCTACAGTTGATATGGATGTCTTATTACTGAAAGTTACTAAACTGAAGTGGAATATAGTTTGGTTTTATTTGCCAAAGAATGTTCAATGTAACCTTCAGCTACACTGCTTGATCGCCATCCACTAAACTCCTTCAATGCAGTTAAATTAGCACCAGCGTTCACCATTACTGTAGCTGCTATTCGTCTTAATGAGTGTCTTGTGTACGAGTCAGGATAATTTAGATTTAAATAGCAAGTGATGGTCTTTGGCACTTCTGAAATTTTGTTCTTGCCAATGACTTAACGAGTACATTTACCCTTTTGGTAATTAATGAAAAACCTATCACACTCATAGTCAATAGGTTTCATGATAAAAATGTTCTTCAATAACAAATTTTCTGGAATAATAATTCTTTGAAATCAAGGAAATCGGAATACCTTGGATTCCATCTGACTGGCGACTTTTTATCGATCGTTCTTCAAAAAACTTAAAAGCTCTTCTTCTCCAGAATGAAAATGAATTTCCCAGTCTCCCTTTAGCACATTCTATACATATTAAAGAAAGTTACGTTAATGTGAAAATGATACCAGAAAAATTAAAATACACAGAATACAACTGGCCAATAATAGAAGATAGTTGGTTTTCTGATGGGAATGCAAAATGGATATACTAAATATCCTTGTTACCTGTATTTATGAGACAGTAGAGCAGATTCAGTATACCATCAACAGCGTATATGGTGTAAGTAAGTCGACTTTCAGATAGGAAAGCATAATGTCAAGCTGGAACCAGTTGTAGCTCCTAGCACTATATTGATGCTACCGTTGCATATAAAACTAGGCTCGATGAAACAGTTTGTAAAAGCGTTAGATCAAAATTCTGGAGCCTTTGAATATTTAAAAAGATTTATTCCTAAATTAACTGATATGTTGTCTTGAGATTGTAATGGGTCATGATGATGTCAAATCTTTTTTTTACGATTTTAACACAGGAAATTTCTTAACCTTTTTCTCCATTTACATCAACGATGTTGCCTATGGTCTAACGCCCACAATTTCCATTAAAATAATTTTTTCATTTAATTTTTATCAAAAAATTAATTTTTTTGGAATAACAATAATTCCCCTGGATGTTTACATTTTTATCTGTCAATATTCACATGAATAATATACGCACAGTTTGACTACTCTGGAACAATATTTAGTCAGGTATTCCTATAAAATTACCTATGTAAAATTTCAATAAAGAAGAAATTTTTTCCATACTTTCATAACTGAATTTGACCAGTTAGAATAGAATAGTCCATATTTCATTTTGCATCAACACATTTGAGTTAATATCTGTTATTCAAAGTAAAAGGACCGTTAATTGGCATTTTTTTCAAAAATGAATTTTTAATATCATTAGAATTGTAATAAATTCTGCATTCAATTGCGTTTGAAAATTTAAAAATAGTACATTATCCAACGGGTGCACAGATTTTATTCATAAAACGAGAAGTTTACAATCCAAGCTGAAGGCGAGGGTTGTAACGCAGTTCGTAAAAAAATCTTTGCGTACCCGTTCCGTAATGTATTTTATACCGTGACAGAGCCAAATAATGATATTAATCCATAAAGTACCAAGCGGACGTAAACAGATATTTGTAAGATAAACTGGGTTGAAGTCCAAAAAATGAGCTGAAAATGGTATCCAGTAGGTGATTCTATATTCGCTACTATTTTTCGCCTACATCGACTTCAAAGGCGTAAAAAGGAGACTAGAAGTGCAAAAAAGTCGTAATTTTTAAAAATAATTATGGACAAAACGTATTTTTCACATTCAATCCACGTGAAAATTAATAATATTATTAATTTTATAATTTCATATTAGCAAAATTCTTTCTTA
This sequence comes from Anastatus disparis, assembly GCA_017163975.1. Lineage (NCBI taxonomy): Eukaryota > Metazoa > Arthropoda > Insecta > Hymenoptera > Eupelmidae > Anastatus > Anastatus disparis. The sequence continues at coordinate 215,216 of JAFFSR010000379.1, forward strand.
TTCTAGTAAATTGATATTATAATTGATAATTTTGAATTTTAAATAATGTAGCTGATTGTCATCATTAGAAAAGCAAACAAAATTTTTCGGATTTTTCGATTTCTCAACCCCTTTGAAAAGTAATGATACAAAATAAAAGTTGAAATTATATAAAAAGGTTTAATTTTGTATACTAGCGATGCAAAGAACAAAAAGTCTGAACAAATCAAAAATTTTATTTAAAAAAAGCGATAATTAACATAAATTTAGAAAGTGCTTGTAAATACGTCACAACCCACATAATAAGGAAGCTTTCAGGAAGCTTTCATGCTACCCTAGTGAGAATATTTTATGTATAAAAGTGTAAATAAGTGTATGAAAGTGTATGAAAGTGTATCAGAGAGTAATAAAGTGTTGCATTTCGTCAACTCTCTTCATAGATTTTGATACATTTTGATACACTTCAAATTAAAGAAAAAATCTTTATTAACTTTGATATTCTTTTATACAGTTTGATACATTTGAATACACTTCAGGTTTGAGGAGAAAATCTTTTTTAACTTTGAAACAATTTGATATATTTCCGTATGCTCCATAAGCGTTCGGACTTTTTCCCGATGGCTTATGGAATGGTTGCTTGTGCACAAGGCATATTTCCAAAAACGTGCGTACGGAATTTCAGCAACAGAGGGCGCAAAGAAGTATTCCCAATTTGTTTTCTCCGTGTACTTTTGATGAACTGAACAAACTGATCGTCATAATAAAAATGATCCACTTTGATATTAGTTGTATACGTAACTTGGGCGTAATATTTGTCGATTGAGTAGTAGTTAATCTCGGGCGCACTACGCGCGCCCGAGACTCACTACTGCTCGATTGACAAATATTAGTCGAGACCATGTTCATCCTTCGAACGCCCAAGTTACGTAGATAATTTTATGACACTGTAGGCCAAATGAGCGACTATAACAAAATTGATTTAAAATAAAAACAAAACACATACAACACACTACACATTAAATCTAACATATTAATGCGTTCATTGAATAATTTCAATCGAATCGCCACAAAATTTTTATTTTTTTTATTAATTTGATTTGTTTTTATATTTTCAACATTAATAAATAATATATTAATATTTCTTTAAAATTTTTTGATAATATGTCAAAATCATTTGCTGTCACTCTTTCATTTGTTTTTCATTTGTAAACATGAATCTTCAATTTTTTCGCATCGCTGTTCACATAACCCAAAATTTTTTTATGGTTAAGAAAATGTCAAAGTCAGCTGTGAGCATAGACGCGCTCGCGTCGTACGGTCTACCTAAGTTGACTAGTCTGAACACATATAATCCATACGACTCCGGGTTCGTATGGAAAGCTTCCGTACATTACTGATAACATATAGAAACATTTGAACATAGTTGAGAGACGAGTCAAGTCGTACGCGATGTCAATACAAATTTAGCTGGGACTATAGATATTGAGCCGAATTTGGCCTACGACGACATTAACTTTAGTATACTTTACTCGTCACATTACTTTCACTTTTTGACTTTAGTAAGGCATTCGACACGATCTCTCCCTCTAAATTACTTGCAAGGCTTAGATCGATGGGGTTTTCCAGGGCCACTCTCGTGTGGATTAACTCTTATATTTCAGGAAGGAAACAAATGGTTTCAACACACTTACAAGAAGAATCAGGTCGGCTAACAACCAACCTGGGAGTTCCATAGAGATCGGTGCTGGGGCCTTTGTTGTTTTGCCTTCACATTAATAACGTACGTGACGCTCTTGGCTCTGGTTGTGTTGAGCACCTACTGTATGCAGATGACCTGCAGATTTATACGCAAGTTCCTCGTGAGAATGTGGATACAGATATTCTAATCTTACAGAGGGCGGCCAATGCGGTGTCGGAGTGGGCGGCTGGTGCCTCACTCACTTTAAATGCTAGCAAGACTAAGGCAATCGTCTTTGGCAGTAATCGTTTTATCAATTCATTTTATGCTGGGGCGCCATGGACGATTGACCTTGAGGGAGGTGTCAGCATTCCTTTCTCTGACATTGTAACGAGCCTTGGTGTTGTGCTTGACTCTGAGCTTTCTTGGGAGCCTCACATTAATATGGTTACAAAAAGTTGAACAGAGTGTTGTATGCTTTGCGGTTTTTTCTTCGGTATACCACGGAGGCTCTGCGTAAATCACTTGCAACCGCCCTGCTGTTTCCGCATCTCGATTACTGTTCGGTGGTTCTGCTCAATGCTTCTCAGGGCTTGAAGAGAAGAATACAAAGACCGCAGAATTCGTGTGTGAGATATATATTAGGTATAAGAATGGGAGCTCATATTTCTCCTTATAGAGCCGCGTTGGGTTGGTTGCGTACTGATTCGAGGAGACAGTATTTTTTGGCTGTACTTACGTACAAGATCGTGCGCATGAATACTCCGGAGCATCTAATGGATCTCTTCACTAGATGTGTATCCAGGGTGGCTACTAGGGGAGAAATCAGGGATCTAGCGGTGCCCTTTATGCGTACTGAGGTTGGCAGAAATTCCTTCCAAGTTCAAGGTGCGCATTTTTGGAACTCCCTGCCTGCTGAGATTAAACATCTTCCATCTCTCAGCAGGTTCAAAGCAGCGGTGAGAGGGTACTTGCTCGACCTCGATTAATATTTTTTACTATTAATTTATGTTAATTTATTTAATTTATTTTTGTAACGTCCTATATATAGGCTTAAGGTGTGAGTGTATTTATTGTATGAGTGTTGGCTGAATGGTTGGTGAGTGAGAGTTTTTATTTGATTTTATTCTTGACTGCGTTTCATGCTATTGTGTACGCTTGTTATTTTATTTTATTATGTATTAAATTTAATTCTTTTAAATTTTAATATTGTGACTGATAGATATTGTATGACTGATTTTTATTTATATGATTATTTTTATTTATATTGCGTGTATTTTATGATTACTTTGTGATATCACTTTCATTTATTTTAGTTCGTGACTTACTTATTCAGTATTATTAGATTTAGTGACTGACTGTGATATTAATTGTGCAATATTTACATTTACATATTAGTTATATACGTAACTTGGGAGTACGAAGGATGAATACAGGCGAGACTAAAGTGTTTGTCGCTTGAGTAGCAGTTGATCGAGGGCGCGCGAAGCGCGCCCGAGACTGACTGCTGCTCAAGCGACAAGCACTTTAGTCAAGCCTGGATTCAGAATCCTTCGTACTCCCAAGTTACGTAGATAAGTTTATGTCGTTGGTAGACCGTATGAGGAACTATAAAAATGATTTTTTTAAATTAATGATATATGCTTTATTAAAAATAATGTCATTATTTACTTATTTATTTTAGTTATTAACTGTTTAACTTTGAAAATTCGTTTAAACAAAACATTCTGTAAAGTTAAGATTTTATATGAATTTGTATGAGCATTGACATATCTAACGACATTCTTTTGTTTTCACTAACCTACGAATCGATGTCACTCGCGTCATATACGGCCATGCTGTGCGATATCTCGATCTGTCAATACTCCCTTAGGGAGTATAGAGCTGTCAATACTCCCTTAGGGAGTATTGACAGAGAGAATATCGTCGAGATATTAGCATGAACGTATGCAATGCCTATACAAATTTAGCGTGGTCTATAGGTATTCCACCGAATACGGCCTACGACGACATAAATATTTATACTTTTTGTGCAATATTTATTGTTTCTATATTTACAAATTGTATTACATGTTTTTGTACTCTTTTACAAAATAAAATAATATCTATCTATCTATATACTTTGATATATTAAGATACACTTTTGATGAAAAATAATTGTTATGAGATTGATTCATTTATTTTATAATGTAATTATAATAATTTTTTCTTTACTCATTTGAACAGTTTATCAAAAGTGTATCAAAAGGTATCAAAGTGTATCGAAAGAGTTGACAAAATGCAACATTTGCATACTCTTTAATATACTTTGATACACTTTGATACACTTTCCTATATTTGGGCACACTTTCATACACTTTAATACATTTTGATACACCGAAAAATTTTCACTAGAGATGCGTCAAATTACAATTTTGATGAGCATCAATGTTCATTAACGCTCTCTTTTAAGAAACAAGAACAGTTAACTGTATTTTTCAATAGTAAGAAATAGAATTTTCAATTTTTTAAAATAAGCCTTGATATATCATTTAAATTTACCATTAAATTTACGATTGAATATCAGATCAGATCATATTTTTTCATTCAAAGTTTTTCACCGTTTTCTCACTTTCAATCAAAATGCAGTACGGTTTTTCTACTTTGGATGGCCAATACATAACCTAATTAAAAAAAAATGATTGTGTTATGTAAATTTTGGTCAAAATCTTATAGAGTTATCAGGAGCGTAAAAAATTCGAAGAGCTATTTGTATTATAAAACTCGCTTGTGAATGGGTTCAGTTAATGAATCTGTTAATTAAAAAATTATTTTTTTTTAATTTTTACTATTTTACAAAATGCTAAGGGTCAAAGTTTAGTTTAATGGAAAAATATTTTTTTCTCAAATTAATTTAAAACTTTATATTTAATGTTTTTTTATACAAATTACTATCAAGCAAGTTGTTTTAAGTTTTTTTTAAAAAAAAAGAATTTAAATTTATCAAGGTTTAATTAAAAATACAATAAATATATATTTTTAATATAATAATGTCATAAAAGATCATCTTTCATCCAAGATGGCTGGCGAGACGAATTTGTCTCCGCCGCCGGAAGAAATAAATCTTGGTTGTTGCAAAAAGAAAGTATCAGTGGTTTTTTGCTTGTTCTGTAATAAGGTGTATCATACTAGTTGTGGCACTAGAGATAAAAACTTTAAAAGTATTAAAGGTATTCTGGGTGTCTGTTCATGTACTCCTGTTCTAACCTCAAATGATTGTGATATTAGTGCTGGTAGTGATCCTATAGAGCAAATTATAGCTAAATATGAACTGAAAATTAAACGTATTCAAGAAAAACATTTATTGAAAATAAAAGAAATGGAAAATGATTTAGCTAAATTAAAGGTTATGGAAAAGGATTTGAGTGAATTAAAAATTGAGAATGAAGATCTAATTGAACAAAAAAGTACATTGAAAGACCTTAATGTGGAATTGAAGAAAAATAATAATTTACTAGAAGAAAAGATACAGCAACAACAACATGTTATTAGAGAGCCTGATTTTACTTATGCTGAAATTGTAAACAGAAAGAGACATGTAGCTAATAACAATATTGACGATATTATTGTCAAAATAAACAACGGTGACAAAGATTTGAAAATTGTACAGGATGAAATTAAAAAGACATTATATAAAACAAAAAGACAAATAAACAAAGTTGTAACTACTAAAGATAAAATAATAATTAAATGTGAGAATAAAAGCGATATTTTAGATATACAAAAATGCATTAATGAAACAAGTGACAATGTTACAGCCGAAATTGAAAAAAAAAAGTGCCCTCGCATAAAAATAGTTGGAATAGATACTTTAATGTCTGATAATCTAGATGAGATTACTAATGATATTATTTTAAGAAATAATTTGGGAGAAAACGACAAGCTAAGTGTTGTGCATAAGTATCTAAATAAAAAAAACTAATCAATGGAATATTATAATTGAAGTGAATGCCTGTGCCTATGATAAATTGATGATGAAAAAAAAGATTTATGTTGGATATACGAGTTGCCGAATTTTTGATGATTTCAATATTAATATTTGTTATCTTTGTTGTTCTTATGGTCATTCTATGAAAAAGTGTAAGTGGAAATTATGTTGCAAGTATTGTTCAGGAGAACATGATGGGAAAAATTGCAATGATAAAAAGAAACTTAAATGTAATAACTGTAATGAGTCAAACCAAAGATATAAAACAAACTGGCAAACAAATCATGCAGCAGGTAATGAAGAGGAGTGTGAATATTTTAAGCAATTATTGAGAAGGACAATCAGGAAAACTGACTACCCATACGATCCCACAGCAAGAAATGGCAGATAGTTTTGAAGTATATGATAGAATACAGCTTGATATTTTAAATAGTGAAAAGATATGTAATAATACTGAGGTCCTCAATGGTAATCTAAATAAAAATGATCAACTAATTTTACATGTGAATATAAGAAGTATTAATGCAAATTTTACGAGCTTAGAGATTTTCATTGAGAGCCTAATATGTAAACCGTTTTATATCTGCTGTACTGAGGTATGGATTGTTAATAATCTGAATTTTTTTGATTTGCCGGGTTATAAGATATATTATAATGAAAGTGATTTGAACAGGGCTGATGGAGTTATAGTGTACATTAAAGATGAAGTTATTGAACAAACGGAAATTGTTAAAGTCGATAAGTTAAGTATAATTAGTACTGCTATTACAATGAGTAATGGTAGCGACGTGGTTATGTCAGCTCTGTACAGATCACATAGTATATGCAAGAGTGAATTTGTGCATTGTATAAAGTCATACCTCCGGAATATGAATAATGTTAAAAATCATTTCGTTATCGGTGATTTTAATTTTGATTTGTTAAAACTTGATATTATGGGAGTGGAATTTTTAAATTGTTTCCTTGAAAATGGTTTTCTGCCCTCTTTTCAAAAAAATTACTAGGCCATCTAATATTAGTGATTCTTTGGGCACCTGTATAGATAACATATTTTATAAAACTGATGTTGCTGAAATTAAGTCGTTTACGCTGACTAACTCAATCTCAGATCATTATACTTTAGTTGTTAAAATCAAAAAAATAAGACCTAAAGTTAAAGAACAAAATACTCGGATTAAAACTAATTATAGCAAATTGTTGTATAATGTTGGATGCATTGACTGGACTCCAGTTTATAATTGTAGTGATCCTCAGGATGCTTCTGAGTTATTTATTGGAATTGTTAAAGCTGTTGTTGATAATTCAAAAATGTGTTATGGTAGGAGGGATAAACCTAGGAAACCTTGGATATCTGGAGCAATTATGAAGTCGTGCAATGAAAAAGAAAAATTATATTTATTGTGTAAAAGCGATCCGGGGAATGAAAGTTTAAAAATTAGGTATAAGAATTATATCAAAATATTGAATGAAGTAATTAATGATGCTAAAACAAAATATGATAAAAATCAAATTGAAAAGAATATGGGTGATGCTAAAAAATTATGGGGTTTTATAAATCAGAAAGTCAATAAGAAAGTTAAAAAAGTGGGAATAAATTATTTAATTGATGATAAAAATAATAAAATTGAGGACAAAACTGCGATTGCGAATCATATGAATGATTATTTCAGTAATATAGGTAAAAGATTGAGTGAGAAAATAATTAAAAGTACTAATTTGAATGTTAAAATGCCTTCGCAGAATCCTAGGAGTATTTTTATTAAGCCAACTGATGCTCATGAGGTCAGGAATTTAATTTTAAATTTTAAGCCTAAAAAAGGGAGGTGTTGACATGATAGATACGAAAGCACTTCAAGTTATTGTTGATTATATAAGTGATGTACTTTGTTATATCTTTAACTTATGTATAGAGAAATCGGTCTGGCCTAACTCTTTTAAAATCGCTGATATAGTTCCAATATATAAATCTTCAAGTAGAAATAGAGTATCTAATTATAGACCGATATCTTTGATATCAAATGTTGCAAAAATTTTTGAAAAGATAATTTATATTAGAATATTTAATTTTATTAAGAACTGTAATATTTTATCAGATAAACGATTTGGTTTCATAAAGAATAGAGGTACTAGGGATGCACTTCAGTATATTACTGATATCATATATAAAAAGCTTGATAGGAGTAAGCCAATAATTATTACGTTTTTGGATTTGGCGAAGGCATTCGATACTGTAGATCATGAAACATTGTTAAATAAGCTCTACTGTTTGGGAATCAGAGGAAATGCTATAAATTTGATTAATAGTTATCTTGATAATCGTATACAGAGAGTAAAGATTGATGAAAGCGTTAGTACTAATAAGATTGTTGTTACGGGTGTTCCTCAAGGTACGATACTTGGACCCCTTTTGTTTATTATTTATGTAAATGATTTATTGATTGATTTACCGGATGGTAGTATACTATCTTATGCGGATGATACAGCAATTGTTACTACCGATGATACGTGGTATGGAGCTCAGGCTCAAATGAATGAGTTGTTGGAAATTGTTGCGTTATGGTTACAACTTAATAAACTAACGTTAAATATTGATAAAAGTGTATACATAACTTTTGGTAATTATATTGACAGTGTACCGAACGATATTGAAGTTAAAATATGTAATAAGTCATTAAAACGAGTTGAATACTGTAAGTATTTGGGAATCATTTTTGATCAAAATGTTAGGTGGAATAAACATATTGAATATGTGATTAGTAAAACGAAATATTTGGTATATGTATTTTATAAACTTGCTGAAATTATGAGTGTAGATATGCTACGACTTGTTTATTATGCATTTTTCCATAGCATTGTTAGTTATGGGATAGTGGCCTGGGGTGGTGCTTATAATAATTATATTAATTTGTTACAGCAAGTGCAGACTAAAATATTAAAAATTGTTAATGGTAACACGTTTGAAATTGACAAAAACCCTGTAAATATTAAGCAACTCTTTATTCTGGAGTCCTTGACATATCACTATGGAATGCTTAGAGAGCAATTTATTGAATCTAAAAGTATTACTAGAAATAAGTTATTACAAATGCTAAAAAACCAAAAAAGAGTAAGTGATAAAATGAGTCTAGTGGTGGCGATTAAATATTTCAATATGTTACCAAAAGATTATAAAAACCTACAGTTTAGTAAAAGAACAATTAAAAAGAAATTGATTGGGTGGATTAAATCTAATTAGTTGTACAGTAAAAATTGTTTTAATGATCTCAAATGAAACTTTTTCTTAGTTATAAAAGTATTTTGAACTATGTTTTAATATTAGTGTATATATATTTATATTTTTTTGTTATTATTTAGTTGTATATTAGTTTGTAAGTATACCAGTCCGTGTACAGGGTTGTTACCCTCTACGGTTTGCAAGATGTGATATATTTGTAGATGTAATTTATAAATAGTACTCTTGTAATAATTACTGGTGAATAAATAAAATAAAATAAATGCAAGTTTTATAAATATTCAATTTAAATTTGGAATACGAAATGAATCTACTGTTCTTTGCTTCTGATACTTTTACCTGATGCTTATTGATAATACACATGAAAAATACAATGTGGTCCGACTTTTATTATCATAATACGTTTATATAATTTTATATCAATTTTTATAAAAACGTTTTTCTTGAAGAAATACTTATTTATTATGTTTTATGAATGACCTTTACAATTCACTTTCTCATACAGTGTACACATAATTTAGAATTCATTAAATTTTTAAAATTTTATGTTATATTTAGTGCGCAGGATTTGGTACGTGGGTAATAATATCAATTAGATTTAAAGAAAACGTTTTATCCTAAAATTTAACCTTTTCCGAGGTTTAAACGGAATGTGATGTCACACCTTAGAAAGTCTACACTTTTTGAAATTTTTAATTTTCTTGGATGAACGGAGAGATAAACATGATGTGCAACTATTGCTGTATGCGAAATGACTCAAAATGTTTTTTAACTTCGTAAAAACGCTAAAATAGTTTGTCCTACCTACAAAAAAGCATTTTTCCAAAGCTGAAATTCGGAAAGTATCATTTATGAAATCTTAATTTTCTCTATTCCAAAATTTTGTCAGATAGGACGTTCTTTCGTAGGAGGGTAGATTCACTATGGGCCACTGACAAGGAGAGTGCATTGCATTTGGGTCTTGGATTTTCTTCTAGCTTTGGGATCTTTTTTCTTACATAAAATTATGAAAAAAGCCGCGTCCATTCGGTCCAACGCTCGATTTTTTCCGAGTTATGAGCAGTTTTGTCTGTTTTGTTAAAAAAATTGCATCTGCTTTATAATTTTACAGTTTTGGAACTACTAATTCTAGAAAGTTTTCACTGATTGCATATAAAAGTTGAGATCAAAACCTTTCGATTAAAAAAAAAACGCGTCCAAAAAGCTCAAGTTGTTAAAAACTTATGAAGGGATGAAAATTGAAATGAATTTCTGACTAAAATGTTGCATTTATTTTCTATGCATTTTTTGAGCTAAATATTTGCGCTATTTTTATTCACCCATAACTTTTAACGACTTGAGATTTTTGACACGTTTTTTTTAATCGAAAGATTTTAATCTCAACTTTAATATGCAATCAGTAAAAACCTTCTAGAATAAGTAGTTCAAAAACTGTAAAATTATAAAGAAGATGCAATTTTTTCAACAAAACAGACAAAACTGCTCAAAACTCCGGAAAAATCGAGCGTTGGACCGAATGGTCGCGGCTTTTTTCATGATTTTATGTAAGAAAAAAGATCCCAAAGCTAGAAGAAAATCCAAGACCCAAATGCAATGCACTCTCCTTGTGAGCTAAAGTATTTAAATCACTATTCGCAATATTAATTTCCTGTGTAAGATCACTAAGATGAAAGGATCTATATATATGTAAATCATCGACAAATAGCATGAATTTGGTGTACTTGAGGATATTGGGAAGATTTTTATAAAAATCGAGATTAGATTATAACCCAAAACATTTTCCTGGACTCGAGTGTAAAGTTTCACCCAATCATTCGTCGTATCGCAACCGGCAGTCTCAATTGTTTGTGTTCTTTTCTGCTATATAAGATGCAAACCAGAGAATCATCTCATTAGAACGGTTCAGAGTTTCAACTTCTTTAGTTCTAATTTATGGGGCACAGTGTCAAATTTTTAAGAAATCGAACAACAGGAGTGTTGTCATCTTCCTCTCGTCGATAGCCACTCGAGCATCTTCGAGAATATTAAGGTATCAGGCTTGAGTTTAAGCCTGAAAAAAAACAAATTTAAATGTTATGATAATTTTTTTTTCTTATAATATTAATTAATAAAACTTCTCTTTACCTTAAATATTTATTAAATACAAGACTTCGATCCATGAATAATTTTAAGAAACCTCATCCGATGCTTAAAATCCTTTTGATAAATCGGAGACTTGATTTTGTTTATTTTGGTGCTTGTCGCAGACTTTCTCAGCCAATTTTTAACCAATTGACTTCAAAATTTCCAGAGATCTTCAATTTATATATCTTCACAAAATAACAGTGCTGGAATTTTTATAAGATAAGTTTAAGTGAATATTAAACTGAATTAACTACATAAAATTTACAAAAATATTTATTTTTTCCAACATTTTCAACTTTTTCTTAACCATACTTTTAAATTCTTTTTTTTTCCTTGTAACTAAAACTGTTCTTTTGTGAAGACATATAAATTGAAGATCTCTGGAAATTTTAAAGTCAATTTGTTGAAAATCGGCTAAGAAAACTTACGACAAGCACCAAAATCAAGCACCGTTTCAGTCATTGCATGAGGTTTTTTAAAATTATTCATAGATGTAAGTCTTGCATTTAATAAATACCTAAAGTAAAAAGAATTTTATTAATTAGTATTGTAAGAAAGAAAAATTATCATTACAATTAAAGTTGATTTTTTTCAGATTTAAACTCAGACCTGATACCTTAAGGAGTCCATCTGGTTCATCAGAATGTGGAATTCTAAAAATACTTTTGCAATTATCAAAGATTAAAGATCCGTTTTTAGCGACTCACGTATAGTGATTTAGAAGAACTACCTAGGAGAAATACCGTACTGGGGAAGACAGAGCTTTGCAGGCCAGTCCCAGTTTATGAACAGCTAACCATTTGGATTTCTGATCACACAATCGACGAAGCTGGTTTACAATATGTTCTACGTTTGTAGGTCAAAGATCTGTACTGCTGGATGTCTTTTACTTGACTTGTTCTTGCTGCCTACCTATATGCACAGTCCCTCTCCTTCATGAAAAGGTGAGTGTCGCCTGTGACCCATGGCTTACTGCGTGGACAAATGAAAGTAAGTCTAAGAGAAACATAGTTGTCAAAGGCAACTACGAAAGGTACCAGTACAAGCATTGGCAAATTGATCAAGATCAGAAGTAGTCAAGCAAAAGGTTCGGCTCCAGATGTTGGAAAAGCTGAATATTAACCATTTTCTCGAGAACCCTAGAGAATATGCAGAGCTTGGCTGTGAGACGAGTTGAAGGGCTGTCTCTGTTAGACTATATTTGGTGAAAGACAGCAGAACCGTATTCTTCAAAATTGATGGGAAACAAATGGATAACAACACGTCCTTTACCATGTTGATTAGATTATCAACCAAAGAAGCATCAGTCATTTTTAGCAAGTTAGATAAAATGTAGTCCGCAATTATTATTTATTTGAATAGAATAATATAATAAAAGCTTATGGTTAATGGGTACAAATAGAGGAATTTAATTAATAGATAATATTTTTATTATTAAGTGGACGCAGCTTTCTTTATAATTTTAAATAAAAAGTAACCCAAAGTTAAAAAAAGGTTGAGCCCCAATACTTTGATTCTCTTCTTGTAAGTGCAGTCCTGTGGACATCTACAAAGCAAAAAAATATCTTTTTGTACAGTAATGTACATACATCTCATGTTTCCTTCGATAGATGATAATGATTCCTACTCATCAACACGATACTGGTTGAATTGATGGTCTGAAAGTTCTCAAGCGTGCTTGAAAACATTTCTTTCAGAAAAGGGAAGTACAAATGATTTTTCACAAGAATAATATGCAGATGCAACTTTTTAAAAAAAGGCTTGCATATAAGATAAAACTGCTCATACCTTTGCAAAAATTAAATGTTGATCGCGTGGACGCGGTTTATTTTATAATTTTATGTAAGAAAAATATCTCAAAGTCAAAATAAAATCTGAAACTCAAATGCAATGCATTTTCCTTATCAGTATATTTATTAAATATCTCATTTTCATTAAATTTGATCTAACATTAAAAATACAATAGAAATAGTACATTATAACCCATGGCCAGTAAAAAAAAGAATCTCAGATCACATGGAATCGTCGGCCAAGGCGAAACCGAGGTTGACAAACATGTGATCTGAGGCTTTCTTTTTACTGGCCATGGGTTATAATGCACTTTCCTGCTCGACGGAGCCGGAAAGCGGTAACTTCGTTTTCCGTAGCGGCCAGGAACTTGTCGCTTTCCGGCCGGAGGGCAGAAAAAACTTTTGCATTTTATATCTTATGAAATTCTTGGTTGAAGTGAAACATAGGTTTTGTGTAAATTGTGTCTAATTTAATCCACTGTGTATTTATACCCAATTACACACATTTTACGCAAAACATGTGTAAATTGAGACATGAGCTGTGAATTTTAATTACACAAAATATTTGTTGTTTATTTGCACACGTTTTGTGTATTGTACGCCAATCAAGATCTATAACTTATTATAAAACCTTGGGTCAAATTTGAAAAAAAATTAACATAAATTATTTGCGCGATAATAATACCTTAATGCAGTAAATACATTGATTATAAGACTCAATAAATGGATAATTTACTATTGTTATCAAACAATTTTATTAATTTTACAATACTCATAAATAAATTATTTACAGATTAAATTTTTATATAACTTTCTTTTATACAAGCTGAAAAAATCGACATTCAAAACTATTTTGATTTAACAGCACGTAGCAATGAAATAAGTACACTGATAGAAAGAAAAGTTAACAGTTAATTCGGCGAGGTAACTATTAATGAATGGTGCATTTGAATAGAGAAAAATCGACGAAATTTTTATTCATTAATAGTTAAGAAATGGTGTATTTGCCGTAACTGCTTCATAAAGTAGGACAAATTTAATACCACGCGTAAACAGGTAAGGAATAGTTTCTTAAGGACTGATCATATAATTTAAGATTGTTAAATAAATGAAATAATTTAATATATTTTATTTTATATTGTAATGTCTCTACAACTAAAAGTAAAACTGTGAGATTTATTAAAAGGAAGAGAGAACAATAAACTATGATTCACAAACATAACCTTAAAGTTACACCTTAAGCAAGCCGGTATTCAAAATCATCATCTATTAACTATTAATGAATATTTCTCAACTATTAAGAAATATTCATTTGACTCAAAAGTCATAAAAATTTTGAGTCGTAATTCATCGCGACTTAACTGTAAATTTTTCTTTCTATCAGTGTAGTCTATAAATTTGTATCCATAGCAATACTTATTTTTTAACATCCTTCTCTCTAAATATAATTCAGTGGAATCCCACTAAATGGATATGTGACAATCGCTGCACTTGAAGTTCCAGCTAAAATTCCAATTAAATTTCAGTGAAATATCCACTATTTGAAATCAGCAAGGAAATTTCACTTGATAATCAGAAAAAATTTCAATTAAATTTCAGTGAAATATCCACTATTTGAAATCAGCAAGGAAATTTCACTTGATAATCAGAAGAAATTTCAATGAATTTCAGTGAAAATATAGATATATCACTATTCCATTCAGTGAAATTTCACTGGATTATATTCAAAGAGTGTTTTTAATAATTTTGTTTGATAGTTATTGGTTTATTAATGTTAGTGAACGTAAAATTGCATAAATCATAAAATAAATACGTACGTCTATCATGATACTATCGCGTAAATATTGCAACGTTTTTAAAAAAAAGGGTTCGATAATAAACATATAAGCAATTTGGTCTATTCACTAAAGAATTGTGATAGAAGGTTCAGTAGTTTTTATGGCTCGATTTGCAAATCTTGCAAAACAAAGTTTTATGAAATTCTTATCATTTTGTAGAATTGATAAGTAAAAAAAATTAGGATAGAGAAAAAGTTAGATAAAAAAATGGATAAGAAAAAACTAGTAGGTTCTGTAAAATAAGACAAAGATTTCGTCCATCATCGTATTGACAATCAAGTAAAAAGAATAAAGTTTGCAACTTCATTGAATGAAGTCATTTTGGATTAAAAAAAATAAGTTGAATTTATCAGGTGATAAATAGTAGATTTTCTTACAAGGAGATAAAATGAAACTTCCGCACGTACGTGTTATGACGGTCGAGGCGTCAGCCTCGTACGTGCGGAAGTTTCATTTAATCTCCGTGTAAAAATAATGCTTTTCTCTATCCCTAGGCGAAACCATGTAAATATAATTGTTATATAAATTAACAATTATATTTGCTTTTTTTGTTTTAGCGCGTATATGTGTTGTTCTTTGCTGCCGCCCAGCATTTGTCACGCGAGTGACAACGAGCGTGACGAGGCTGGCGGCGGCAGCAAAGAAAAACACATGCACAAGCCTAAATCACGAGATAAAGAAAGACACATGAAAAACACGTGCACAAGAATCCTCTTTTATGAACGAGAAAGAGAGAGAAAAACACATAAAAACACACGCACAAGCCTCTTTTATTTTTTATATGATTTAAAATGAGAAAAGAGTTTGTACATTTTTTATAACACGACACTACTTATGATATAAGATTTCAAAGTTTAGAATCATTTTATCTTTGTTTTATTATAGGGACGTTATATCGTCTGTTTTTTTGTTATGAAGAACAAACAAACAAACCGGCCACGCTACACGTTTGTTGTCACTCCGGAATTTGCTATATTACATAAAATTCCTCGTAGTCAAACGAAATCGTCCCGACTTTAACATTTTAGCCCGTTAAAACTTTGTTTTATCGCGGTCGACAAAGTACTTTCTTCACTGTCAACAACATCGTTATGCGTTCCTTATTGATTCTCTTTGAAATTGTTTTCTTCCATTAAGGTTATATTAGTTCATCTACGGTTTTTGTTGTCATGTAGTACCAATTTCTCTCCGTGTATGTTTCTCTTCAGATATTTTAACTGAGGCACGCGCCCGGGCGTATCGTTTAATGTAGCAGTGCTACTTCTTCTATGTAGGCTCCACCCGGTTTCCCTGGATAAAAAAATTTTGAAATCGATGTGTAATGGTTACTTGTTAAGTTCTGGTCATAATGAGTTCAGTAAGTGAATTAGTGAAATAAAAAATTTGCGATCAACCACATCGTCTCAAGAGCAAAAATTTTGTTTACTTTCAACAGTTCCTAGTGTGTGGTCTAACCGAAAAACTGCAAAAAGAATTTAATGTCAGTAGACTCATGGTAAAGACTGCTAGAGCATTTACAAAAAAAAAAGCTATTGATACATTCCCAAATAAAAAAAAGTCCAGCAATGGAAACAGGTGTAAATATAGTTGAAGAATTTTTTTTCTCTGATGAAGTAAGTCGAATAATTCCAAGAATAAAAAATTATAAATCTATAGTAGTTGATGGAAAACGTAAACACAAGATGGTAAGTATAAAAAAATCAAGCTTCAATTTTTAATAAACTTAAACAAGAACTTTTACGTTAATAATTTAATTTTTAAACAAATTACAGAAAGTTTTTAGGGTAGTTGCGTAAAAATTCAGTTAGACCAGGCGATTATATAGTTATTCTTGATTTTTCAGAGAACTATTGATTCTACGTGCAAGATGCGATACAATCGCAGTATTAGTCTAAAGATCAAGCAATTTTATATGTGTATGTCATATATTACAAGAAAAATAATGTGAAGTTGCATACAAGGTTTGTTCTTTTTTCAGAATACATAAATTACGATGATACTGGTGTACATTTATATAATTTAAAAATAATTGATATTTTTATAAAAAAATTCGATAATACTGATGTCCTACTTTTTTGGACATGGTAGAATCCCAATAAAAAAATTAATTTAATTTTCATAATTTAATATATTTAAAAAATATTGACATTAAAACCGATTGATACATCTCATAAAAAAGAGCTTGCAATGGTATTGATGGTATATTAAAAGATAATATATTAAAATATGTACGTTCCTGGCAAGTTTAAAGAATAAAAATACGCCGTTAACAAAGACAACAAAAAGAAGCAGTGTGATTGAAATACAAAAAACCTAAGCAAAGTTTACTATATCGTTATTCAAAAACAAAACTTATGAAAGGTACTCGATGATTTCATGACTACGCTCTATTAAATCAAAATAATTTAGAACGTCGACTTTTTTCAGCTCATACAAAAAAAGGTAAAATTAATAAAATCGTTTAATATTAACAATAGTAAATTATAAGTTTATTGAATCTTATAACCAATATATTTATTACATAAACGCAAGAGTTAAAATTTATGAATTGGTATAAATAAATAACTATTTTTCTAATAAAAATTACTAAAATTTTCTTTCTAAAAAAGGGATGAGATTCCAATAAAACAAAAAAACTATTCTACCTATGGGTAAGTTTGTTGAAATTTTAATTGTTTATTACAAAATTAATTTTTTGTAAACAAATATTTTATTTTCATACTAATTTTATTTGATTTTATTCTGTTATTCTTCACGAATATGCGTATAAAATTTCGTTAAATTTTGTCGATTAGTTGCTGAGATATCGTTATTTAAAGAAAAAAGCGTCCCATAATTCATTTGTTTGTAACATCATTAAAAAGTCAAATTTTGAAAAAATAAAAAAATACTTTCTTATTTTTTAATAAAAATAAAAAAAATTATCTAGTGACCTGATTAATATCAGATTTTTTTAATAGCCCACTTCAGAATTTTTTTTTAGATGTTTTGTTGATTCTCCTACATTTAATACACGCGATCCTATAACAAGTTATGCTTCAAAATTTTTAATTCTTTGAAAAACAATCTACACAGTTAGAAATCGGTTTAAATTTAAGCGCGCAATGTGTGTTCAGATTCAAACGAGAAATGTAAGATACGCAAATATTGTGTGATATTATATTTTATACAGTAAATTTCTTTTTAAAATAATTTTACAATAATTATGTTTGAAAACTACACAATCAATTAAATTTACATAAGTTTCGTGTGAATTTTATGCAGTTCAGTTCATCAAGTATTTACATCCAATTACGCATTTTAAATGAATTGCGTGTAAATTAAAATAAACTGTATGTTTCAATTATACAGAATATTTGTAATTCATATTCACGTAATTTGTGTATTTCATGTCAATTCACACAATTGTACACAATTCTTATTAAAAAATTATTTATAAATAGTTTTATGTATTTTTGACCTAATACTTATATATTTTTTATATTCATCATTATTTAAATTTAAATTAAGATTTATATTTTTATATTTCTTTTTTCTCTTCAAAAGTTTTCAAAATCAATTATATTACCTTTATTTGTTATCGAAGACTTTACTAAAACTATTTTGCTAATTATATATCAGCAACTCTTTTAGCATCTTCATATGATTTAACTCTGGTCATCCATTGAATCCTATTTTGGCAATCATTTTTTAATGAAAATGTTCCATAACGCTTTCCTTATAACTTTCACAAATCAATTTTCCACGTCAAGCTTTTAAAAAGGTAGACAGTCGTAGTTGAAAAGTAAGTATCTAAAATAATATAAAAGTAAGTATATAAAATAACATCTATTATCTCGGTAGTAACTTGAAAATTAGATTTTAATATTCAGGACTTGGCGTATTTGTGTTAATTTTTATAAGCTTAAGATGAACTATTATGGCTAAAATTCTATAGCAGTTCACTGTCCCGCAAGTAGTCGTTACATCTCAAATAAAGGTAGCTAAAATAACAAGATATTGGCTGAAATAGAAATATTAGAATGATAAACGAAAAAACTGTTATGAAAACAAATGAAATTCGTTATTGTAAATACAAAATTTCCATAAATTAACGAAAAATACCTATGATAAAATCATTTTTTTATAAATTCATTCATAACTTAAATAAATGAATAAAGTAAAAAAAATTATAAAATTTATACAACACAAGCATAAATTTATTAAATTTATAAATTTAACTGATTCTATTGTTAATAATTTCTACACTTATGACTTGAATTTTTCAAAATAATAAATCATTATATAATATGTCCTGTTAAATGAAGAATAAAATTAATTTAAATCAAATAAATTTTATAATTTCTTTCAACTATTATTTCTATTTATATTTAAGTTGATTCTATTTAAATTTATGCGGACCATCACTGTTAGAATTTTTTAAAAAAAAGTTCTTAAAAACTACAGGGAATGTTTTAATACCAGACGGAGGCACATGTCTTGTAGTTAATTAATACTAGATATAAAAATTAAAATTAAAAAACTATGAATTTTCAAACAGACACGCGCCAGATTTTATGTGTAAGAAAAGTCTTGTTTTGAATTCTATGATTACATCAAACATCTAAACGTATCTTATTGAATTTTTTATAAAAGACCGACCTCGATTTTCTCGATAATTGAAAATTTAATTAAATGAAAATATTTAAAAACCAAACTATTATAGAATAGAAGATACACTTTATATTCATGTTTTTTGTGAATTTTTAAAACTTATTTTTTATTTTTATATTTTTAAAGTATTGAAAAGGTATTTTTTTCAAAAACTATATAACTTTAAATCGATAATTTGAAAAGCGATTTATTATCGTTAAGGAGAAGTTTCATAACAATTCTTTTGATTAATTAGAACCAAAGTTGAAGTAATTTACATAGTAAATATCAAAAAATTTCGTATTACAATTCATTTTATTTTTTAATTTTTTAAATTTGAATTTATCATTTCCCAGACAATTAAAACATTCTAAATTAAAATAAATTATTCATAATTTAAACAAAAAACCATTCACATAGGTTAAAAATTAACGAAAGACCATTTAGAAATCGGAGATCAAGAAAAAAATATAATTTTTTTTCCATTTTGTGTTGAAACTATTAAAATTTCACAATTGTTAAAATTGTGCATAACACCTGTCATTGATTATGAAAATCGTAAATATGCACAGTATCTTAATAAAAAATTAACTATTTCGTCTTATTTGAATAGCAAAAATAGCTTAGCGGTAATTTATTTGTTCTAAAAACAAACATTTTTGTAATAGTAGCAAGATTTTTATTTTCCATGTGGAATATATTAAATATTTGTATTTTAATTGCTTTTAATTAAAAAAAGAAGCTTATTAATCAACTTCAAATTTTTCTTTTCATCTTGATATAGATTTATTTTATTTTATACTTAATAAAAAAAATTCAACAAATTTTTAAAAATTTTTTATCGAAAAAATTGTTGAAAATTTTGATTAAATATTATTATTAGCAGACACGTAAAATTTTTTAATATTTTACCATAAGAAAACTGAAATGGAAAACCTTGAACCTACTACTTTTTACATGCAAGGCATTACATTTATTCAATAGTAAATCTTTTTATGATTTTGACTAAAAATTGCTAAAGAGTAAAGTATGATAATAAATGTTTTAAAATGCTAATCCTAGTTATTATTCATTAAAAATTTAACGACCAATCCATATATTAAGGAGGATTCGCGCCAAGTGATTTGTAAAATCTTAGTATAAAACAATTTTTATCTTTTATTTTAGGAATAGAAAAAATTAAAACGAAATTAATTAAGTTTGTTTTAGAAAAATTGAAATAAAATTTAATAATACTATTACTTGTTCCAAGTTTCTGACTAAATCTTGATTTTTTTCACTTATTTTTACAATTCTCATCATTTATTTTCTTATATTTTCCTTTATTTTCACACAATAATTTTTAATTTTCATGTTTTTACTTAATGAAAGCATCTATGAAAATTTTATGTATTCCTCTGCGTTCCCTTTTTTGATAGGTATTCTAGAAACCTTGTTTATAAATAAAATTTTATTAAAAAATTATAACATACGTCCAGAAACAATTTTTTATAGTTTAAAAATTAAGAGTATTAAAAGTTGATCAAAGATCTTGCATAATTACTTGGAACTGAACTATTTTATTTACCAGTAACTTTTAAACGACTTTTCATCAAATGATAAGAAATTTACTAAGAAATAATTTTTCAATCTTTTAAAAAAAATATATGAGAAAAAAACTAAAAATTTTTTGTTTAGTCAAATTATTTAAATAATTCATATATATCGTTTAATGATAATAATTGTTTCCTACAAATTTAATTAATAATTATCTGCTAATTTTTAAAAAATTTTGATTGAACTTGTTTTAGATCTTTTAATTCTTGATGACTCATAAATAAGTTATAAAGCATTTCTTCTCATTTAAAATTTTTATAAAAGTCGCGTCGTTATTTTAATAATTTGGAAGATTTTTCAATGAACAGAATAATTCATTCATAAAAAATGTGTTATGAAATAATATTTTGTTTAATCATAAATACGATACAAAAATAAATCGATATTTTACCTCAAATTGGAGTAAGTATTCTCAATGTTAAGTTTTTTAAAAAATACATAAAAAATTAAATTTTTTTCATTATGATAGATTTTGATATATTGACTAATTAAAAATCAATTATAAAAGTACTGTTTGGTTGCAAAATGTATAATATAAATATTAGGTTAGACCTAATTATAAAAATAATTACGAAAAAAATTTTTGCTTAAAGAGACTTTTTTATATTATATTTTAAAATATGAAAGAATATATTTTTACGCACGTCTGTTCTCCATAGCGTTAGAAATATAACTGCAGTTGACTGTGTAAAGTTTACGCATGAGTAGTAGACAAAAGTATTGTCAGCGATGGGAAGAAATCGGAGTATACATTCTTATACCTATCGATAATTTTTTTGTATACAGAATTCAATTCCATTACAATAAAACAGTGACATGAAATTTGATAATAAGAAATTTATTAAATTTTTAAGATATTTTCTTTGCAACACTTTTGTATCAATTGAATCGATGAATAAAGTAATGATTTTTTGTCATTATTTTGAGTAGCCTGTGCTCATTTTTATTAATTTTAGGAGGTATAGAGAAGTCTAAAAATTTCATAAAAGTTTTTCTTTACTTTTTATAATAAACTATCAAAATTATAAAAATATTAGTAAAAATTGGATTTTTTATATTTTATTTGCAAACTTTTGTAATAAAATAATAAAATGCGTTATATAAAGAAGCAGTCTCTCGGACACATATAAAAAAAAGGGGACGCGAGAGAACGTATAAAACTGGTATTATTGCTTACATCAGAGCGGGGAAGGATTCGACCGCAAAATTTTTCGAATACTTTTTTGACTTTGTCTATTTATTATTAAATTTAATAAGAATCTTCAATTGTATAAACTTTAATATGAAAAAAATAAATCATATGTAAATTTTAAAAAAGTATTCGAAAAAATATTCGTGGAATACGTTTTGAATACTTTTGAACATAGAAAAAAGTATTTGAAAAAAAAATTTTCGAATACTTTTTTAAAGTAACTTTTTTCGAGGTAATTTTTTCTTGCCTTCATTTTTTTAATACAAAATAATTGCTTTGAAAAAATATTTGAAACATTTTCAAAAGTGTTTGAAAAAGTATTCTCGAATACTTTTTCGAATACTTTTCTTAAATTGACATATAATTAATATTAAAGTCCATACAATTGAAAATTTTCATTTGTTTAAGCAATTAACAGACAAAGTCAAAAAAGTATTCGAAAAATTTTGCGGTCGAATACTTCCCCAGCTCTGGCTTACATTTACAGGAGGAGAGTGGGTCCAGATCTTGATAAAACTTTGGCATAGATTTAGGTACTAAAATATGAGTAAAACCACAGACGGCAAGCTCGAAAACTAAGTTATGGAAATTATATCTTATTCGGAAAAATATGAAAAAGAACTCCTACTTGAGTGTGAATAATTCGTCTATAATGTCTTTAATAAATCTACAATAACTAAAATGAAAGCGAGAGCAAGCTTTAATTTCTATTTCCAATTGAAAATAATAATTATAACTGAGTAGCTTAAAGTTGAGCTGTAGGAGACCAAAATAGTCTAAATTTTGAAGGATGTGATTTTAGTACTCTTTTGATGCTAACTTAAACAAGCATAACTTTAGTTCTAATTATTATTTTTCAATTCGAAACAGCGTTAAAGCCTGCTTGTCTGCTTTCATTTAATTATTTGATTCATTAAAGACATTTCTAAACAAATTATTTACACTTCAATAAGGAGTTCCTTTTCATATTTTTCCGAAATTAGCTATAATTTCCTAACTTCAGTTTTCGAAGCATAGACCTACCCGTGCTTTACTCATATTTTGGTACCTAAATACTTATCCCGAAGTTTCATCAAGATCTGTGACCCCAACTCACACCCGGTTAGTAAAAATATAAAAATGTAAAAAAAAAATGAATGCAGAGAAATAAAAAATTTAGATAAACTACAAAAATTTTAAATACTTTTGGAAATACCATTGATTATAATCTAACTATTATATTATATTATATTTAAAATTTTTTTAATTTTAATGGAGGAAGGACACTTCCCGAAATGTGTTCTTTTTCGAAAACATTTGTTTATATCTTACTGAAACCTTGAGATATCATTATAATATATTATCATATCAATATTATTATTAAGTAAATTAAGAATATACAATCATCTAAAAAAGAGCACTTCTCGAGATGTCCCTTTTTCCCTACCATTCTTCATTTGTAGATAAATTTTAACAGAACTTTTAGATATAACATATAATTCTATTTTATTAACAACTATTTTTAATTATTTTTAATTTGAAGAGAAAAATATATTACGATAGAAACAATTTTTAATGAAATTTTGAACGGCGAATAATATTTTCAATTCCGTCAAAACTGTAATATAGCTCTAATAGTTGATAATTGCACTTTTCAAAACTCAAGAAAATTTATATAATTGTTTTAATGTATATAATAATTTTATAGAATCAATCAATGAAAGAACCATTACTCTGCCCTTTCTTTTTCCAGCTCTGTAGAAGCAAATCAATAACCCTAGCCAAACGTTTTCCAAAGTGTTAAAGTCTTCACCGAAGAAAAAAATATATAAAATAATGAATCATAATAAATATGTAGATGTTAAAATGATAGAGTTTATTTTCAATAATAATTATTTCAAGTTGATTAAAAATCTGCAAATAGTAGTAGGTTTATGGCCGTACAAAAATGAATTAGAGAAAAAGTTTCGTCGATGCATAATAACAACACTTTTACTTATCACATTTATTCCGCTTGTAAGTAAATTTCTAAATAAAAACATTAGAATAGATATATAATTTTTTTTTATTAAAACTACAGTAAAGTATACTATTTAAGAATTTCAGAAGAAACAGTTAAAGAGAAATTCATAAATTTCTTATGTAATATTTTAGGAGGATTTCATATCTTCTTATTTTTGTTTAATCAAATTTTTCGTTTATAATTGCAAGAAAAAATAAAGAGATGTATACTCTAGATTTAAGTACAGTAAGTATATTTCTATTAAAAAAAAAAATTTTGACATGTTTTTCTACAGTCGAAATCCGAAGAAAAACCTCTACTAATGACTGATAATCATCGTGAAAGTCTCAAATACAAATTTTGACTTGAAATTAAGAAGCGTTAATAAAAATAGATAAGTTTATAAACTATCATGTAACTCCAAGTTTATTTCAAAACTATGCGTTGATTTTTTTTGTTAAGAATAAAAAATTTACTAACTCTGTACTTATATCTAAAACATACATCTTTTTATCTTCGATTGCAATCAGAAGTCTTTAATAAGTTAGCGTATAACTTGATTAGACAAGGATAGAAAATAAATTTTCTCAATTTCTATTTTTATAAATTATATACATAATTCAGATATATCTTGGTTGATTCATATAGCATTCTTATGAAGCAAAATACTATCCAGTCTCTCAAATGTCGACTTTGAAATGATAAATATTTTAAAATGTACTATACCTTATAAAATTTTTATTTTTACTTAGAAGCAAAGTGCTTCACCATTTGGTCCTAAATTTTTTTTAAATTTAGAATATTTCCGGATTTTTTAAAAGTTATAAACTATTTTTTTATTTTAAAAACAACTAAAGCATTACCAAAAATTTTAAAAAAATTAAAGATTATGAGTTTTTACCAGAAATATATAAATTAAGATAAATTAATTGTAATAAATTGAGATAAAAATCTTCCAATAAGAAAAAAAATTTATTCAAAAAATTGGTTCTGCAATGCGAAAATTTTGTTTACGATGAGAAAATTAATTTTTTATTTTTCTCTAATCACTATTGATTTTATAATTTTCTGTAGAAATTAGAAAAAATCATACCTGCCTTTCTAAAGTTTTTTGGCAGAAGATTTATATTACAGTAATTATTACAGTAAAATTATAATGAATTCTATTTATTTCATGATAAATTTATATTGGCTCCCTAGAATGAATTCTTATAAAATTTTTGTATCAAACAATATTATTTAGGTGAATGGTGTTAGAACTTGGTGTGGTAAAAATATGGATTTGTGCTGTGAAAATATTTGCGGAGTGCTCTACATCATCGTGATGACTTCAAAATTTCTGGTGACGGTATCTTGTGAATCTAAGGTACATACGTATATTATACTTACAAAGTATATTGAATAAAGAAACAATTGACTTAGATCCCTCATTGACTTTAACAGTAGTATTGACATTTAAAATGGGACATTTGGAGAGAACGAAAACGGTTTTTATTTGCAAGTTACTATCAAATTTGGAAAGATTTGACGTTCAAAAAAGAAAATTTACCTAAAAGTTTTGGAATAAAAAAAGGAAAAAGTATTGAATCTGTGCGCAATCGTGCCAATGTATGTGTGCGTGTGTGTATCTAAAATTTTATTATGACTTTCACTTTTTTTTTTAATTATAAGATTTTAATATTATTTAAAGTTAACATTATTTATAAAAAAATATTCATGTCATTATATTTGGTAATATTTTTAAATAATAATAAAGAGTTTTTATAGCTTATCAGTAAATCTTTTCGAAATATTAATAATATAATTTATGAGTTGAATTTTTTGAGCTTGCTATGAAATGTTTTATACATTTTAAAGAAGTTATAAATTAATTCTGAAGAAATCTGATGTTTATGGATTGGTTGTAACACTTCTATAAAAGTTTGATTTAAATCAATAACTCTGAGATCCCTTCTTGAATAATAATAAAATCTTTTTTTGTAAGTTCATATTATTCATTGTTGTATTGGAAACTTTAACACACATATGTATCTGTTTGCAATGTACTTTCTATGGTGATAGGTATTATAACTAAATACAAAATAAATCCAGATCAAAAACATTTTTTCAAATAACTATCTTTAATCTTTTCATTCATAAATAGGCCTTTAAAACAATATAAAATTATTATAAATAAGTAGCTTTCGTTTAAATGTGAAATAATTTAAATATATTTCAACTAATTATTTGAAAAATTATTATTTTTTCAGCTTAAAAATATTTACCAACAAATAACAATTAAATGGTTAACCATAAAGGATCCCGAGGAACAAGCAATCATGACAGATTATGCCAAACAAGGAAGATTCAAAGCTATTATTTATTTTAGTATGATTTTTAAGTTTTATGCTTATAAAACAGTATTTTAAAATAATCTTTACTGTTTCAGTAAAATAAATTAATATTAAAAATTGTAGAACTGTATGAAATTTAAAAATAGAATATTTTTGCAGTCTATATGATCATTGCTGGAATAGGATTTTCTCAAATGCCTATGATCCCAATCTTTCTTGATTTGGTAATTCCATTAAATGAATCCCGCGAGAAAGTATTATTTATAAGAGCTGAATATATTATAAATCCTTTTGAACATTACTACAAACTTTATACCTTCATGATAATAATGAGTTTTATTTTTGTCGCCGTCATCTGTACAATTGATACTACATATACAGTAGTCGCCCATCAGAATTTTGGAATCATATCAGTTATCATGTAATTACTACGTATGTAAAATTATGCCTTAAAATAATTAAATTGTATAGCTTTTTTCTAGAGTATAAATAAAAATGAAAAATTTGTATTTTAAAATTCTACAAATGAAAAAAACATAGATATGTAACAATCATTTATTTAATGAATATTTATTTTTCTTATTAAAAGAACACAAGTAATTTTTAATCGCATGTATAAATATTATCTTTTATGTGATAGATTTGTTAAATATAAGTCATTATTTTTAAAGTTGTAATATGCCTTTTAGATTTCTGTTATTTGAATTATTGTTATAAAAATATATTTGCATATTTGATAAATCCATACCTATATATATATCTATTTTAATTTTTGCGAAACCATATTTTTTATTGTCTAAAATATTGAAATAATTTTATCGAATGAAAACTTATCGGTTCATTAATATTTCATAACAAAACAATTATTAAACTCTTGTGAATTGGAGTATTTAAAAAAAAAACTTAGATGACTGATGAGGAGAGTGTTTCTCTAGGCCACCGATTTTGCCTTTCAAAAAATAATTCTGGATTCATTAACATAAAAGAAGCTAAAATTTTAGAATAAAGAATAAAGATTGGATAACAATTCAGCTTTTATTATTAATTAATGTTTTAAAAAGGAAATATATATCAAATTTATATTACGCTGTAACTTTGAAAAAAATATAATTTTGATATACTACAAGAACTACTTCGAAAGGATTTGAGTTCAGTTTTCATTTAAAGAAAGTTTCGTTTAAGTGTCAATCTATTAATGCTAAAGAACTATATGTATATATAGTGTTTAGAAATCTAGTAATTTTTCCAGTAACATTCTTTAATTGTCTGTCACTAGAAAATGAGCGTTGGCCAAAATTTAAGCAAAATCGGTGACCTGAAAGAGAAACACTCTTCTTATGAGATAGTTACATTATCTGTGTTCGATTTGAGCAAAAGTAAGTAGAAAAAAGATAAATTATCTGACTTAGACCTTAGAAAATCTTAAGTATTTTGCAGATCATACACTGAAAAACTTTCTGCTTGTCTGTTGCCTTTCTTTTCGCTATGCCAGCGCCGCGCGTTCGGCGCAAACGGTGTGCTGAAAATGACAAACAATCTAATGAAAATGAACTGTGCCTGCTCCGATCACCTGTGCTTAACGCTGTTTTCACTAACCGGCACTTTACATATGCCCGATCGGCGCATACGAAACTCAAATCTGAGTAACTGCTGCTCCGATTGTGCGTATAACTCGAGATGTTGTTAGAAATATACCCTTCACGAAATATATAATATACATAGATGGTGGTATGGCTCGGAACTCTCGTACCGTTACCAACTCAAAATCAATTCCTTTTTAACAACTAACGTATCCTTTAATTAATATAGATTAATTGTTTATGATTCTAATAAATAATGCTAATATACGCTTATATGTTTGTATATATATATGCCACAGTAATTAATAAGTGGACAATAAATAAATTATAATTAGTTAGCTAAATTACGTTCAGGCTACGATTGAAAATATCGATAAATAAACAATACAAATAATTAAATCAAATAAGATTATTAAATAGTTAACCTACTAATTAAATAAATTGATTAACTTAAGGGAATTGCACTTCAGAGAGTTTAAAGTTATAAATACATAAATAAAAGAAACTAACGGATAATCCCGATCAGCTTACTTAGGAAATAAATTATTATTAATCAACTAAATAATTAATTTCTGGGAAACATTACATCAGAACTTTACCAGAAACCATGGAACAGGACGATGTTACTTCAAGGAATATTGCATCATCCAAAACAGATAAACAATACGAGGAACCCCTACTCTCGCTGATGTTATTACTAAGAATATTGCATCACGCAAGGAACCTCAACCCTTCTGACGTCATTTCGAAAAATATTACATCAGCCTAAATCACATAAACAATACCAGGAACCCCCAAACCTCGCTGATATCGCTACTGAGAATATTGCATCAGCCTAAGGGGGAGGTCTTTCATTTTAAGCCATAAAAACCCAAGGAACCAGGGTTCAGGAGCTCATTGATCTCCTCGACGTCACGCTCGGAGCATCATAGTACTTTATTAATCTCCCAGTTATTATACAAGGAGCAATTAATAATTGACATCTATTTAGACATTTATTATCATTTCGCTATTTAACCAATCAAATAAATCGATTTGTTAAATTTATTATTGGTACTTAAATTATTTCTTTATCAGATTCCTTGTATTTCAATACTTTATCAAACAAGTACCCACCGAGGAAGCATACAAATACTATCAAGGAAACTGGCGACCAGCACCACTACGCTACATCGACCATCTAGAGGATCATCTATATTCCTATTATTTATGGAACAAGGCTCGGGTCGTAAAAATTTATGGTGACAGCGGTGGGATAGTTTGAATGAATCCCAGGAGAAGATCTTCACCAGAAGTCAAATGTCTCTTCCGAGGTTTTTGAACTGTGGTTTCTCTCGGAGCAAGGACGAATGTCGGGACGCTAACAATTGGAAATTGGGTCCACAGCATCATTCATTATTACCCCAACCAATCGCCGTCAACAACACCAGACTTACCGTAATAAAAAGGCCAATCTGACTATTCAAAAGGGAGTTTGAGATATCATCAACAGGGTTCATCTCGAATTTATTGAAACCAAGGCACCATAAGCACCTCGATTGATCGCCATCATCAAGGCTACTAACAACTTGACCTGGTTTCTCAACATTTCGCCATCAACAACATCCATTGGACAACGAGATAGACGACACCTCTTCAACAACCATCAACGTGTTGCTTCATCAGCGAAATTTATAGCTAAGTAGCCTGAGCAAAATAGAATTAGTGTAGGGATTAACTGAAAGTTAAAATTTTTATAACAAAAAAATAATTAAGGTTCATTTAATAATTAAGATTTAGAGTATAATAAAATTGAAATAGATTTTTGAAATTTAATTATTAACTTCAGTAATTGATTTTTGAATATTATAACTTAACCACTGAACTTTGAGACCCCATTTTATTTAAACTTAATTGGTCAAAATTATTTAAGTTGTAGATTTAAAATCATATAAAGATCAATTGTTTAAGATTTAATTAGCTAACAAAATAAGCACAAATTTAGTTTTAAATTAAATCGTTAAGAATATCTAAATAAGAATAAGAATTATAATTAAGATTTAATTTGGATAAAATTAGCAAGTTAAAGGATTGATCATCTAGTATTTAATTTAGGAATTAGTTAAGAGATTTAAGCATTTAAAATTAGTAATAGATTTAATTTAGAAAGAATTAATTATTTAAGATTTAATTTGAATTAAATTTAAGAATAAAATTAGTAAATTAAAAGATAAATTACTTAACAATTGAAATTCTACTTAATCATTTAAAAATTTAGTTAAGAGATTTAAGCATCTATTATTGTTATAGATACAATACAATTATTCATTATAAATACAATGACGGAAAGCGTAGAATTAATCGTGCCACCCGTTACCCTCGTAGATTTTGATAACACCTTAATACCCGTTCGTTCCATAAAAACTTTAAACAAAAATAATGTCGATATAGAACTTCGTAATAGAATAAATAATATTATAGCTTCTTTAGATCGAGAGGAATTAAATCAAGAAGAAAAGGAAAACATTGTTAGATTAATAACCAAATATCCTTACCAATTTTACTTAAAGGGAGACAGACTAAGTAGTACTTCGGTCGTTAAACACAAAATTCCTACCATCGATAGTACTCCCATTAACGTACGTCAATATCGACACCCTCCCTATCTATGTGACGAAATAAACCACCAGATCGACGAGC
Source organism: Anastatus disparis (assembly GCA_017163975.1). NCBI lineage: Eukaryota > Metazoa > Arthropoda > Insecta > Hymenoptera > Eupelmidae > Anastatus > Anastatus disparis. The sequence goes on from JAFFSR010000379.1 coordinate 245,817, forward strand.
TATTATTAACTAGCTACTATTAGCTAACGATATCGTGGAAGACTCAGAATCTCCTTATAATTCGCCTTTATGGATAGTGCCCAAAAGGCCAGATTGGAAGGGCAACAAAAGATGGAGGTTAGTAATCGACTTTCGCGCGCTAAATGAAAAAACCATTGCCTCTGCATACCCGTTGCCTAACATCACCAATATCCTAGATCAACTAGGAAAAAGCAAGTATTTTATGACCCTCGACCTAGCTCAAGGATTTTATTAAGTATTACTTGAGCCAGCTGACGCGGAAAAAACCGCCTTTTCAACTCCTTTTCGTCACCTTCAATATAACAGAATGGCGATGGGCCTAACGAGGGCGCCATCGACATTCCAAGCTCTTATGGATAGAGCGCTAACTGGCCTCCAAGGCATCAAGTTGTTCGTTTACATGGACGATATTGTCGTATACGCCGATTCTCTAAAGCAACACGAAGAGAAATTAAATAAAAAACCGCGGGCCTTACCCTTCAACCAGACAAATGCTTGTTTTTACGAAAAGAAGTAGGTTATCTAGGACACATCATATCTGATCAGGGTGTGAAACCCGACCCTAAAAAGATTCGCGTGGTATCCGGATTCCCACGACCCATTAACCCTAAGAATATCAAGCAATTTTTGGGATTGGTCGGGTACTATAGGAAATTTATTCTTGATTTCTCAAAGATCGCTCTTCCTTTATTAAAATTATTAAGAAAGGGGGTTATTTTCACATGGGGAGACGAACAGAATCAAGCTTTTGAAAAATTAAAAACTATCCTTTGCACGGAACCTATTTTACGATTTCCAAACTTTCGTAAACCTTTTGTAGTAACAACCAACGCTTCTGATTATGCCCTAGGATGCGTTTTAAGTCAGGGACCTATAGGGAGATATTTACCAATTGCTTATGCTTTAAAAACCTTGTTAGACGCGGAAATGAATTATTCTACAACCGAAAAAGAATTATTAACCGCACTATACGCTGTAAAGCAGTTTTGGCCTTATTTATGTGGCAAGAAATTTACCTTGGTGACGGATCACCGACCTTTGGTTTGGCTTCATAATTTAAAGGACCCTGCGACTAAATTAGTACGCTGGAAAATTAAGTTAAGGGAATATGATTACGAAGTTATACATAAAGCGGGTAAAATGAATATGGACGCGGATGCACCGTCTCGCTATGCGACCCAGCTTCAACACATTCAACACGTCCTACTTTCCCAATCCAACGCTCCTCGTTCGATAGTGAGGCGGAAATCGAAAGAGTATTTCTCGCCTCACGATCAGCTACCCTTCCTGACGACTCCAAACCTCTCTAAAACTATCCATTAACCCAGCAAACCTACGAACCTTCAAGTAATAACGACCTACTACTTGGACAAACTAATGAATGTACGAACGGTTTAAGAGGTGTCTCAGACTGTATCAAAAATGACGTTCAGTCTATCCCAAGATCTGGGACTAACGCTCACATAAGAAAAGAAAATGAATTCTGCGCTCAGTCTATCCCAAGATCTGGAACTAGCACCTGTGTAAGAAAAAGAATTAAAATTTGTGCTCAGTCTATCCCAAGACCTGGGACTAGCGCCTGTGTAAGGAAAGAAATTGAATTCTGCGATCAGTCTATCCCAAGATCTGGGCTAACGCTCATATAAGAAAAGAAAATGAAGTTCGCGCTCAGTCTATCCCAAGATCTGGGACTAGCGCCTGTATAAGAGAAAAAACTGAGTTTAGTGTTCAGTCTATCCCAAGATATGGGACTAACGCTCGCATAATGAAAAAAATTGAAATTAGCACTGAAACTATCCCAAGATCTAGGACAGATGCTTGTATAAAAAAAAAGGGTTGAATCTCGCGCCCAGGCTATCCCAAGCTCTGGTAAAGGTGCTCAAGAGATTTTTGAGGTAATTCTACAAGACATCTCGAATGATATTGAAGGATTTTATGACAAAAATGTACAAAATACCACGCATGAAAGTGATGAGGAATTGACAGACATAGGAAGAATAATTGAAAATGAATTTACTTTTGAAAATTTTATAAAAAGTTTGCCTGATAGTGCATCCAGCGATTTGGAGGTCGATGAACCGAGAACCAAACAAATCAAAACCTGTCGTAAAATCGATTTAAGTCAAGTAAATCATATTAATCATATATCATCCTCTAGAGATCAATTAGTAATGAAAACGGATAATATAGCTCATTGTATGTCCGTCGATTGTGAAGTTATTACTCCTGTACGTGAGCAATTGGTAGATCTGGGAATGATAGATATAGATGAATTAAGGGAACAAGATATCGGGATAGGCACGATCACGCAAACAGGTTTAGATACCGGGAAAATTATATATTCTTTATTCGTTAAAGAAAAAGCAGGAGATACACCTAAGGTTACTATGATAGTAGAATGTTTGAATTCCTTACGCGACGCCATGATATCGGAAGGAGTAAGAACGGTTAGTATCGCGAAAAACGGGACGAACTAGAAAACGTACATCGGTTGCCAATCGAAATATCTCTTCGTGAAAACTGGAAAAATAAAAACTTACAAATTACGATTTGCACCGGCGAAGCCATTGTTCCACCAGACGAAAATAGATTGAATATTATCATAGAAGCGCATGATTCAGTTGTTGGCCAGGAATGAAGGAAAACATTTCGGAATACGTTGGTACGTGTGAAGACTGTCAAAAGAAAAAGCTAACTTAGGTTAAAACTAGGCAACCAATGACCATAACTACGACTCTCACAGAAGCTTTTGAAATCTTGGAAATGGATATCGTAGGACCCTTACCCATCACTGACGCTGGCCATAAGTATTTATTAACTCTTCAATGTAATCTCACTAAATATTTCGATTTCATACCACTTGTCGACACAACCGCCGAAATGACAGCTACAGTTTTTGTTCATGATTTTATTAGTCGCCTCGGTTGTCCTAAAATAATTAAAACTGACCAAGGGTCGAACTTTCAAAGTCAGTTACTTGCTAAGGTCGCTAAGATTTTTAAAATCAAACAACTTAGATCTACCGCATTCAGACCCAAGATAATGGGATCTCTCGAACGTAGTCATCATAGCTTGATCGAGTATTTAAAAATGTATATAGGGGAAATGGAATGGGATATGTGGATCGAATGCGCTATATTTTCTTATAATACTTCTGTTCACGCTGCTCATGGCTTTACTCCCCACGAATTAATTTTTGGCAATAAGGCTCGATTACCTTCCGAATTTGAACAAAAAGTAACTGAAAGAACCTATGAAATTAACCTTGATGAATTAATTTCAAAATTAAACTATGCTAAGTCGACCACTCGCGAAAAATTAATAGAAGCCAAAGAAAAATCGAAAAAATATTATGACCAAAAATTAAATATTAAAAATTTTCGCGTAGGAGAACGAGTTTACCTGCTTAAAGAACCTCGCATTCATAAATTCGGCAACCAATACGCCGGACACTACGAAATATTAGAACTAATAGGAGACCGGAACGCCAGGATTGATCTGGGGGGAGGGGAGACTAAAGTTGTGCACCTAGATAAATTAAAACATGCCTGTTTGCGTCTCAAATTATAATTTATGTAAACTCAAAATTGTAACCTTAGGTAAATAAAGAATCATAACAACAGCGGCGCGGAAGAGGTGAGAGAGTTGAGAAACGCACGAAAATTGTGGTCATTTATGGCCTAGATTCTTGAGGTGTTCCTCAACGACTTATCAAGGAAGCACCTCACAGAAGATAGCGAAGGAGGGGCTCTCTTCCCCCTTTTGTATAAAATGTTCTGTGTTGATTAAGCTGTGTATGACTGTCTCGTGCTTTATTAGTAACAATAAATTAGTTATTCTACTCAGGTTCTATGAGTAATAAGTATTTTCTATGCGTATATATGTAAGCGTGTGCGCGTGCGCGTATATATGAGTATGTATGTACACACACAAATGTATCTTCAACATTGAGACTGATAATTACTTTAACTAACAGTTATTCGCGTCACCAATATCTTAGATACATTCAACACGATTGCAACTCACAATTGATCAAAAGCTAGAGGTCAATTCCCCTTTTTGTCCTTAAAATGACCATTACTTTAAGTTACCATCTCAAACTTACAAGTAAATTAGGCTTAATTTGAGATCCCGAATACAAATTAACCCTTAGAAGCATGATAAGGTCACTCTTTTCACCTCGATCCGTAGTCATTTTTAAGGACCCGAATATCTTATGGGACTCTCCTCGTGAGATTCCCCAGAGATCTCATTCTGGAATCGTATCACGAGTGAGAAAGACGGTTTGGAGAATTAATGCGCATGCGCAGTCATATGTTTTGGCGAAGTTAATGTTCGAATCGACTGAAACTTTATAGCATACCAGTGGTATAAACAAATTCGGCTATCTCATATGATAATTTTATGTCACTCCATAAAAACTTTACAAACTAGTCATTGATTAAAATAAAATAAATGCTATTATAACCCCTGAAATATTATATTGAATCGTTATCATAATGGTTACGCATTAATAATAATAGGTAACGATTCTACTAATTTAACATCGAATTATTTAATTTACAGAGTTATTTAACTCACTTTATTTCATTTTGCGAATGAAATAATTATTATCCTAGTTTCAAAATAAATATCTATCTACAAATTACTTATAAATTTTTCGGGTAGTTATTATTATTGTTATCATTATAACTACTAAGTTATCATGGATATAAACGTATTATTATTACTATTATAAGTTGTTTGATTGTTAGTATTATTTGATGATAGCTACAAAGAAACTATTAACCGTATTCAGCCACTTATAACTATATTTTAAACTTCACCACCAAAGCATTGATGAACTGCGTCTCATTTTGTGAAATTTTATGGAATGAAACCATCTACTCTCAGAGTCTCCAGACCAGACTCGAACGTTACTTACTTATAATCGAAACGCAGGGTCTACGAACCTGACTAAGTCTCTCGTTGAAACCTACCTTGTTCGCGGATCTTATTCTTTTCTTTCTAACCGTTGCTCCGCCATACTGCTAATTCAAATACTCACGCCGACGCTTCACTGCGAAAGGAAAAATCTAAGAAAGAAAATGGTAAGGGATTTTCTATTTTTATTTTTTTTCGTCTTCTTACAAACGATTTTATATTATTATTTTGATATTTAAGATATTCTGTAAGAAACAAATACTCTTTAGTTTCCTCCTTTATCTCTCTTTTGTTACATTCCTCTCGTCGCGTTTATTCGAATTGGATTTCCTTTTTGCAATAACAAATCTGTTTTATTATACACGCTAATATTTACGCATAATAATAGAGGAGAAAATATAATAATAATGAAATACATATTCGTTCTTCTCCTGCTATCGCATTCTCTCTCTCTCTCTCTCTCTCTCTCTCTCTCTCTCTCTCTGCATGATCATCTTTTAATAAAGGTATCTCGATGTTTACAGGCGGGAATTGAGCACGAGCAAAGAGTCAGAGCCTGGCTCGAACAAGCAGAATTAGCTCAGGCCAACCCATTGGAAAATCGCGAGGTAATGGTCAACGCGGCAACACCAGAAGCACCGGCTTTGAGACAGGGGTTTATAGTGTTAAGACCCCAAAAAGGTTTAGCACCTTACCAGCCACCTCCCATCTGTCAAACAGCAACCGACGTAAGAAAATTAGAAAGAAGAATTGGAGGCAGCCTTCGGAGGAATTACCCTGGGGCCGCGGAAGTAGCTAACGCGGATGTACAATATTTTGAAGCACCAGATAGATCACAATGGTGCTGTATGTCCTGCTATTTGACCCAAGGTCGTCACTGGACTTTCAGATACAGACATTTATGCGGAATGACCAGGGAGATTTTCACACCACCGTGCCCAATCTGCGGGAAAAATCTCTTCACCGTTACAGAGTAAATTTATGCAAATCATGCACATATGTGTACTATTGCCACACTCGCGAGGTTCTAAACGGCGGCATTTTTAAGACCGAGGTGGACTTTTAACGTCCTCGACGCGACCATTTATTTTGATTCAAGACAAGCGCAGTAGAAGAGGCCCACGAGCAACGTCTTGATCAAAGGAAAACTGGAAGGAAAGCTTTCATTTCATTTTTTCCTTCCCTCTTCTCGTCTCAAGGATGTATGTCACCGTTCGCTTTTTATTTTTTTCCACCGAAGGCTAGCAGTCATGACCATACAGGATTATATACAGGATTATATGTTATACATTTTTTTTTCTATTTTTAGCCTTATTCAAGGTACAAGCTAGCCAAGTCTGGTTGCCACTAGCCATGATCAAGGGTTTATCAAGGGGCTAGAATATCATCATCAAACTACACTCATTTTATCTTCTAGCCCTATTTAAAATTATAAAATAAACGAGAAGATTCAGCTAAAATCTTGGAGCAACGACATCCTAAAAAAAAGGGAGAAGAAAAAAATATATCTGAGTGCTAGGGACACTTGTTTTTCCGCCTTCAGGCTTTAAAGGGAGTCACCCAGAAGGAGAAATCTGCGGTTTTATTAATATAATCATTTAAAGGATATATATTTTATTTTATATTTTTTTTTGGTCTGTTCTACGCATACCAAGAACCATCGAAGACTAAGGTTTTATGATCACTGGATAAAATATGTATTTTTATTTGGTTTTGTGATTTATGAATCATTGTATTGGGGTTGTGATCAGTTTCAAATTATGTATTTTATTTTTTTTTGTTACTAAATCTTAAGTAACGTGTATCTAGGAATATTATTTCCCATCTCTTTCTTAAAAACAAAAAAAATATATATATATATATATATATATATATATATATATATATATATATATATATTATTATATATTTATTTATTATAAAATAGTATACATATCTCAAATTTTTCCTTTCCTTGAGCAGGCAGACGAAACCCTTAATTTTTCCTTTCGCTTTTGCCTACATTAGAAGAACATCAAGGAAATAAGTTTTCATTCTTCTAACCCCATCTAATTATTTTTGTGTACCAAACCACTTGCTGCATGCTTATATTGAGATCCAAACATATTTTATACATTACCTTTAACCTTATATTGCAATAGAACAATTCATAATAACTATTTACTCTGCCATGCTTTTAATCAAAATTAAAACTCTTTAATGGTTTAAGAACGTTGCCCTATCATGATTATATTTTAGCAGTTATCTAATTTATCGATATTTAGTTGAAACTTGGCAACATTATGCGTTATTCATTTTTTTGCTTCACAATGTAAACATATTTGATTATAGGCTATAGATATTTATACACTATCCCCGTAAATATCCGATTCATGTGTAATGATTTATAAATTTTTATAAATAAAAATGCTACATTTTTTATAATGAAATGAATGCTTACCCTATTAAATGATTTCAGAATAATCAAAATACTTTTATTTTTGTTGATAAATTGTTATTTAGAATGTAAAATGATATATAACCTACATTTTTGACATATCGCCGAATATCGTTCTCTCTCTCTTTCTTCTATTACAGAAAACGATGTTGCCAAGTTCATCTTAAATCACGGTGGTCTTCGAGTAATTTTGGCGTGAAGTTTTTGCACCTCAGATTTTCCTTTTGGATATAATTCTAGGGACATTTAGGATCCATTTCTAACAAAAACCAAAATCAAAGAATGAGCACTTTTTTATTTATTCAAATGTTAAGTCCTGGCTTGCACCAGGACTAAATAAAAGTGTATATGTGTTTAATTATATTAATTAATTGCATTAAATATATATAAATTATTTTCTTTTGAAATATTGAATTTATTTATAAAATGTATAAAGATAAAGATGTATGAATCTAGTGGTGGAAAGACTCTACCAATATTTAATTGAACGAAATCGCTCTCACGATTGAATATTATTAAAGGATAAACTTGATTCTTCAAATAAAGAGTTTATTGAATAATTATATATTCTTACCTGGTAGTATTTCTCAGTAGATTGGTGCTAGGTATGGGCAGACAAATGAATAGGCACAATATGTAAATAGATCCTCGAGGTTTATTGATATCTTTTAACACTTTTAATATAATTGATTTTATGCGCGTATATATTTTAATAATTGATATATGTATATTTAGTAATAGCAATTGCTTTGAAATATAGAACTTGACGGGCAGTGTAAACGTATTACCAATAAGACACCCGGGGTAATATTCCGAATATCGTTTGTTTCATTTGGCTTTTATACTCATTTTTGTTTATGAGATTTATCAAATTTTATTTATAAATTTTCTTAAATTTTTTAATAATATGTTTTTAAAGATTTTAGAATTCGCTTGGTGATTTCGTAATACTCGTTGTCGATTTGAACTACTTAATTTTATAATTCTGCTAACTAAAGAGTTTTATTGACCAATATTAAACTTCGAGGTTTCTTTACTGTTTCGCTTTTTCTGTTTAGCTTGGCAAATTCCTTAATTGTTCAATAACTGTTTTTAATTAGTTCATGACGTGAAAAGATACTTTAAGATTATAAATAAAAGAAATTATAAATGAAAGAAATTTAAAAAATACGTCGTGACGTAACACAAATTTTATTTTTTGTTTTTTATAAAAAAAAATTTTTTTATTGGTAATTTATAGATTAATTCTAAAATGCCATTCTAAAATATAATTGTAAATTATTTACATATTTTAAGCAAATATCAGTGTTAATATATTCCGGGGAATCTAAAATTATATAACAATGTAAGTGTAACGTTAAAATTAAGATTTTTTTTGTAAGACATTATAGTGTTAAAGGTTCTGCGAAATCATACGTTTTTAAATTATTCAAAGACGTCATTTGAAGTAATTGTGATTAGAAAATACTATGTATTAATATTCTATAAGAGCACTGCATGTACTTTTGGTATTTCAGTAACACCAAAAGTACATTTTCCATGTTTGGATTCAAAGCTTTCACGGTGAATGTTAGACATTCTTAGAGAGGTTTTTTCGGATTTCTACCGTGTAACTTGGGTCTAGGATACGGACTTTTGTAATGTTCACGTAACGTTGATATTCTAAACCACAACTTACATAGTTGTAATCCGAGAAAACCCTTTAACAATGTCTACATTTTCCATGTAAAAGATGATATTAAACTTTATATTTCCCGGAATATATTGTAACGTTTGGCTTTTCTGGTGAGCTGCGGTTGCATCAGACTTTTGTGAGGATGATCTACGGCGGTGGATAAAAGCCAAAGTTCAAACTTAATAACTAAATTGATTTTACTGAATTAATTTAATAATGAAAAGAAAGAAAAAAATAGTAAATGTAATTTAAGAATTTAACTTTGTAAAGAAAAGAAATAATAATTTCTTTTGACCGTCGGTATGAAAAATAAATTGTGTTATGGTTCCTTGCTTTCACCGGCAGATGGCGTGGTGTTTAGTAGCCGTCTGTGAAAAAAATAAAGAACAAAAGAAATTACATTAATATCTACAACGCAAAATATTATTAACGCTTATCTACGGCGGGTAAACGCGGGATCTGTTTTGTCGACGGCGGTTACGGCGGCGGTAGGTGGAAGAGTATCTATGCAGTGGAATCCCCCGACTGCATAGATGAGATAAGGATAGGGATTTCTACTATGTAAAGCATAACTTCTTTACGTAGTAAAGAGAGGGAGAGAGAGGAGTCTGTGTAGTGGAATCCCCCTACTACTCAGATTGAAGGAAAAGGATACAGGTAAAGAGTACTCTTACTGTGCAGAGCATAACTTCTCTACACAGCAAGAGCGGAGAGAGAACTGGCCCTGAGCCGGCTGCCAGCCGGTTATATATGCTATGGAGCTCGCTATTCCCGTTGTGGGAGTAGCGCCTCGTAGCGGCTGAGCCCGGGTATTAAGCTTTAAGCGCGATGCTTGAATTTGTATCGTCGCAATATTTACACTAATATTTGCTTAAAATATGTAAACAATTTATAATTATATTTGAAAACGGCATTTTAAATTAATTTATAAATTAAAAATTACAAATTTTTTTTTTTAAAAACATGAAAAATAAAATTTGAATAAATAAAAAAGTGCTCATTCTTCGATTTTGGTTTTTGTTGGAATTTGAACCTAAATATGCCTAGAATTATATCCAAAAGGAAAATCTGAGGTGCAAAAACTACACGGTCAAAATTACTTGAGGACCACCGTGAAATGTATTATTTTGACAATGTTTTATTGAATATTTTAATGAAAAGCCTTATAACATGCGTTGAAACTTTGAGGGTTAAATAATCAAATATTTTTTTATTTATTATCAAAAGATTGTTTGAATGGGTCATTTCTAAGAGGTTTTATTGGTGATTTTAAACGTGATCTCATATAACCACGTGTTAAAACCTCCTATTTTTTTCCTTATATTTCTCAGTTATTAGTATTATAAGGTAGGTCGAAAAAACGCGTGTGAGTTCAAAATACACTAAACTATCATAATTCCAAATTTCAGCAATTTCTGTCATTATTTTATTTAACAGGGTAACGTCCTTAAAAACACTTGAAAATAAATTGGTGCAGATATAATTCTTTGTGCAATTATATTGTGGCACAATAATCCTTCATATTCACTTAAACGATTTTGTAATGAATCCTTAATAAATATTTTTATTTTACGTGGATTAACATTGAAAATTGAGCATAACATTTTATCAAATTTGTATCTTGTTTTCAAAAAAATATACATATATCTTTTACTTATTTGTCAATAGTTTAATACCTTTATTTTTATATAAATTAAACGATGAACAAACTATAATCCCAATACCAAAATTAATATGCAAAATAAAGAAGAAATATTTCTTTTATATACCCTTTTTATTAACACTTGAAAGAAAACAATCTTATTTCTGCACTTCATTAAGATAAGTTGTCATTATTTTAAACTTTTCGCAATTTCATGTTGATATACAAGTGAAAATATAAGCACAACCAATATAATCATGGTGCAGAAAGGAAGGTCTGTAAGCAAAATATAAATAACCCCTTTTAATAATAAAAGCTAAAATTTAATAAGGACGTCAAATAATTCAACAACATAAAATGCATTTCTATTATACATTAACGCAAGGTTGGATCTTGGAATAAATAAAAATCTTTAAATAACCAGATAAATTTAAGTAAAATTTGATTTTATTAGTATAATATGTTTTTCTACGAAAGGATATTTTTGTGACACGATAAGGATGCGAATATCAATTATAACTAATTAATAACTACTAGAGTAATAAATACAAAAAAAAAGAGAAAAATATATATAGATAGGTATAATCACGCTTTAACACGTAAACCTTTACTTTTACATAGGGAAAGGGTTTAGGAATATAAAAAAGGAGGCACCAAATCTCTCTAAAATTCTTTTTATTCTAACTCATAACCTTTTAAGCTAATCGAAGTTCAAATAAACAATTCATAAACAATCAATCTGTTTTTCACATCACATCTTACAATAAATTCATTTCAAATTTATTTTTCTGTAATAATACTTAAACGAGGCTGAATAAATTATTATTTTATTGAAAGTTTACATAATCTAATCACTTAACTAATAGAAATTTTCTAAAGACACCTTTTCACAGAAAAATTCAAAACTAAAATCTTATAAAGGAGGATCCAAGAAATAAAAAACACGTTAATTCTCTCTCTGCAAATCTTTTATTACAAACTTTTCTTTCAATAATGAATAAGTCGAATTTATAATTTCACAACACAATAACTCTTTTACACTCGTTTTAGTATCACACTATTTAATCAATAAATTTTTATTGTTTATCAACAAATACACACTAGACGCGATCTCCTTGAAAACAGGTTAACCTAAGCAGACTATCGCAAAAGCGTAAGCCATAGGCTTATGTTTTGTAGATGGGAGGAACTGTTAAGAATACGTCCCTCATGAAATATGCAACTACATAGATGGTGGTATGGCTCGGGAACTCTCGTACCGTTACCAACTTAAAAACGATTCCTTTTCGTAATTAAACTCAACCCTTTAAATAATATGATTTAACGTTTATGATGATAATATACGCTTATATGTATATATTAGTTATATACGTAACTTGGGAGTACGAAGGATGAATACAGGCGAGACTAAAGTGTTTGTCGCTTGAGTAGCAGTTGGTCGAGAGCGCGCGAAGCGACTGACTGGATTCAGAATCCTTCGTACTCCCAAGTTACGTAGATAAGTTTATGTCGTTGGTAGGCCGTATGAGGAACTATAAAAATGATTTTTTTAAATTAATGATATATGTTTTATTAAAAAAAAGTAAATAATGTCATTATTTACTCATTTATTTTACTTATTAACTGTTTAACTTTGAAAATTTGTTTAAACAAAACATTCTGTAAAGTTAAGATTTTATATGAATTTGTATGAGCATTGACATATCTAACGACATTCTTTTGTTTTCACTAACCTACGAATCGATGTCACTCGCGTCATATACGGCCATGCTGTGCGATATCTCGATCTGCCAATACTCCCTTAGGGAGTATAGAGCTGTCAATACTCCCTAAGGGAGTATCGACAGAGAGAATATCGTCGAGATATTAGCATGAACGTATGCAATGCCTATACAAATTTAGCGTGGTCTATAGGTATTCCACCGAATACGATCTACGACGACATAAATATATATATATATATATATATATATATATATATATATATATATATATATATTAATAAGAAGGACAATAAATAAATAGCTTAATTAAATGATAATTAATTAGTTTAAATTATGCTCAGGCTACATAATAGGATAAATAAACGAAACAAATAAATAAATTAAATGAACAAATAATTAAAGTAAGTAATTAAGAACAACCTAATGATTAAATAAACTAATTAGCTTAAGATTTCATAAAAAGAGAGTTTAAATTATAAATAACTTTAAATCAATAAATAAAAGGAATGAAATAATGAATAATTACGATTAGCTTATTCAGGAAATAAATTATCATTAATTAATTAAATAATTATATTTCTGGGGAAATATTGCATCAGAACTTTACTAGGAACCATGGAACAGTATGATGGATGGTTTAGAGAATGTTGCATCAGATACAACGAATAAACAATACGAAGAATCCCCAACTCTGCTGATGTTATTTCAAGGAATATTTCATCAGCCAGTATTAGGAACCCCAACCCTTCTGACGTCATTACTAAGAATATTTCATCAGCCTAAAGCACGCATTGGAAACCCCAACCCTTCTGACGTCATTTCAGGGAATATTACATCAGCCTGAGCCACGCAATCAATACTAGGAACCCCCAATTCTCGCTGATGTTACTACTGAGAACATTGCATTAGCCTAAGAAGGAGGCCTCTCATTTTAAACTATAATAACCCAAGGAACCAGGGTTCAGGAGCTCATTGATCACCTAGACGTTACGCTTGGAGCATCGATATTTATATTTATACGTCTTATTAAGTCTCCATCTATAATAAATTAATAAATTAATTTACGCTAATTATTTTAATATTTAATTAGTTAAATAAATTAGTTTGTAAAAGTCATTATCGGTTTTAATTCATTTTTCTCTCCGGATTCCTTGTATTTTAATACTTAATCAACAAGAACCCACCAAAGAGACATACAAATCCTATCTTGGAAACCGACGACCAACGCCACTACGCTTCATCGACCATCCAGCAGAACATCTATATGGAATAAGGCTCGAGTCGTAACAGTACTTAAATTATTTCCTTACCAGATTCCTTGTATTGCAATACTTTATCAAACAAGTACCCACAAATACTATCAAAGAAACTGACGACCAGCGCCACTACGCTACATCGACCATCTAGAGGATCATCTATATTCCTATTATTTATGTAATAAGGCTCGGGTCGTAACAATGTAACGAATCAGCGCATCACATAAATTTGAAGTACACAGGTGACGCCGAAAGTTTTTCAGTGTATAAGATCTTGTAACACGATTCATCAGATAATTAGTATGTTTCATTTTGAAAACTAGATAATTTAGTTTTTCTTATATCTTTGCTTAAATTGAATTCAGAACGTATACTAATTAGTAAGGGTGTGTGTTCGGATTTCTCCCACATAGTATGAAATATTTCAATGAAATATTATGTTAATAATTCAGAAATGTTACTTTGAAATATTTCATATTCAAAAAATGAAATATTTTGTATAAATATTTGTTTTCGTGTAATATTGTGGAAATATTTCACAGATATTTCCATAATAGTACATGAATTATTCCAAAATATTTATAAATATAACAATAAAATATTGATGAAATATTGCTAAATTATTTCTTGATATTTCAAATAAATATTGCGTTGAGCTTTCAAGAAACATTTCATGAAATATTCCTGTAATATTTAAGAAATATTTCACGAATTATTCGAAAAAATTTATGAATACAACAATGAAAAATTGACGAGACATTGTTACATTATTTCTTGAAATATTTCGAATCAATATCGCTTAAATCTTTCAAGAAACATTTCATAAAATATTCTTGTAATATTTAAGAATAATTTCATGAGTTATTCGAAAAAATTTATGAATATAACAGAAAAATATTGAAGAAATGTTGTCTAAATGTTTGAAGTTATCTTCCATGCATAGCAATTTATCCATCATGCTGGTAGGTAGCTACTTGATTATATTTTCATGTGATCGTATATGCGACTGGCAAACTCCCGCAAGTAGTGGGACCTTCTCTCGTTCGGTAAATAAGACCGAAAATTCTTGATACAAATAAATAAGCGCTTAAATTCTGAATATCAAATAAATGTACAGGAGTCTAATACGGTTTAAGGTGCAACTCTTATAAAATTAAAAATAATGTCTGATATATTTGTAATAATGACCAATATTACAAATCAATATTTCATGAAAAATTCCAAAAATATTTATGAAACGATTAATAATTCTCTATGAATCCTTCAGTGAAACTGTTGTGCAATTTTTCAACAATATTACAAATCAATATTTCATAAAATTTTTCGATAATATTTCAGAAACATTTAAGAAACGATTAATGATCCTCCATGAATCTTTCAGTTTTTGCAATCTTTTAACAATATAACAAATCAATATTTCATGAAAGATTTTGGTAATGTTTCAGAAACATTTCTTGAAAGATTCATAATCATTTATGAATCTTTCAATAAAATATTTCTGTAATCTTCCAATAAAATATTTCTGTAATCTTCCAACAATATTACTAATCAATATTTCATGTGAAACATGAGACTTTTTAAGGTAGAGGAATAAAAATACGAAGAAAAAAAACCTACTTCAAAAAACAAAATTTATAAATGTATTGCTATAAAAAATTTTTTAGAAAAAAAAACCGACTTCCAAAAAAATTTTTTAGAAAAAGAAAAACCGATTTCAAAACCAAAATTTATAAATATATTGCTACAAAAAGAAAAAATTAATACCTTTTAATCAATTAATTATTCAAATTTAATTTTTAGATGTCAGCACCGAAATTTTAATCAATTGAAAAATTAAATTTGAACAATTAATTGATTAAAATTTCGGTGCCGACATCTAAAAATTAAATTTGAATAATTAATTGATTAAAAGGTATTAATTTTTTCTTTTTGTAGCAATATATTTATAAATTTTGGTTTTGAAATCGGTTTTTTTTCTAAAAAATTTTTTATTTCCTACTCTTTAGTGAATCCACTTACTGAAAGAGCATGGAACTTATACAAATTTTTTGCTACTTTTTTGGACACATCCTCGTTTATATGAAAAAAGTTTCATCCAAATCGATCAAACCCTTTCAGAATTATGCATGAATAAATAAATTTTTTTTTGCACAAATGAAGTAGTTTTTTTCTCGAGTAATTTTTTTCTTAAGGTAATTGGTCAGTACTAACCTAGTTGTAGCGTACGCAACTGCAGTCTTTGCTAGAGTTGAATATGAAGGTAACGTGCGCGTGCAACTCTTAGGAGCTAGATCACGTGTGGCACCCAAGTTCGCGACGTATTTCTATTTTTCGTAACGTACTTAAATCAGACATCCGAAGATTGCAGGTTCGAGTCCTGTCACGGTCGCCAGTTGTTCAATATGTGAGGACGAGGAAAATGTTAATGAATAACTAAACAAAGTTGCTACTATAAAAAATGTGAATTTATTATAATTAATAGTGAATAAAGCCCTTTATATTACTCTTTGTCGCTTGGCAAAACACACAACTGTTTTCGCTCGCTTTCGGTTGCCAACTGACTCTCGCTCACACTTTACCTTAGTTCTCGCGCCTTCTTACAGTGTTGCCACAACATCTTCCGCCCTTTTTGTGAAAACAAATCAAATTTTTATTTATATAGAAGGACGCGAGCATAATTTAGAATTAAATAAAATTAATATAAATCGTCATACAATTAGTAATTAGAAAAACGTACAGGTTTTTTAATAACGCGTCCACTTCTCGTGGTTACAATATTTTTATTACGATCGTTTGCCTCAGTGCTAGGAACGTTATTTATATCTTTGATCTCTCGTTCTTTAATAACTAATTTTATATCCTTACTATTAGCTTCTAATTTCGCTTTTTCACGTAGAGTATTACTTGCTTCAGAATCTACTTGATCTACTTCAAGCGGGTAAATTCTTTGTATAGCGCGTCTAAGAATTCCATTTTTTGTCTTTAAAATGAATACTCTAGCGATATTATCTTTCCCTTTGATTACGTCAACTATACGAGCAAGCGGCCAATCTATACGCTTATGAATATCATCTCCTATTAACACGACGTCCCCTACTTTTATTTCTCGCGTTTCTCGCTTTTCATTTTTTAAAATTAACTGGCCCAAATACTCGGCCCTAAATCTTGCACGCAGTGCTTCCAAAATTGTTCCTCTGGTCAATTCTCTGTCTTCCTCTGCTCTTAGATTTCCTGCTGCCGCTCCAATACTGCCGGCTGCTCTATGTTGATCGCTGCGTTGCCACGCACGCAGCACTTCTTCTGGCAGGGAAGACTCAACTAATGGATAAAGCATTGCGGCGCATTTATCCGTTGTGACACCCAATGTCTCCAGCGCACGCATATAAGCTTCTATCTTGTCGTAAATACTACTGAGCGACATCTTGTTTCCTTTGGTAGCGTTTTGTAGAACGAGCCCAAGTAACTCGCGAACATAAAACTCGACAATTATATCGTCACGTCCGAAACGCGTTTTCATACTTAAAATGACTTTTTCATAATTCTCGCTTGTAGGCGGAAAATTATTCACAAGGTCGCTGGCTCTTGTTCCTTGAACTGTAGTTTGAATTAGGTATTGAAACTTATCTTCCTTGCTTAGGTTTGGATTTTCATGGATTTTTTTAAATTGACTCCAGAAAGGAAGCCATTCGGATATTTTTCCATGAAATTGTGGTAATTCAATAGGAGGGAGTTTCAATGTCTTTTGAGGATAATTTCCGATTACACTCGTACTGTTTGTAGTATTCGGCGGATTCAAATTTTTAACTTTCATTTTTGCCGATAAATACTGTGTCTTATATCTGTCACACGAGTCGATTTCTTCTTGTATCTCTGCTTCAGTCATTTTGCTGCCATAGATTATTTCATTGCATGCGTCGTGTGCGCTGTCCAAATCCGCCATTTTGGTTTCTAAAATCTCAAATCCTAATAGCTTTTCTTCTAACGAGCAATCGCTTTCTATTTTTGCAGTAAATGCTGTGTGAGCCTTTGTAAATGTTGTGCGCATTACATTGCGTCGATTTTTCGCGGCATCCATTTTTCTTTGTTAACTGGATACTACACTATTAACTCACACGTAATTCAAATTCACAAAATCAACAATGTCTACTTTTTTCCCAAGCGTCCTGTCACGGTCGCCAGTTGTTCCATATGTGAGGACGAAGAAAATGTTAATGAATAACTAAACAAAGTTGCTACTATAAAAAATGCGAATTTATTATAATTAATAGTGAATAAAGCCCTTTATATTACTCTTTGTCGCTTGGCAAAACACACAACCGTTTTCGCTCGCTTTCGGTTGCCAACTGACTCTCGCTCACACTTTACCTTAGTTTTCGCGCCTTCTTACAGTGTTGCCACAACACTAGTATTGACACAATACTCATAGGACACGTATGAGACCTTTCTGGACACATCCTCTAACAAATAAAAAAAAGTTTTTTAGAATCGATCAATCCATTCAAGAGTTATGCGCAAACAAACATAAATAAAAACATACAGGTCGAATTGAATAACCTCCTCCTTTTTGAAGTCGGTTAAAAAAGGTGCTGCACGGGGAATCGAACCCCGGGCCTCGAGATATCTAGGCAAGCGCTCTAATCGCTTATAGCTTTGCCGCACACTGTTTTTAGTATATTGCTGTTATGTATTGACATGCTGAATCTACCATGTCACACATGAAAAACTTTAGAAATATTTTAGAAATATTGAAAGATTCATAATCTTTTATGAATCATTCAATAAAATATTTCTGCAATCTTTCAACAATATTACAAATCAATCTTCTAGGAGGACATATTAATATTTCAGAAACATTTCATAGCAATATTTCTGTTATATTCCAAATCTTGCAATGAAATATTTCAGAAATATTTCATGCTTTGTGGGCTGAGCCTTAATCTGATTCTATACTTTTTATTTAGAATAAACGTAAATATAGAAATTTAGATATAAGAAGTGGCATGAACATAGTAAATATTCAATAAACGATAAGCTTCATTTTGTTGTTTAGTACAGCAAAGCACACTGCTCAGGTCAAATAAATAGGCTAACTATTGTATAAACAAATCAAATTAATAAAAACTTTTTAAATATAATTCGGTTCTTAAGAAGTCATATATTCATTTGTTATTAGCGTTAACAAGTTAATAAAATAAGCTGAAAAAAGTTTGATCAAATAATTCCATTAATTCTTGTATTTACTACATAAGGGTGTACGAAAAATTCAAAGAAATTTCTTGGACTAGTAGATTATATTTAAATTTTTAAGCTTTCCTTATTTATTTCCTTCGTGTTTAACATCCAGAGATAAAATTAATTGCTATTGCTATAGAATTAAAAATAATATATTATATAGGAAGAATTCAGAAATGTTTGTAAAGATACTGTTAACTTAGAATAAAAGTTTATTTCACAGTTTGATACTCTTAAAGTGTGATCTCATCTAAGATTTCTCGGTAGAGATGACTAGGTTAGCATCATGTGATCAAATAGACAACTAATAATAATGTTTTGTAAGAAATATTTACCGTATTTCTCTTATTTGACTTGAGCACCGAACTGAGCCAAACATCGCAATTAATGCGACTGCATAATTAAAATTTTTTTAAATCAATTACTTTATTTACTTATTAAATGAAAAACTTGTATAAATCATTATTTTATTAAAGTTATCATTATGTATATCGTATAATATATCACACCCATTATTGTTTAATATTTATTTTTCAGTTATTATTACAATACTTTGTAGTTTTTAACGTTGCTATATGAAATTGCAAATAATTATTTCATTGTTATATAAAAGAGTAAAAATGTTAATTTTTTTATAAATGATAAATATCAGTATGAATATTAATAATTTTAAAGTATAATTTTACAATAAATAAATGTTGTCAAAAGCATGATTATACAATTTTATGAGCTAATCTGTTTATATTTGAACAAATTTTTTAGGTATCGATTAAAAGTGGCTACATTGGCTGTAAATAAGGAACCTGATTTTGATTATAATAAAATTATTGAAGCTATCAAATTGCATCAAGATGTTTTAGAGTTAAGTATGAATTTAATTTATAAAAAGTAATATTATCAATATTAATTTTAAAAGTATTGTATTCATCTCGGGCCATAAAACCAACATCTCGTACCCTTCGTCGTGAAGACCAACTTATTTAGATTGTTCCGCAATATATATTATCGTTTATAGGATAGTGTTATCAGATATTATTATGTATTTCATTACTTCATGATATATTTTTTAACAATTATTACAATAAAAACTCATATAACTTATTAAGCTACTTAACTTTTATTTGTTATTCAGTAGCGTTGGTTTCTGATTTATTCAAATATATGTTTTTGAAAAATCAGATGATTCTTGAATTCCATATCAAAGATAAAAATATAAGTTTTATACAAATAAAAACTTAAGATCAATTTTTCATGAAGCAACCTCGAAGTAAATGTGATTTTCTCATATTTTTTTCATGGAAGGAAGTAAATAAATTATTCAAGCTATTTGACACTTATTTACTTAATCTTTACTGAGTTTAGCGAAACTCTAGATAAGTTTTTGTTGGTTACGATGGCTGGCTGATGGCTTCTTGTAGCTAGTGGGCACGTTTGTTCGTGATTAAGAACTGAAGTTCAAAGAGCTCTGACTCGTTGGATATTTATGTTTCGAAGATATTCAATTATTTCTTATTGTTAGCATTGTTCCATTGTCTCTAAGGTGTTCTAAGACATTCAATTTTTTCTATAGTTATTATTGTTCTATTATCTAGGTGTTCTAAAATGTTTTCTTGTTGTTCAATTGTATTTTGTGTTATCTGAGCGAGTTTTCCTTTATTATTACCTTTATTTCCTATTTACCGACTAGTTATTATGTATTTATCGGAAATTGTTAAGTTGGTGCTCGTGTATTTCTCACCAGCAACTCCCCATCTATATTCATATAAGGTTTGCGGGGTATAATCATAACGCGCCCCTCCTAAGAAGAAAATATGAAACTAGGTTTCACACTTTTATAGATGCATATACTCATGCATATGCATACATTCAATTATATATAGGTGATTCTCTAAAAATAGATTTCTCTTAAACTCAAAAAATAACTTCTAAGTGATGTCACAAGTGCTTTTGAAAATTTTTAAATCATTAGGAAGTCAACTCATGGCTACGGAACCTCAAAGTTAAGATTTTTCATATTTTTTGCGATTTAATACGTTTTTTAAGTTTGTTTTTTGGAAAAAAGGGCTAACTACCCTAGCTTTGGACTTAAAAAAAGTCATGGTTTCAGCTTAAGATGTTAGAACAATAAGTTCTATAATAATATTTTTGAGCTGAGCCGAAAAAATTTTTTTTTTATCAAAGTTCTCGGTCAAAATCGCAATTTTTTGATATTTCATCAATTATGATACCATCTGAGAATAAGTATTGTAATTTTTTTTTTCTTTCACGAAAAAAAATTGTAATTCATTACCTTAAATAGATAAAAGATTAATTTCTTGTCCATACATATGCATCACAATGACTAAAAACATTTATACAATAATTATACTGAAAAAAATGTCTGGATATAGTTTACTGCAAAAATATGTAAAATTACTATATAATATAGTAACGTTGTGACATACTCGTTTTATGAGAAATATTACTTCATTTCGATAAATAATTCTTATGCATGTAATATTTTTTACTCGAAAACACATTAAAAAGTAGTATTGATATTCAACAAAAATTGTTACATAATATAGTAAAAATTGTAGAAATAATTTTTACTACATAAGTTAGTAAATTTTGTTGATTAACCTATTAATTCTATCTATAAAGATACCAAAATTCACTGCCCTGATAATAAATAATAATGTAAAATCGAAAAGCATAAAGTCCTTGGAACATATATAGTAAAAAGTTTTATTTTATGTAGTATACGCGTTTCGTCTGATTTTTAATTCGAAATCTTAACCTCAAAATTTTTAACTAAATTCAAAGTATCCTCTATAACATACGAAGACGATTCAAAGTATATTGCGTTACATATTAGCATGGCGCAGTCGGTAACATTCACGCTTCACGTCCTCGCAATCGGCGGTTCGATACCAACCCAGGTAAGATTTTTTTTCTGATTTTTCTTTCAAATATTATTTAAATTAGTTTAATAAATAAATAAAAATAATTTAAAAATTAAAAAAAATTGCTTCGCATGTAATAAGTAAATTAAAAATAATTCCAAATAAAAAAATAAAACGACTAAAAATTTTTTTTCTATATATTATCTGCTCAATCAAAATTTAGTATATAAAATAGTAATTTTTCTTACAAAGAGAGTATGTCACAGATATGTTGGTAGTAAATTTTATGCAGAGATTTTTCTCAGTATATTATAAAAATTAATTAATTTATTTGTTATTCATAAATTATAAATTATAAGTTTTCACTCTCTTTACAAGTAACGGACCTTATTTTCTCTTTTTTCGATCATGGACAGGGTTGTTATAGCAAGATTTCTACAGTCATAGTCTATGGCGTAAAGATCCGTGTATAATCTATAACACACATTATTCAGTTTTGATGAATGATAATTTAAAAAAAAAAACAACTTCTTGCAGCTAAGTTTAGAGCGTAAAGCAGAAATGTCTTGTCGTGTCACGTAGAGCGCGTCAATCAGTAATGAGTATTACGCAGTTTTCTTTTCAAGCTCGGGGCAGGTGGCGTTCTGGACTCCAGTGCTGTCATGGCGGTGACATTATGACAAGCTTGCAATGTAAACATGTATGATTGCATTCACGAGTCTATCCATGTATATTCAACGATGTCACACCAAGATAGAGTAAAATTTTTGTTCATGACATTTAAAAGTAGTAAAGGAAGAGCTCCTTCTCTAATAGCAGCATGTCGCGAGTCGTTGCACACAACTCAACACGTAAAAGCTGATGTATGCATATATATACATCCTCGCTTACGAAGCTTGTAATAGTGTGCGGTTATGACAACGCTAGAATTAAGAGCGCCACCTGCCCCTAACTTGAATAGAAAACTGCATAATACTCATTACTGATGGTGCACTCCGCGTAATGCTACAACATATTTCTGCTTTACGCTCTAAACTTAGCTGCGAAAAGTTTTTTCTAAAAAGAAAAATTATCGTTCGTCAAGACTGAATAATGTATGTTATAGATTATACACGGGTTTTTACACTATAGACTATGATTGTAGAATTCTCGCTATAATAGCGATGTCCAAGATTGAAAAAAAAGAAAATAAGGCCCACCACTTATAAAAAAAGTACACTGAGAGAAATTGTATATTAAATATTACAAGAATAAACTAGTAGTCAAGTCACAGACTATGAAACGTGCTCTTTTTTCTAGCGTTTATAGTAAATTTTATTAGGTTCATAGAAAATTTTATTAGGTTCCTAAAATTATTTACAATGCTATTTTTGAAATATTACAATGTCAACATAGTAAAATTTCGAACGTTTTAATTATTTCAATAATGCCTATAAATTTTTACTAGTCCACATAGTAATTTTTCTCATATCCATTGTAGAAACCCTCTATAATTACTTGTAAAAATACCTCTTGCGCATGCGCAAGTTGATTTCCAAGCAAGAGGGAACGATACCAACAGCTGACCATACCGACATATCTTAACCTCAAAAATCCTGATGTTTGACACGTTAAAATTTGTGTCCAACTCCCGCAAGTGGTAAGAGTTGAGTTCACTTATTATATAAGACCGATCCATCTGGCCGTTACTAAAATGCGACCTCTTAGATAGTATATGCGTTTATATTTAGTTTAGATGTAGGTTAGATTAAATCATTGTTATGCGAGGTACGATAATATAAAATAAACAATTGTATCTAAAATCGATTCTCAAAATAATACTTGTATTTGAAATTAATATGCTATTCATAAAATAAAAATTTAATGATCGTCAAAAAATTTTTTATCGTTTGAATATATATATATATATATATATATATATATATATATATAAAATTTATTAAATGTAGGAATAAAATTTACTATGTGACATAGTAATTTTAACGCAGTGGAAAAGTTTACAAAGCTACATAGTAAAATTTCAAAGATGTCCGTCTGTGAGTTGGTTACCAGCGTACATGGTAAAACGTTCTATAATTCTTGTAATATTTACTATGAAATTTCTCTTAGTGTAAAAACATCAAGAAAATATAAAATTTATGAATAACAAATAAATTAATTTTAATCATATTATTGAGTTTGTATAAATATTTTCAGCCACTGTAACGAATACGTATGGGCAAGAAATGGATTTTTTATCCATTTAAGATTCTGAATCACAATTTTATTCTTACGAATGAAAAAAGAATTACAATACTGCCGAGAAATGTAATCCGCCGGATGGAACCATCAAGATTCGTCTCGTGTAATGTATACACTTTTTCATAGCAGCCTACCGAAAATTATATTATTGAACAATAATATGCAAAGTATAACAAGCTGAACGTTAGAGGGCTTTTAACATCTGTTAACATTTACGACCCGAGTCAAACGAGGTTTGTTGGTTAACGGATGTTAAAATGCCCTGAGCGAAAAATAAGAAAAGTCTACGCGCGCATTCACACGGCGTGATTACTGCTCTGCACGCGCTGTGTCGCCTAACCTTACGCCATCATGTATTCCCTCTCTCTTTCTCTCTCTCTCACTTACACACTTATTCACTCTTTGTCACACTCATGTTTTTTTCTTTTGCGCCAATAAGCGCTAGAGACAATGATATAGACATTTTTTCGAAAATATAGTAAAAAGAAGTCTTTATAAGAACTTGAATAATTAAACAACTAAAA
This sequence comes from Anastatus disparis, assembly GCA_017163975.1. Taxonomy (NCBI): domain Eukaryota; kingdom Metazoa; phylum Arthropoda; class Insecta; order Hymenoptera; family Eupelmidae; genus Anastatus; species Anastatus disparis. Next base: position 270,374 of record JAFFSR010000379.1, read on the forward strand.
CTCTTACAGAAAATTGTATAGAAAATAAAAGAAAGTACTAGTTAAAAGCTTTAGTTTCAGCTTTGTTGCAATAAAAAATCTCATATGGTTCAAAAGTTACAGGTGATTAAAATATGCTAATGAAATAGGGTAAAAATTTGATCATATGTTACATGCTAAAAATATTAATAAATATGTAGTAATTTTCAATTAGGCACAACTTTGGAACTACAAAAACTTTTTTGTTGCAACAAGGCTTAAATTAAAGCTTTTAACTTGTATTTTCTTCTACTTTTTTTTACATTTTTTCTGTAAAAGTTTTAGTTTTTTAGTTATTCAAGTTTTTAGAAAAGCTTCTTTTCTCTATATTTTCAAAGAAATGTCTATATCTCCGTCTATAGGGCCTATTAACACAAAAGAAAAAACCCGGGTTCATTTTTTTTCATCAAAGAATCATATTCTGCAGTTTCAGCCAAATCCGTTTCCCGGAAGTCAAATACTCTCCTTGTTAATGTAGCTTTTCGATCACTTCTTTTGATTTCTGATTTAATGCTCTCACTAACTCTTTTCTTTCTTCCTTACTCCCTCTCTTTTCTTCTATCTCACTCTGATACTCATTTTTACACTATTTTTTTCCATCCCTCTCTTTCTCTCTCTTCCTATTTCCTAATTACTGTCTCACATTCATTCTTTCTTTGTCTTGTTAATTTTTCTTGAATAGAAACTATGTGTTTACATTGAAATCATATTTTAAAAAATAAAATCAAATCAATCTAACTCAATGAGTTCTATGAGAAAGCATGGCGCCAAAGCACTTGGCAGCGTTTTTTAAGTTTATTTTCCGATTTCCGACATTGGAATATTATTTTTTAACCATTTAACTAACTCTTTCTAAAATTTCAGAAAATTTTCGATTTTTCATGTATTTACCATTTTTAAGAATGACTTGATCTTCTAGGAATAAAATAGAGTTAAAAGACGTATTAAATTGCGAAAAATATGAAAAATCTTAACTTTGAGGTCCCGTAACCCCCTGAGTTGACTTCCTAATGATCCAAAAATTTTCGAAAACACTTGTGACATCTTTTGGAACTTATTCCTTGAGTTGCAGGAGAAATCATCGGTGTGGCTTGCACTGCCACCGGTGCTGCTTGAGTCCGTATCTCTGTTCTTCATGAGCCTTACGTTTGATCTCGATACTAATAGCAGACTCTAAGGTGATGGGTTATTTCCTTTTCATTCATTGGCATACTGATTCGGTTTAATCAAAAATAAAATACTGAATAGCAGTGTCAATTCTTCCCTGTATCAACCCTTTCGTGATATAAATATCATATTTTTTGTTAATTAGTTCTAATGCTTTATGTAATGTTTTTGTCTCATTCAATTTTTTATTATTTGTTTGAGACGCGGACTAACTCAGCTTGAATTTGTGGACAGACAAGAAGGCCCGCTTAGCTCAGCTAATAGTTCAATAAGATCATTAAAACTTTCATACTGTAGATAGGATTTAGTCTTATCCGTAATCTTGAATTTTACAAGTATTACGTAAAAATCTTGGTCCTGCGAATCTAGTAAATTTTCCGTTTCCTTAATATCCCTTACAAACAGATTTATTCATATATTATCATCATCAAACTCGGAAAGAATTCGAAAAATCTCCGTTGATTTCCTATAAGAGTTGCGCTCTATCACTACTATTATTACTGTTTGTACATTACGATTATTGGAATTTTCATTGGATAATATAATAGTTAAATTCCTACGAGGAGATGAATCAACAGATTTTCCTTGCACTCGAAAAGAATTTAAGACTTCTGTTTCTGAACATTTTAATTAAAATTATATTACTCGTTTAAGTAAATTAAGATTACGCTGTACGTTTAGGTAAATTAAAATTACACTACCCAGGTTACTTATCTGTATGCTGTTTAATAATTGAAAGGCAATTCCCAGATTTCAAGTATTTGCTGAATCTTAGATATTAGAAATGATTCTTTGTAAGTTTAGTAATGTTCCTGGAATCAATCCTCTAACATTAAAGTTTGTTCATTTAAGATTATAAATCGATTGACGACAATCGTTCAGCATAATTTTTGGGTAATAGTTAGTCAAGTGAGTAAAAATTATATTTAATTCTTTACCAGGGATAAAGTCAAAAATTGAAGAGATGGCGGATATAAAAATTTTTGCTTTTTCGGTATTTTTTGCTTGTTTGAGTGCTGTATAAAAAATAATAAATATTTTCTTTTAATTTAATTTTTTTTAAATTAAAAAAAGCGATTGATTCGAAATTGCTTTCTCATAGAGAAAGCATTGTATCGATAAGAAAAAATTTTTGTGTATTTTTCATTAATTTGTACATATTCTTTCTTAAGAAGTCGAAAAAAGTGATTTCTAGAAAATATCTGTGTGTGTGTGTGCGTACGTGTGCGTGCGTGCATGTGTGTGTGTATGAATTCAGTACTCCAATTAGATCTCGAAAACTACTCGATGGATTTGCTTCAAATTTTGCAAATTTTTTCTTAGCGCACTTTTAATTTTAGAGCATTTTTAAAATTTTTTAAAAAATTCTTATTTTTCATTTTTTTTCTATTTTACGAAAACCATTCGATAGATTTGCTCCAAAATTTGTAGGCAAGTTATTCGCTACTGTCTGAAGAAAAGCTTTGGAAAACTAATTTTCTCAGTGCAGTTTTAATTTTAAAGCATTTTGAAAATTTTCAAAAAAAAATTCATTTTTCATTAATTTTCTATTTTGCGTAAACCATACGATAAATTTTCTCCAAAATTTTTATACAATCAATTCGCTATTGTCTGAAGAAAATAAGCTTTTGAAAACTATTTTTTTTAGCGTGGTTACAATTTTAGAGAATTAAAAAAATTTTTTTTTTAAATTTTTAATCTTTTAAAATAGATTTTTAATTTTTAATTTATCACCAAATATTTGCACAATTTTATATACAATTTTTTTCCACAACTATATAAACTTTTTCTCGATTATCTATTAAGTTTATACAAATGCAATTATTTTAATTTTTTTAATACATTATATTTATTTATTACGCTCAATTTTTGAATGAATTTTCAATATATTTATATTAATTTTCATTAAAACAGGTTTATTGAATTAATAGAAACTTCCTATTCGTTATTATTTTTTATGGTGATTGGACTTACAATAGTTGGATTGAGTGTTTGTTCTGTACTGGTAAGTACAATAAAAGAAATCAATTATTACTTAGGTAAACTTTTATATATTGATATGGATATTATAACGGAGTAAGTAAATAGAAAATTCCTCCTATTTTTTACACTAACAAACTTGTAAGAAACTTTTAAGATTTTCAATTGTTCTTTTTCAAATATTACAATTTATTGATTATTTATTCTTAATTACCTTGCAAACTCGTTCTCAAGCTGTAACGGCCACAATTCGGCTTGTTAGCTTCTTGCGCGCGCTGGATCTCCCTGCTAGAACAGGACGTTATAAAGACGTCATTAAGACATTTTAAAAATCACGAGAAAACGTCCATTTTAAATGTATAAAATGACGTTCAGAAAACGTCTTTTAAACGTTATTTTGGCCGTGGTATTTTTCACAAAAAAGTTGACAATATTCGGCCATGACCATGTAGTATTTTTTTTTAAGTGTTGCCCAATGGAATTTTTTAATTAGTTTTTCGTGGTCTCTGGGTTCTGCTCTTCGTAGAAAAATTCAGAAAAAATTTTCCGAAATTTTCCCGGGGAACCAAAGCCGGGTTCACTAGAGCGTAAGCCAAGAGCCTTAGTCCTTGCGCTACCACCGCTCTTTAAATTTATATAGACGCAGCGTTTAACTGCGCAAGCGTGAAGTGATCATATGCACACCCGTGATTTCGCGGCAACTCATCAGCTATATCGAACGAGATACTAAATTCTTATATCGTTTATTTACGCTATGCCTTATATATTTAGTATGTCTTGAAGATGTTCACCTGAATAAATATGCTAATTATTAATGATATAGATACATAACCCATATTTTTTTTCTCTCACTTTCTAACTCTTTCTTCCTCTCTTATTACACGGTGCTCCTGAGCAAGTTTTAATGAAAGTTGTTTGTCATTACAAAATTCGAAAATTTATTGTTTCTATACTACTTCGAGATCAATTTAAGCTAAAAATAAAAAAAAATCAGTTCAGCGCTTTTTTAAATAACAATTTTAAAAAAAATGTTGAATAATTAATTTTATAATCTGGAAAAAACACATTTGTCAAAAACTAACTCAAATAATCACAAATATATTATTTTAATACTATGAGTATAACTCTTAGAGATTAACAGTAAACTAAATATTCTTGACGAAATTTAAAAATTATATGTGAATATTGTTATTTACCAAACTTATCTATATGTATACACTCGCGCACATATGTTTTTGACCTTTTTCTATAAAAATTGTATGAATTTCAAAATATCATAGCTCTGCGAAAAATCAACGTACAGAAATAGCCAGGTTGGATTTAGAAAAGTCTGGAAGAACACTCGAAAATGGCATCGTTTTTATTTTAAAATATATTGTTTTGCTGTTTATAAGAATTAAAAAACTAAACAAATTTTAAAATTTTGACCTATTTTTAATATTTTGCCATTTGAAAAAAAAAATTTTTTTCTCTACTATTAACGTCTACGATTTTTCATTAATTAGTTATTAGTTAATTCTTAAAAAATAGATACATTTTTTAACTCCTGCATACCTCCGTCATTTTTTACTTTAGAATAAAATATTACAGAAGAAAAGGCGTATTATTAGTAAAACAAAAATGTATACTAAGTATGAACAACTTATTTTTAAAAAAATTTCTTTGCAAAAATTTTAGTTAGCCAAATTTAAAAAAAATAAAAAAGCCACAAAAAAATTTTTTAGTTGTTTATAACAATTAAAAAACTAAACAAATTTTAAAATTTTGACCTATTTTTAATATTTTGCCATTTGAAAAAAAAAATTTTTTTTAAAGAGTCGCGATATAAATGGCACATACACTTATTTTCTTTCGAAAAAAAAGTTAGAGGTACCTGGCCAGGATTCGAACCCATGCCCTCAGCGTTGAAGGCAAGAGCTCTATCCCGTTGAAGGCAAGAGCTCTATCCTATATATATTATATAATAAAACATTAAACTTATACATCAATACATATATGCATACATAAACATTTAGTTATAAAATCGCATTTACATATTCGCTTCGACTGTACACATCAAAGCGCCGATACTCTTTCGCTTATATAGTAAGTGAGGTATCTTCCAACCACTTGGAGATAAAACTCCCATTTAACGAACATCCCCCTATCGGCGTCACTGGAAACCTCCCGTAACGTTCCGCACAACCTTCCAACGAAAACTTCATGGAATCATTCTAGAATCTTTCATAAAATATTCCACTGGAAGATTACTTAAATCTTTCTGTGGAATATTTCGTGGAATATTTCTGGAAGATTTATGTAATATTCCGCTGTACTATTTTAAAGTTTGTCGCAATCTTTCAGCTCTATATTTATGGAATCTTCCCGAAATTTTTCATCAAATATTTCACCGGAAGATTATTATAATCTTTGCGTGAAATATTTCGTGGAATATTTATGGAAGATTTATGTAATATTCCGCTGTACGATTTAAAAGTTTATCCGAATCTTCCAGTGAAATGTTTATGGAATTTTTCTGAAATCTTTTATGAAATATTCCACCGGAAAATTACTAAATTCTTTGCGTGAAATATTTCGTGGAATATTTATGGAAGATTTATGTAATATTCCGCTGTACGATTTAAAAGTTTTTCGGAATCTTCCATGAAATATTTTACTGGAAATATTTCATAAACATTACATGGAATATTTCATGAAATATTTCAAAAACCTTCCATGAATATTTCATGGAATATTTCAAAAAAGTTTTTGAATATTCCTTTGAAATATTCCTGGAAGCTTTCAATGGAAGATTCCAATGGAATATTTTGAAATATTCCGTGGAGACTTCCAATAATCTGCATGGAAGGTTCCATTGAAATATTCTAGTGGAATAATTCGAAATATTCCAGTGAAATCTTCCATGCTGTGTGGGTTCATACAATTTTTATCGAAAAAGGTCAAAAACATATGTGCGCGAGTGTATACATATAGATAAGTTTGGTAAATACCCTGGTAGAAAGTTGAGCATATTTTCAGTATATCATCCCGTATTTTATGGGCAGTCGCGATCATATACTTTTAGATATCGCGATAAACCTCCATTACTCTGAACGAATTATCGCGATGGTACCGGGAGAATATGGTCAATGTTGAATTATACTATATTCATAAACAGCATATTACAAAGTGTGAGTGAGCACGCATATGGGAATACAGTTAGTGAGAAAGAGAAAGGCTGTTTACTCCTTGTTTCCTTTTCAGTTCCTAAACGGACAGTCTTACACTGTAAAAAAAATAGCAGAAAATCACGTTGGTGGTCGACGATTTCAATGTGACCATGCACCGTCGAGGTTATTTAACCCTTTCAGAACGGAATTATTATTTCATCATGAAAAGTTCTGATAACCATTTAGCGATGATAAGTGTTCATTTATTAAGCAATTTTTGCGATAAAAAAATTTTTTTTTTTTTTTTTTCTTTTCAAGTTTTCTCAGTTTCTATCAAAGATATAATAACTTAGGCCCTCAGTTTGAAATCGGAAATAGTCCACTTCAATCTAATACACATATTTTTTTTACAAAATTTGAAGCCACTTTTGCACAATTTCAAAAAAACCAAAAAATGTCAATGTACATTGTAATGTACATTGGTTGTGAAAGGGTTAACTTCGTTCAACGGCGACATTTTAACGTGCTTTGCGTGATTTCACGTAAACTGGACACGAGATTTTTAGATTAAATCAGTTAGATTTTGCGCTTCAACAATGTTAAATAACATCGACGGTGCATGGTCGCATTGAAATCGTCGACCAACGACGTGATTTCTCGCCATTTTCTTTTACAGTGTATTCTCTCACACTAAGTTTACATATGCACTCGCTCACTCGCACTTCGCACTCACTGATTTTACATGGATATTTTATTCATAATCATACTGTATATATGTTCGCAAATAAATTTAAGTTATACAATAAAGAACAGAAAATGTTGACACTATTACAATAACAGTATATGGATCTTTAATAATTTTAAAGTTAAGTCAAGTCAATCTAACCTGCACACATAGTGATGAAGATAGATGCTTATAGAAGACGAAGCGTCGAGTGATGCGCGCGCAGCTAACATTCAGTATTCACAACTATAGGATATATTTTACGATTGTACAAACAGGCGCCATCGCGTGCAGCATGTATATATACAGATTCGCTTTCTATAAACGATTTTAATTGCAAAATTATTTACAACTCATATGAATTGTAATAGTGAATATTATAGTATTTATAATTTATTTCGAATCAGAAGAAAAAAATTTTAATTATTTAAGTGATTATATTTTATATCAACTCTGTAATCTTTAATATATTATCGTGTATTTATCGGTCACTTATCGCAACTGCGTAGCGACGAGATATAGCCAACAGTTAGTTATCTGAGCATATCTTATCCTTAATTTTCTACCAGGGTAACAATACACATATAATTTTCAAATTTCGTCAAGAATATTTAGTTTACTGTTAATCTCTAAGAGTTATACTCATAGTATTAAAATAAGATATTTGTGATTATTTGAGTTAGTTTTTGACAAACGTGTTTTTTCGAGATTATAAAATTAATTATTCAACATTTTTTTAAAAATTGTTATTTAAAAAAAAGCGCTAAACTGATTTTTTTTTATTTTTAGCTTAAATTGATCTAGAAGTAGTATAGAAACAATAAATTTTCGAATTTTGTAATGACAAACAACTTTCATTAAAACTGGCTCAGGAGTACCGTGATTAGCAATCGCAGAACTCGTATTCTCTCTCTCTCTCAAATCCACCGAAAAACTCTACGAAACAAAACTTACGTTATTCTCAAACATCCACCGGAACACTGAAACAACCCGATTTAGAAAAGAAATTGAGAATCTATATTAATATAAAAAAATTATAAAAACATAACTTTTGTCCATGTTTTTCGTTGGCAAATTAAATATTGAATCATTATATGTATACATTTCAACAAATAATCTGTAAATATTGGAATATAGTTATTTATTCAAAGTATTAATCTTTGAACATCACCAATTCAAAGTAAATAGGGAATGCCATAGCACACCGCGAACTCGCCGTTAGGAGCGATACCACGTTCCCTGACTTTTACTATATACGTAGCAATTTTTACAATATAAATAGTACTTTTTATAAAAAATAAAGTATGTCCAACGGTTACTATGTCAAATAGTAATTTTTCCTATAGAATTGTTCTCGGTGAATTAATAATGCTCCTATTTCGCTAAGCTCAAACCTACAAAAAAATGGTATTTTTGTTCGTAGATTTGAGCAGCTTCTAAAAAAAGGAGCAAATTAAAGTTTTATTTTCAATATTTTACTGTGCTAGTAAAAAATATGCGTTTTTAAGATTAGTATTCCAGCGTAAAACTCAAAAATAATAAAAAATCAATCAATAAATACTTGAATTTTATCCTTTTCTTTTAGATATCCGGTAGTTTAACAAGCAAGAAAAGGTAAACCTTAAAGACTTTGACCTTTGTCAGAAACACCTAATCTGATGAAATACAAAAAATAAATTTTTCAAGATTAAATAACCTTTAGCTAAATATTTGGACATAAAATTTTTTGCTCTTTCGATGGCTGTTGTCAAAAATAGGGTTCACAAACTTTAACCTTTAGCTGGCAGGGGGGGTACTATCGTACCCCACGCTCTTTCTTATCAAATTTTGAAATCGTATTAAAAAAATCGGGATCAGTGGCGACACCAAACGGTAGAGGAGGGATGTAATTTACGATTCCCGCCAGAGATTTTCTTAGCATTTTTTATTTATTATTATCGATTTTGCAGACAGACAGTCAGATAGTACCCCATAGGCCAGCTATAATCGGCTGGAGAGGCATGCCAGCTAAAGGTTAAAATTATCTTTAAGATAAAGTTCAAAGTTAAATTCAATTCCTCGTTAAAAATTACTCCAAGTACAACCTTAATTTTTTTTAATAATATTCTACTTGAAATAATTCAGGTGTATCAAGTCTTTTTGAACATCATGTATTTTAAAATATCCCATGGAAGAACTGCCAGCTTTGAATTAACGGCCTGATAATGGCTAAATATTGGTCACCGTCCTACGTATGCCAGTATTGAATCAAGCTTGTATCCAATATTGAAATGATAATATCGGACCAAATTATATAGAAAGGTATCGTTCCAATATCGTTTGCCAGATTCTATCGATAGAATATTATTAAAGTATTGCTCCAGTACCGTTTGCCGTTGTTGTCGTTGCTAAGCAAGTACTTGCAATGACATAATATTTGTTTAAATATAACCTCATTATAACCTAATAATTTTATACGTACATGTGCTCAATACGCGCTATAAAAAAATGTATAAAAGAGTAGTTACTATTCGAAAAAACAAGGAACATTAAAGAAACGCAATTTGTCAGCATTGTAAAAAACATCTGTAAAGTCCGTAGTCGATTCTTTGAGCCCCGAAAAAAAAACTGATTTGAATAAAAATAAAAATTTAGGCGCAATAATAGCAAAATTGGTTAAGTTTATTTTTAAAATTAATGGATTATGGTCATATAATGAACAGCAATTTATTGATTTCAAAAGTGTTTTTATTCCAAAAAATTTTGTTGGAAAAAGATGATTTATTTATTTAAATAAATAATACTTAATTATATAAGTTAAATGATAAATTATTCGATGACTGATAAATACTGGTAATCAGTATTGTGCCTGCATTGGCATTGAAAGTTCGGTCCTATATTATCATTTAAATATTAAACAGATACCGAACCAGCATTGGGAATCAGTACTGGAATTACGGGCACCAGTACCGTACCAAATCCAGTCCGGAATTGCCTTCTTCCATGGGATTATCCAATTGAGAATAAAATAGTTTAAGTATTTAAATATTTATTTTTAGATATAAAAATTTGATTAGAAAATTAAAAATAAAAAAAATCCGATTTTATATTTTTCACAATTTATTATTTTTTAAACAATTTCACCTGATTTTTTTGACACAATAGTGACAAATATATTTTTGAGGAAAAATTAAAAGAGTAACCCTTATGAATCGAATGAGCAATACGTGAAACACGTTTTTATAAAGTTGAACAATTATTTTGACCAAATAATTAATTATGCAAAAATTTTCATTTTTGAAATTCTTATGATCAATAATTTCGTTTTATTAATAACTTTATTTACATTGAATCGTGTTTTACATATAAATTATTATGTTTTTGAAGGTTTTTCTTCTAGTCAATTTTACGTTAACATTTTTCGTGTTTAACCTCTTGAGTGTTAGGGCAAAGATTTTTATATGGAGTTACCATACAAAATGTTTTCTGGTACTCATGGTGTTGAAAGGGCCGAATTTTCTGTTTCTGTCTAATAATGTTTTTTCTAGTACTGCGTGCGCTAAATCCGCTTGAAGCGCTCTCTGTTCCGGGTCCTATGTTGCATTTTCTGGCAGGGTATAGTTGACGATTTTTGTGAATTTCGTACACGTATTTCACGTTGATAAAGCATATAAGTGTGGCGGCGCGCATGCGCGTATACAGACTAATGGCATGAGAGATACTATGAACGATGAATCAGTTGCTTTATATTCTTGTATATATATATGTGTGTGTATGTGTGTTTCTAAATAACTAGCAAATTTTTCAATTTGTGTATATTGTATTAATAATTATTTAATACAATTTCACGTTCTAAGTATATCTATGAAATTGTTTTGGTTTCTTTTTTTTTATTTATCATTTGGGGAATGCCTAGTTTTACTGATACATAAATTTCGTTTTTTTATTTAAATTATCATTCGTGGAGTGCGTAGTTTTTGTTTAGTATTGCTTTTAAAGGATATAGATTTCGTGTGGTGGATTTACCACACACGTACTAGAAAATAATGTTCGATACGCGTGTCCTATGTGTCATTTCCCGGCACGGCGTAAGCGCTCTCGCTACGCTCGAGTGCTTAACCTCGCTGTGCCAGAAAATGACTCATAGGACCCTTGTATCGAAAAATACTATTATCGTTCATATATAAAAATTATCGATTTCAATTGAAAACAAGTAGCTTCTTCAGTTTATTAATTAAAAACTATTAATAATAATTTCATATCAACAATTAAAAGTTTTTTAATATTTTTACAGGCATTTGGTCTCAATTCTATTTTTGAATTAATAAGATTAGTTATTATATTTATTGCTATTGTAACACATTTATTTTATCTCAGCTGGCCTGGTCAAAAACTCTTAGATCATGGTCAAGATTTATTTATATCCACGTAAGTGTACAAAATATTATTTTTCGCGTTCTAACCTCAAAATCGCAACTTCTTTTCTCATTTTTGGCTCTCATACAAAAAAAATCATTATTAACCTCTGGTGTAAAGGCTGTTTTACGAAACTCGTTACAGCCCTCGCTACGAGCCTTCGGCTCGGGCTGTATTATATGGGAATCATATATTATAAATATCGAAAAAATGTGAAAATTATATAAAACATGGATTTTTTCATTAACAATAATTTTGTTTTATTTAAACTTCGACCTGCTTAAAAATTGAGAGCATGGGTAATATATTGCTAAAATATTAAATATTTGCGTTTTCAATATATGGTCAATGTATGAAGGGATCTTTTGCAATATATTGAAAACATTGTGGCATCCTCCAAAGCTTTGCCAACACTTTCCAAAATATGAAATAATTTATTATTCTCAATATATTGTAGTAATATAGTTTAGTTGAATATTTTAAATATATTGAAGAAACATTGAAAATATTTCCGAATTTATTAGGTTTTATAATTTCACTTATTCACACCTATCCCCGGAAGGTTTTGAGATTTAATAAAATGGTGCAAAAAAACACTCCAATTTTATATTAAAAATATAATAAATTGCAGCATAACACGATTCTATATAAGCTCATTTTCGCGACACTTATTCACACCTATCCCCGGAAGGTTTTGAGATTTAATAAAATGGTGCAAAAAAACAGTTCAATTTTATATTAAAAATATAATAAATTGCAACATAACACGATTCTATATAAGCTCATTTTCGCGAGACAATCCATAAGTTTCAAATTTTTATCACATTAATTAGCTACATTATTTTATGACAAATTATTAATTTGTATAAGCTCATTTATGGGATCAAAATTTAAATTATATTTCATTATATACAGTAAAAATTTGAAACTTGAATCAGAGTGTTCGAAATTAGTAAACAATGTGAAAATCATAACTATTGAAACTCGCGAGTCATGTTTACCTGGCGCCTTAAACTATGCGTGCTTCACAATCTCTGTGACAAACAAATATTATTATACGTATTTATTATAAGTGGCTTTCAGTCAATCCTAAGACATCAGTGCTGCGAGGTAAATCGATAACATTAATTGGACTTGTTAAACGTCTGTAATAAAACAATGTCTGCTCCGAGTAGCTATGAAGAGAATAGACAAAAAATTTGCGCATGTTGCGGTAAAAAAATCTTTGCTGGTAAAAGAAAAATAGATCGCTATAAAATAAGTGAGAATTGTGCTACATTAATTAATAAGTATGTCGAAAAAAATTTCAATATCAACGATTCCAGATTTCCGAAAAGTATTTGTAATATTTGTCGAAATTCGCTATATGAAAATGATAAAAATTTCATCAAGCGTCCATCGTTAATAATGCCAAATTATGAAAGCATTATTCTTCAAAAAGTAACGAGATCATCTAGTGACTTATGTAATTGTTATATTTGTTTAGAAGCAAGAAAAAGCAGTGGTAAGAGAAATAAAAAGGGTAGAGGTAATAAACGTGACTCGAGCATTAAAATTAATTTTTTGAATGGGCAATATGCTGTAACTTTTATCAGCTGTAACTTTTTAAATAATTAAGCTAGAAAAAATTTGAAAAAAGATTTGGAAAGGGCTTAAAAAATGCTATTTGCAGCTATTTTTACAAAAAATTTTTAATTATTTTTTGTCAAGTTTTAAGCATATAAAGTTATCGATCTAATACTTTTGCAGTTGTAAAAAACACTTCAATAGCAAGTAGAAAATAATCGCTGGTGCAAAACTTTTGATTTCTATGATATAATTTTTGCAAAATAAATCTTTTTGTTGTTTCATACTTTATTATGTTTTATTATTAATAATGAATAGTTATAATTTCCTACTAAAATTAAATCAATACTTCAGCAGCGATTATTTTCTACTTGCTATTGAAGTGTTTTTTACAACTGCAAAAGTATTAGATCGATAACTTTATATGCTTATAACTTGACAAAAAATAATTAAAAATTTTTTGTAAAAATAGCTGCAAATAGCATTTTTTAAGCCCTTTCCAAATCTTTTTTCAAATTTTTTCTAACTTAATTATTTAAAAAACTACAGCTGATTGAAAAAAAAATGCAAAAATGATAAAAATTTCGAAATTGCCAAAACGATAATTTTTTTTTAAATATCGTTAAAAAAATGTAAGTAAGCTAAAAAGAAAGCATTTAAAGAATACTTGAAAATGCTTTTTTTAAATTTTTTCTAGGATGAAAATTGAAGAAGATACGCTTTTTCAAAGTTGGAGCAAAAATTTGATAACCTGCTTAGAATTATTACCTGGTACTGTATAATTGGTAACTATGAAATTAAAGTGATGGCTGATGGGGGGCAGGGATTTTTCAAAATATCGTTATCCGTTCTTCCTGAAGATTATGTTAATAACTTAAAAGAAAGTGATGAAAGCCTGCCAAAAGAAAAAGGTAAAGTTAAAAACGCATTACCGTCAAGCGTTTATAAAACTATTTTATTATGTATAGTCCCAAAAATTAAGGAGAGCTACGAAAATGTTAAAATATTGTTTGATTTAACAAAAATAAATAACATCAGCTTTAAATTCGGTTCTGATTTAAAACTTTTATTAATTATCAATAGACAGCAAACAGCTTCAGCGACTTTTCCATGTCCGTATTGCTTTGTTACTTTGTCAGATTTGAAATTAGGCTGTAAGGAATTTACATTAGAAGAGAAAAATGAAAAAAAAATTATTGTTAGTACAGATACTGATTCTTCCAAAGCAGATGATGAATCAAAAAGACTAAAAACTTCCCTGGTAGAAAATTGACCGGAATTTTGGGCAGAATTTCTGGTCAACAAAAGTTATAATGACACTTATCTAAAAATTATACAAATTCTTTGAAAAAAATTTTTAGATACGTGTGATTTTAACTTTTGTTGACCAGAAATTCTGCCCAGAATTCTGGTCAATTTTCTACCAGGGTTATGGTGATTTGAATGCGGATTATGTTAAATTTTGTAATATTGGTCAAAGCGATAAGAAAAAGGCTAAATTTTTTCGTAGTACAGTTAATGAATCTTTGCTAGTGGAAAAATCTAATATTGCTGTGATAGATAAGTGCCCTGTACCTGAACTCCACATTTTACAAGGTTTTGTAAATCATCTCTTTTGGAATGGTCTAGTCAAAATAGTTGGTAAAGAAAGAGCACTACTTTGGCCAAAAAAGCTAAAAGTTATACCAAAGAGCTATCATGGTGAAATATTCGAGGGAAATGCATGTCGCAAACTTTTAAAAAATGCTGACATGCTTAATGATCTTGAAATATATTTGGGCCTTAGAAAATTTCGATTACAGCCCATCATTAATGCTTTCAAAGCTGTGAACAAAGTCGTAGAATGTTGTTTTTCAAAAATGAAATTAAACACTGAATCGCTGACTAGACATGTAAAAGAATTAAAAGAAGCTTTTAATGCGACTGATGTTTCAGAAACTTTAAAAATACATATATTGCTTTATCATATTGAACAAAGTGTGCAATATTTAGACTGTTCAGGGTTGGGATTATGGTCTGAACAAGCCGGAGAATCCTTGCATCGAGAGTTCATCAAATACTGGGATCGTTACAAAATTAATTCAATGGATGATCCTAGGTATGCCGAAAGATTACGAAATGCGGTTATTGATTTTTCTTCAAAGCATATTTAATACAAAATATTTATAATTTCTATTTATATGTTTATATATGTAACATTTTGAATAATATTATATTTGTGTATAATTTTGTTAATAATGTTATATTTGTGTATAATATTATATTTTTGTTTAAAAAATTTATATGTAAACCTAAAACCACATCTTATAGTAAAATATATGCTTTTGAAAATTCTGACTCATTGTTCACATTTCTTTTTAGTTTTTGACCTTTGAGTTTTTGCAACCTTTTGGTTTTTCTTTTGTTTTTAAGCTTCAAGATTTTACTGTCAATAATGAAATATTTTTATTAATTTTGATCCCACGAATTAGCTACATACGCATAAGCGAACTATTAATCTATCATAATGTAATAAAAATTTGTAACTTCTGGATTATCTCGCAAAAATGAGCTTATATAGAATCGTGCTATGTTGCAATTTATTATATTTTTAATATAAAATTGATCTGTTAGAGTGTTTGTTTGCACCATTTTATTAAATCTCAAAACCTTCCGGGGATAGATGTGTATTATGAAGTAAATAAAAAAAAAATGATATTTAAATTAAATTAAATGGAAAAGAAACAATTAATAAATAATATAATAAACACTATATTTTTTTTTTAATTAATTTTTTTAATATTTAACATTTGCAAAAATGATGCAGATAGAAAAACAATATGCTAAATAATTGTAAATAAAGTTATCAGAAATTTATATATATTCACTCACCATAAGAACGTCTGTTTTGTCAAAATGACTCGTGAGAGAATTACCTACTTTACTTGCTTGTAGAGTAACGTACTATTTCCCAACGCAGTAAGCGAAATTCGATTTCCTATGCCTGTTATGCGTGAATGAAATACCGCATGCTCTCATGAGTGGGCAAAATAATTATTTTGCTAAATAGTAAGGAAACGTGCATGGTGAATTGTTTTCATGCTACAATACTGTAACTACTACTTACACAAAATTTAACTGTGTGATCTCATTTAAAAATATTGAACGCTTTAAATAGTCACGTAGTTTTAAGATACTAAATCAATGATCGCAAAGATCGCAGAAAGACACCACGGCAATTTACATCGATGATCAGGTTATTTTGGAGTGATCGAATTCATCGGATACAATGGCAGAGGCAGCGCATGCCTACACGCGTCATTCCTTTTTCCTTTGTCACCGCCCGTGCCGTAGCATTTATAATATATTAGATGTATTAGGATGATTAATGTGCAAGTTCAACCGCAAGGGGGCAGCATTACGAGTAGTATCTGTCATGGCGATTCATATATATATATAGATATATTATCATGCACAATATACCTATATACATATGTTTACTTTTCAATGTTTTGATAACAGTTCATAGTGTTATTATAACCTTACGATTCGGTGAGCCCAAAACATTTTTTTAAATAAAAAACGCTGCCAAGTACTTTGGCGGAATGCTTTCTCATAGAGCTCTTTGAGTTTCATTGATTTTTTTATATTTATTTAAATGTGATTTAATATAAAAAAATTGTCTAACATTAATATTTATTTATAAGTTTGTACTTTAAAAGAACGATGAAAACAAAATTTCTAATCGTAACCACGCTAAGAAAGAAGAGAATTACTATAGCATTATTTTTTCTTTTACATCAGCACCTGCTGATCTCTAATGTTTTATTTTTGAAGTTATTTATTCAGGCAGCTGTGCTGTAGGTCTCTTGGCGTTTTGAGCAATTTTTAAGCAAACGAATAATTTGCATAATAATTTTAGAGCAAATCTATCGAATGGTTTTACACGGAAATGACAGATAACAGCTAGGCTATATTTGTCACATTAGTGATCAATGTGTGTCGAAAATTTTGAGTTTCCACATAGATGGGCGATGTGTGCACGCCGAATTTCTATGTTTGCTCATTGTCTAACTACACTCAACTCATAGCAGGTTGTCACACTGATCATCTTTTATTTTCGCACTGCTTGTCAATGTGTAAACATAGAAATTTTAAATCTGGCATGTATGGAAAAAAAATAAATTAAAATAAAACTAAGGTTATGATCCTCGGTATCAATGAATATCTGAATTGGAAGATAATTCTGACTTTAATATATTAATTAGTGCTATTCTAATTATAAAATTTTTAATTTAATCAAAAACATTATTATTAATAATTTTAACATGAGAAATTATTATTGTTAGCAATTCAATGTTGAAATCATTAAAAATGATGTGGGTGGAGTTCAATATTTCCAAAATCTGTTATTTTTTCGAGCTTAAAAATTTCCAATAGCACATTCTTAATATTTATATAAATTGAATAGAAATTTCGTTTTTAATTCGGATATATTACAAAATCGTATTAATGTTTAGCTTATGGCTGTTAAAATACAATAATAATTTAAGAATTATTCGTAACAAATAAAGATAACAGATTTCGAATAACGGATGACGCGAATAATTTAATTTTATAAATATTTTATAAATAAAAGATGAAAATTTATTCGCGAATAACGTGAATATGAATAATTATTTGTTTAGTCATTATTCGACTAATGATATATTCGAATAAGTAGCAACTCTGGTGTGTATGATTGCAAAGTTTAAGAAATTGCCATTTAAGACAGTCAGGCATAGGACGATTGAATCTTTGCAAATAATACATTCAGACACAATTGGTTTTATGTAAACTATACGAAAGCAGAGATATACGATTCAACGAAAAATTAGTCTACAAGGACAGATATGCAACAACTGATATACAAGACTGAAAACAAATTGATAAACAGATAAAGATACATGGTTTGTGAATTTTGTATAAGAAGACAGAAAATGAGACACAAATACAAAGACCGGAGGGAGAGAAAGTCAAAAGACCAATTGGATGGCCAAGAAAAGAAAATAATAAGACTGATAAAAAGGAATGAGGACTAAAGGGAGAGAAAATAAAAAAATTAGTAGGACGACCGACAAGAGTTAAGAAAATACTGAATATGAAGTGCAAGAACCGGAAGGAGAGAAAAAAAAACAACAGATTGAATCACCAATGGAAACACAAAAAAGTACAGAAAATAAGATGGATGAAGAAACTCATGTTTTATTAGCTGAAATAAATAATGGCCCGAGTACATACTTAGAAGCCATGAAGTAAAAAAAAAAAAAATGGACCAAAACTATTAATGAAGAGTTCGAATCTATGTATAAGAATAATGTATGAAAATTAGTTGACAGATCAATTGTAATGAATGACAGAAAAAGATCAAACATTATACATTCAAGATGAGCATTTAAAAGAAAGTCAAAGGACAGTAAAATAAGATATAAAGCCAGACTAGTAATTCGTAGTTTCAAAGACAGAAATGAGTATGATATGCAAGAAACATATGCACCGGTTTCAGGATTACATTTAATCAGATCTATACTGGCAATGGCAGACAAACTGAATTTAGTAATATGTCAGATGGACGTAAAGACAGATTTTCTGAACAGATATTTAAACAGTAAGGTATACATGGAAATATCTGAAGGGATGATTATTTCTGAAAGAATCAAACAAAATAAGATTTGTAAATTGGAAAAGGTTTTATACGATTTAAAAGTCAGTCTAAACAGTTGGAATAAAAGATTTAAAGAGGCAGTAAAGAAATATGGACTTAGTATATTCTACTAGTTTGCAATAACGTACAGATGCTTGAAAGAATAAAAAAAAAACAAATTTCAAGAAAGAATTTAAAATGACAAAAATTGGTCAGCCTAAAAGTTTCTTAAACTTAGAAATAAAGCGAGACAAATTAAGCAGGAAGAATACATAAACAAAATGCTAAAGAAGTTTAGTTTTGATCAATCACCTCCTCAACGAAAATCTATAGTAAGGTGGACAATAGCAAGAGAAGATACCCTAAAAAAATAATAAATCAATGCAAGCAGGCCAAATATTGCCTATGATGTTAATGTTCTAAGCAGACACTAAATCAAACGCACTGAAGATGAGTGACAAATGGTTGAAAGAGTATTTAGATGCTTAAAAGAAACAAAAGACTTTGAACTTAGATATAAAGGACAGGACGACTGTTTACAAGTGATGAAAAAAAACAGGTAGTGGAACAGAGTTAAGATATATGACAGAAATAAAAGAACACTTTGTAAAACCGCTAGCATTTGAACTGCATGAACGGTTGTCAGAGTTGAGAGGCGGCCGTATAGCTCTGTCCTTGTCTAATTTAAATTTTCATTATTATTAATAAATTAAATATTATTATAGAAAAAGTAAGGGCATAGTCCAATAGATTTCAGGACGAGCAAACAATCCTATTCTATAAAAAAAATATAAAATTTTCATTAGATTTCGAGTGAGATCTGAAACGGAAAAACAATTGAACTTGATAACTGTTTTTCCGTTTCAGACCTCACTCGAAAACTAATGAAAATTTTATACTTTTTCATAGAATAGGTTCGTTTACTCGTCCTGAAATCTATTGGGCTATGCCCTTACTTTTGTACAACAATATTTTATTTATTAATAATATCAATGAAAATTTAGATTAGACAAGGACTGTTACGGTTTAAAAAAAGATTATTAATTAAAGTTTGTTCATTTAGTTTCTTGATTTCTCTTTCTATTTTATTCTTTAACGTATTGTAAGAAAAACATAAAATAAACATCAGATGTCTCAATTTTAGACCGCGAGCACGACGATTGATGATTCGTCGGGGCCGCATGACTCCCTCGCATTTATCTTTTTAAGAAAAAAGAAATTAAATGAAACGAGGGCTACGGGGTGTCAAGTAGATACGGACGGTGGTCAAGAGACATCTGATGCCTAGCAACGAAAATTTATTTATGTATTGATTAAAATAACAAAAGAAAGGGAAAGTAAAAAACTAGATCTGCGTTAGGCAAAAAAGTTCATTCGTTTTTGTCTCTTCGAGTATAAAACAAGGTTATCATTTTTTCTTTTCTAAAAGTTTAAATCTTTTTCTTAAACTTAAATATTAATGTATTGAGATCGATCTATCTCTTAACGACGTTATAATAAAAAAAAAGTTTGTTTCAAATTTTAATCTTCTTTAATTTATTTTACTTCACAACATTTTTGGTGCCGAAACCCGGGAGCTGCGAAATAAATTAAAGAGGAAAACAAGGTGATGCTACGCCGAGGCCGTCAAGCGGCAACAGCCGCTCGAGTGAGAGAATTGCCTTTAACGCGTAGGAGCCAGCGTCGTTCAGCACCCGTTGAAAGTACAAATGATAACCCACCACCACCTCCTGAGCACCTACAGGATCGACAACGCAGTTCAGATACATCAAACGATCGCAAGCTCAAGGGCAGCGAGATCAACTTCGCATTGAGGTTAACGGGCAATTGCCGGCGCCGCAAGCTCCAAGTCAGCGAGGCCGGAGTCGAGTGGCAACAGAGCGTTCAACATCGCGGCAAGCGGCAGGTGAGCAACCACCACCACCAACAACACTCAAGCGAGTGAGTCAACGGCGAGCAACAACAACCGGGTGTTTATCAGCGCCGCGAACGTCGAGAAGTCGTCCTCAAGAAATAGATGACGCAATCATCGAGCCATCAACAAGAGCTTCAAAGGGTCGAGGTCGTCAACGAGCAACGTCAGTAGAGACAACGGAAGAGCTTAGGAACTTGCAAGCTCTCGACAAACGTAATCAACATCGATCATCTACTGAAAATCAACAACGACGTCGTCGCCGAACACCTTCTCATCGTGATGAAGAAACCGTTGATAAACGAGCACGTTTTGAAGAAGAAATTGGGTATGAAAGCGAAGATTTAGTAGACGTAGAAATTCAATCGGTTGATGTAGAAAATTATGATGATTTTGTAAATGAACGTTTACGCGGTAATTTTTCTTTAAATAATGAAAATGGTGCTAATATTGGCGGATCTCTTGAAAACTATAGTAAAAATTCTTGAGAATTCTATTTTTAATGCAAGTAGATCATTTTGTAATAATGATAATTCTAAATTTGTGAATCGTATGACATCGGCAAAACATTTGCCTACATTTTCAGGAGATCCGTTAGATTGGCGTAATTTTAAGCAAGCTTTCGAGCTTTCCACTAATCTTGGAGAGTATAATGACCGTGAGAATATTCTTCGACTTTCCGACGCTCTAAGAGGTTCAGCCAAAGAGGCGACCAAAATATTGTTTGCGGCCGGTAATAATACCGAAGAAATAATGAAAACTCTTGAAATGCGTTTCGGAAATCCAAAGTTAGTTTTAGACAAAATTCTCCGAGACATTAAAGAGCTTCCGAGCATTGAGTCGAATAAAATTAATTTATTTGAATTTGCAACAAAAGTAAAAAATGCTGTGTCATGTATAAAGTCTTTGAATAATTTAGGTTATTTGTATAGCCCGGAGTTAACAAATAATATTTTGAAAAAATTGCCTGAGCCAATGAAATACAATTACATCAGATTTGCAGCGTTTCATAAAGATAAACCTGATTTAGAAAAAATGGCTAATTTCTTATTTGAAGAAGCAGAAATTACTTTAGAGGCTGGTGTACTTGTGTTTCCTTCGGCTGAGACATTTAAACGTAGTGATAGATCTAAAAAACATAATGATATTGAAAAAACAGTATGTGCTATTAATAAAGATAAAGAAATTAATAATATACAAAGTGATGTTGGAATGTTATGTATACAGTGTAATCGAGAAAGTCATAATATAGGAGCATGTCGAGAGTTTTCAAGCGTTCCTACTGCTATGAGATGGAAAATCGCAAGAACAAAACGATTATGTTTTAATTGCTTAAGTATTGGACACACTAGTGAAATATGTAAAAAAGCTACTTGTTCAATTTGCGGCCGTAAACATCATATGTTATTACATTATCCTGTCGCGTCAAATCAATATAAATCAGTGAAATCTTTTAATAATTCTAAGACATGCAATGAAACTTCTAACCTAAATAACCTACATAGCAGTTGACTAGATACGCAAACTTATTTAAAATTCATTCCAATCATCATAAAAAATGCTGAATTTTCGAAATTAATTTATGCGTTATTAGACGAAAGATCTACAGTGTCGATAATTAATTCAAAAATAATTGATATAAAGAGCGAAAATACTAATATTACGTTAAAAGGTATAGGGAAGCATGCGATTTCTTATTCAAGTAGAAAAGTTAATTTAAAAATTTTGTGTAATAATTCGAATTTTTTATTAAAAAATGTTTTAGTTATTCGTAACCTCGCACTTCCCATGCAATCTTTGAATTCAGACGTAACTAATTTTTGTGCAAAAGTAACGGGCATAAACATTAAGCCATACATGCAAGAACCTGACTTATTGATTGGGCAAGATCAAATCGACCTTATTATTACTCGTGAATTTCATAACCTTCAACATAATTCTTTATTTGTATCTCGATGCGAATTAGGTTGGACGATTCACGGTTTTTGTCAACGACAATCAATTGCGCGAGTAAATTTAATAAAAGAACAAAATTTAGAATCGAAAACTATTCCTAGTAAAAACGATGTTGAATTAAATAAAATAGTGAAACAATATTTTGATATTGAATCTTTAGGTATCAATAATTATATAAAAATGAAAGCTGACGATAAGCGCGCAATAGAAATATTAGATAAGACTAGTCAAAGAGTAGATAATACATGGTACGTAGGATTGTTATGGAAATCTGATATCAATGATTTTCCGAATAGTCGAAATACAGCGTTATGTAGATTACATTTACTTGAGAAACGTCTTGATTCGGATAAAAATTACGTGGATATGTACTATCGAGAAATGACGCGATTTATTGAAAATGGTTTTGCGCAAGAAGCTACAGCTATAAAAAACATCAACCGTGTGTGGTATTTACCTCACTTTGGAGTTAAAAATATTAATAAGCCGGGAAAAGTCCGACTAGTATTTGATGCGGCAGCAAAAACTAACGGTACGTCATTTAACGATTTGTTAGTAACGGGACCAGATTTATTAAAATCTTTACTTGGGGTTATGATGCGATTTCGTCAATATGCATATGCATTAAAGGCGGATATCCGTGATATGTTTTTGAAAATAAAAATAATCGATTCAGATTTAGACGCGCAACGATTTTTATGGCGAGGCATGGATAGAAATAATGAACCAAAAGAATATGTAATGAAATCTATGCTATTCGGAGCTAAATCATCGCCTAGTACAGCAATTTATATAAAAAATAAAAATGCTATTTCGTTCGCGTCAAAATATCCATCAACATCAAAAAGTTTAATCGAAAATTGTTATATGGATGATTTTTTAGACAGCTGTATGACTAAAGTAGAAGCAAAATCGCGTGTCGTTCAAGCTCAAGAAATAAATGTTCATGCGAATTGGGAGTTACATAGCTGGGCAAGTAATGATCCGTCTATTTTCGATGGTTTCTTAAAAAATGAGAGTTCAAATAATTTGATTAAAACTAAAGACGAAAATAATATTGAAAAGGTTTTAGGTTTAAAATGGATAAACGAAATCGATGAATTGATATTTAACATTAATACGGCTAAAATTCGCGAAGAATTATACTTAGGAAAACGAAAACCTACAAAAAGAGAATTTCTGTCGGTCATAATGTCTATTTTCGATCCTCTTGGTTTTCTGACACCATTCACTATTCAATCGCGAATATTAATGCAAGCGGTCTGGTTAAATAAAATTAATTGGGATGAATGTTTGCGCGAACCTGAATTTAATCAATGGAAACAATGGTTAAAAGAATTAGAAATTGTAAAATTATGTCGTATAGACCGTTGTTACCAAAACATTAATTTACAGGTGCATTCAGCGGAGTTGCATATTTTCTGTGATGCAAGCTCGAAAGCTTACGCGGCGGTTGCTTATTGGCGATTTACACTTCCGGACGGTTCTTTTCGAGTAGCTTTGATTATGGCTAAAAGTCGAGTTGCGCCGATTAAAATTGTTTCAATACCGCGTTTAGAATTACACGCCGCTGTTTTAGCTACAAGATTAGCAAAAATTATTGAAGAAGAACACGAGTTTATAATAACACGTAAATATTTTTGGTGCGATTCAAAGACAGTGCTTTATTGGATAAAAAAGGATCCACGGGAATTTAAAACGTTTGTAGCTAATCGTCTCGGTGAAATAAGAGAAAAGACGGACATAAACGAGTGGCAATGGATTCCTTCTAAACAAAACCCTGCCGACGATGGTACCAGAATAAATCCGCAAGCATTATGTAAAGGTAGTAGATTGTTTTTAGGTCCACCGTTTTTATGGAAATCGGAAAATGAATGGCCGAATGAAAAAATAAATTTAGAAAATTTTATACATGAAAATTCTGATTTTTCAGAAGTTAAGAAGCTTGCAACTCATGTTTCTAAAATTGAAGATTCAATTATTGATATAACGCGTTTTTCTTCTTGGAATCGTATTTTACTAGTCTTAATGCGCGTATTTCAAGCAAAATTTCTATGGAGAAAACAAAATTTTACGTTATTAAATTGTATTAAAAAAGCAGAAGAATATTGTATAAAATTAAGTCAATCAAAATCCTTTTTTATAGAATTGAACGCTTTAAAAGAATCAAAAGAAGTTGCAAAAAATAGTCGTCTTCTTTGTTTAGCTCCCTTTATCGATGTTGATGGTGTTTTGCGTGCGAACGGACGTTTATTGAAAATAACGCGATTTCAATCTTTATCTAAACCGATAATTCTTGATTCCAAAGAAAGTTTAACACGATTATTATTATATCACTATCATGAAAAATTATTTCATGGTAGTCATAATACAGTAATAAATGAATTACGTCAAAAATATTGGATATTGAACTTACGTCAAGGTCTTAGAAGTATCGTTAGTACTTGTAGCATATGTAAAGCTCTACGCGCACAACCGTTTAGCCCGAAAATGGCAGCTTTACCTACTGCGAGAACCGCATATCATGTTCGTCCATTCACTCACACGGGTTTAGACTATTTCGGTCCGATACAGGTCACCATTGGTAGAAGACGCGAAAAACGCTGGGGAGCGCTTTTTACATGTATGTCTACTCGTGCAATACATATTGAGCTTGTGCATTCTTTAAGTACGGATTCAGCTATTATGGCTTTTAGACGTTTCTCTGCTTGAAGAGGCACTCCTTCTTTCGTTTATTCAGATAATGGTACTAATTTTATAGGGATGAATAACGAATTAAAAGAAACTTTAAAAAAGCTAGATGAAAAGAAAATAAATAAGTTTGCTATCAAAAACGAGATCGAACGGAGATTTAATCCTCCTACAGCTGCTCACATGGGAGGTGCGTGGGAGCGTTCAATTCGTAGTGTTAAAAATGCGTTGGTTGTAGTCTTAAAAGATCAAGCTCCTAAAGAAGAAATTTTGTCAACTGCGTTAATAGAGATTGAACATGCTGTCAATTCACGTCCTTTAACATATATTTCAGTAGATCCTCGCGATTCAGAAGCTTTAACGCCAAACCATTTTCTTATTGGTACTTCATCAGGACAAATAAAATTAAATACTCTAGACTCAAAAACTCTATGTACTAAAAAACATTGGTTAAAAGCGCAACATTATGCAGATGTATTTTGGCGAAGATGGTTACATGAATATCTACCTACGTTAGCACCTAGGAAAAAGTGGCTTAACGACAATGAATTAATAAAAGTTGGTGATATAGTATTAATTTTAGATGAAAATGTACCTAGAAATGAATGGAAAAAAGGTGTCGTTACGCAAGTTTTTCCTGGGACTGACGGTCAAATAAGAGTAGCTGAAGTTCGAACAGCATATGGATTTTTAAAACGACCAAGCAGAAAACTTGTAAAGTTTGCGGAGGTACAAAACTCCTAGGTTTTGCGTGGGGAAGAAATGTTACGGTTTAAAAAAGATTATTAATTAAAGTTTGTTCATTTAGTTTCTTGATTTCTCTTTCTATTTTATTCTTTAACGTATTGTAAGAAAAACATAAAATAAACATCAGATGTCTCAATTTTAGACCGTGAGCACGACGATTGATGATTCGTCGGGGCCGCATGACTCCCTCGCATTTATCTTTTTAAGAAAAAAGAAATTAAATGAAACGAGGGCTACGGGGTGTCAAGTAGATACGGACGGTGGTCAAGAGACATCTGATGCCTAGCAACGAAAATTTATTTATGTATTGATTAAAATAACAAAAGAAAGGGAAAGTAAAAAACTAGATCTGCGTTAGGCAAAAAAGTTCATTCGTTTTTGTCTCTTCGAGTATAAAACAAGGTTATCATTTTTTCTTTTCTAAAAGTTTAAATCTTTTTCTTAAACTTAAATATTAATGTATTGAGATCGATCTATCTCTTAACGACGTTATAATAAAAAAAAAGTTTGTTTCAAATTTTAATCTTCTTTAATTTATTTTACTTCACAACAAGGACAGAGCTATACGGCCTCCTCTTAATACTGAATGACTGATAAGACTGACAAAAATTTAAAAATATCTATATTTACATTCGTTTATTCAAATTTGATTTTAATATTCTTTACATTGTATGTATTACAGGTCCTAAATAAAACAAACGACAGAAAAACTCAAAATTCTATTCCTTTTATATATATTTTCATTTATGTATTCTAATATAAAATTATTTATGCATGATAAATAACATTGAGCGTGGAAGGGAGTGTTAGAAATATAGACACGCTCAATTGTGTGTGTAGTGTGTGGCGCCGCCGTGAGGCGGGGTATCTTTGATCAACGCGAGATGCGTTTGTTCATTCCATAGTCGACAGTTAGGCAGTTAAGATATATTAAGATAAATTATTTATTACGAATAAATTGCGTTTATTTCATTCAAGTTAACCCTCACGAATTTCAACATTTATTATTTAATTTCATAAAATATTTAATTTTGTATTTTTCAAATATTTTACCCAATCTTTCGTGAATTTATTGGAAAGATTTCAAAGAAGATTCAAATGAAGTGTTACTGAAATTTTCATTTAGCTACCAGGAAGCTTACGTGGAAGATTACAGGAGAGACATTAATTAAACTTTTAGAAGATTACGTTTACTGCAATCTTCTGTTTAAGTCTCCAGAGAGATTCAGTCAAATATTTTGTTGAAGATTACTGGAAAATTTCCTGAAGTTTATGAATAATTATCGCGCAATATTCCTGTAGCGTTTCATGCAAACTTGCTGAAAGCTTGATGGAAGATTACATAGAATATTGAATTTTTTATACTTTAATATTTCGCGCAAGACTTACTGAAATTTTCATTGAGCTTTCAGAAAATGCACACGAAATATTTCGGAACAGACATTAAGTAACCTTCCAGAAATCTTTTCGAATCGTTTACTGTAATATTCCGTCAAAGTCTCTAGGAAGATTCAGTGGAATATTTTCTGGGAAATTATTGGAAAATTCTCTCAAAATTACTGATAATCTTCGCAGGAATATTCCTCTAAGATTTCTTGTAATCTTGCTGGAAGCTTTATGGAAGTTACCATTGAATATTTAATTTTTTATATTTTGAATATTCCATGCAAACATTCGCAAAGTTTTTACAAAACTTTCAAGGAAGATTCTAATGTAATATTACTGAAACTTTCCAAGAAGCTCACATGAAAGAGTACGAGAGAAACATAAAGTATCTTTTCATAAATCTTTTCAAATTATTAATTATAATCAATCCGAAAAAGTCTCCAGAAAGATTCAGTGAAATATTTGATGAAAGATTATTGCAAAATTCCCTCAAATTTGCTGGTAATCTTCACAGGTATATTCCTGTAACATTATACGCAATCTTGTTGCAAGCTTCATGGAAGCTTTTTTATGTTTTGAATATTCTGCGCAAGGTTTCGGAAAGTTTCTAGGAAACTTTCATGGAAGATTCCGATGTAACCTTACAAAGCTTCGGAGGATGAAATTTGCGGTAGTATTGTCAATGCATTGCAATATATTACCCATACTCAAATTTTTACACGGGAAATTACAAAAAATTCAAGTTATTTTTTTCATTTATACTTCTTGTTTTAAATTAGGCTATGAGAACTAATATTGAATAAGAACAAATTTATAAATATATATGTTAATATAATATTAATTTTTTATAGTTACACAAATGAATGGTACAATATTTCACAGAAAGCAAAAGTTTTAATGGCAATCATAAACATGAGGTGCTTGAAACCTAACAAGTTTACAGCTGGTGGGCTGTACGTTTTAAACTTTGAAAACTTTGGATCTGTAAAATAATATTTACTTTACACTATCTTAAATTATATATATATATATACTCAATTAAAATTTTTAGTAAATTATGTTTTTTCAGATAATCAAGACAATAATATCTTATATGACAGTTGCAGTATCATTACGAGAGTAACTAAAATGTTTTGGAAAGCCATTTAAACACAGTTTTAATTAAAATATTTATTAAAAATGGAGAATTCTAAAGAGTTGACTTATAAAATAAATTTAATTATTTTTAATTGTGGTATATTTCTATCCATTTCAGACCATTATTATCATCATTATTATTATTTATAAATATTACATCAATTGTTATTACTTTTACCACCAAGCTGTTCCCCGCTTACAGTAATTGTATAAATATGATACAAAATTATATACTAGATCCCACATAAGATGATATAAACATTGAAAGAAATTATTAACATTATTTTATTTTTATTCTGTTACTTAGTATTTATTGGTTCAACTAGTTAAGATAACTATAATATTATTCACTTGATCGCGCTATTTCTATTTTTAATTATGAGTGGACTGTATAATTTGTGCTTAATGATTAAATGCTTTTATATTAATTTAATCTAACACAATCATGCAGGAGGACGTGGGTGCAGTAGGTAGAGGTATGATGAAATCACCTTAGATACTATTTTACAACTTATAATGGCTTTTAATTGCAAAAATATTCACGTAGAAATGTTTACAAGGTTCTAATTAATAATTATAAACTAATTGGTATTGAAATTTAAACTTAATCGCACTGATTAATTACGATTACGAAATTACAAGATATATTAGCTAGATAGATTAGCTGCTGCTTCGTTGAGTGCTATAGTGCGTCTCACCTAGTGTTAATGTATGCACAGTCAACTCGCGTCTCACGTATATCTAATACTTAGCTTAGCTGATCATGTACGAACGCACACAACTATGCGCGACTTATAAAGGATTGACACGTGGCAATACTAAGGAAATGGCTTAACCATCACTATTATCTGAACTTAGATAATATTCAATCTCTATCTTAGCATACTAATGTTGAATTCTTTTGTATCGACAAGATTAATGTACATTTACGCTGCATTTATGTCTTTCACTGAAAAAAGTTTCGCAGAGTAACGCACTCTGCATAGAATAGCAGTTCTTCGGCAGTTTCGCAAAGACATACCTCTAATTTTGAAGAGAGAAAACTCGAAACGCACCGAAGCATAGTCACTCGATCGGGTCGAGGGTTAGTTACTCGTCTCCTCGAAGACCATACTTGACTGATCTATCATAGAAATTTAACTCATCAAAATTAAAAATTTTTAATATGTTTCTTATGTAGTCTATAACCTGAATTCCGAAGTTGTCTTAAGGAGATGTAAAATGGACACTACATCTGTATTCATAAGTATTGACTTTTTTTCCATTTGAAAAATTGAAAAATTTTGGAAAAATGTAATTGTATGGATGTTATAAGAACGAATCCCTTATGAAAAATATCTGTAGATTAAACTGTAGATAAACCTGCGGAATAATCTACAGAAAACCTATGAGGAAATTTGAATAATAACTGCAGGATTTTCTGTAGAGGAAATTGTTGGAGAATCTACAGGTTGAACGAAGGTGAATTTGTATAAAAATCTGCAGCATCCGTGCAGAGTTACTTGCAAGAAAAACTGTGAAAAAGTTTACAGAGATTCTATAGACCGTGTATAGAATAATATATAGGAACTCTACAAGTATACCTATACAAATTTTCACATGGTTTTTGCCTACGTAATTTTCTACAGATTTCTATAAAATCCTCTACAGAATTATCCACAGAATCATCTGTAGAATTATCTGCAAAATTATCTGTGAAATTATCAGCAAAATCATCTACAGATTCATCTACAGAATCATCTACAGAGTTTTCGATAAAATTTTCTTCAGAATTTTGTGTAAATGGGATTTTTTATAGGATTCCGTAAAACGTATAAGGAAAATATATATTGTAGAAACCTTTGCTGACAACTTATGGATAAATGTAAAGAATGGTTTCCTGTCAAGAATATTATAGGAAAATCTTCAAGTTAACTTTAAATAAATCTTCAAGATTATCTGCAAAAATAAATATAAAAAACAGGAGTGGCAGTCGTGGGGACTGGCCGACAGAAGCTATGCTTCCAGTATATATATAGAAACTAGGAAGTTCAAAAATTATAGTTAATTTTTTAATGAAAACTGGTTATTTTTCATTCAATGTATTATGTATTTAAAAATATATTAATAATATAGTTTATTAATATCAATTATTAAAAAATTAAGAAAGAAATGTTTATACACAGCTTATAAAGTTTCATTGATATAAAAAAACGAAGCAGTAAAATTTTCTAGTTTCTCAAATAAAATATACAGAAATGTACAATACCAAAATTTACGAAAAATTTTTCGTAAAAAAATAATTTTTTAAATAGAAACAAAAAATAAAAAGTTAAAAAAGAAATTAAAATAAAGATAAAATACCAATTTTGTTTTGAGTAAATTTTTTTTGTTAACTGAGCAAATAATATATATATATATATATATATATATATATATATATATATATATATATATATATATATATATATGTTTATACAGTAAGATTACGAGGAAAGTACCTATACGAAATCAGTAGGTGCAAGTGAGAGGGTATAGGGAAACCTCGTTAACATGAAAACATATTTAGAAAAAGAGAAACAGTACCCGCTTTGTGTTTACCTATAACGTTCTAATATATATAGATACTTTCCTCAAAATTTTACTGTGTATATATACACACATACACACACACACACACACTACAAGCATCAATCGTAGTATATTTAACGCGCACATCCACTTGTGTATATGCACGCATATTGTTAAGCGGAATGGGAGAGAGGGAAAGAAAGAAAGAGAAAAAAGAATTCAAGTGTTTGTATGTTGATAGAATTATGGCACCCTGTGCCATATTCGTACATTCACGCTGGGTGACATTTGGGACTGTCGATTTTTATACATTTAGTGCCCCTGCCGTAACGTCGTGTAAGAAGCATAGCTTCAAAAATTTTTTAGTATAAATATTATTTTAAAAAGAAAATTTTCTTATTTTTAGCTACATAAAATTTTTTATATATCATAGGAAAAAAAAACAAAAACCAAGGTGATCCTCGTAGCGTGAGCTTCCCGAAGAACGTAGAGCTTCTGCGATTCCACACGAAGTCTTCTGGCCTTATATATTTGTGGCTGCAAACTTTGTACAAGCAATCAAAAAATTTAAAGAACGCCACTTAGTGACTTGAAATGAAATCGACGTAATCGATCACATCAATTCGATATTAAGTCGCTAGGTGGTGTTTCTTTAAATTTTTTGATCGCTTGTACAAAGTTCGCAGCCGCAGATATATAAGGCCAGAAGATTCCGTGGAATGGAATCTTGCTCTTTGTTCTTTGAGGAGGTACTACGAGGTTTACCTCGTTTTCGGACTTTGTCTTGTGAAAGAGAAATAATTTTCCGGTTATTAACTTCCCGAGTAGAAATGTAAATACGGGAAACATCCATTCCAGATCCGTGTCCTGAAGATAATATTCCGGTCCTGATCCGAAATCGGATTAGTACCTGATTGGGGTGTGTCACCAGGGAAAGTTGCGGACCTTGTCAGGATACCTGATTTCAGTTTTGCTATTCAGGACTATGACAGGACCGGAGTAGGACAATTTGAAGTACAAAGAAGTACAATAGGCTAAATACAAATCTGGTCCAGATGCGGTGCAAATCCGGTGCGGATAAGGTTCACATTTGGCTTTAATGTAGATTTTTACTCAAAGATAAAACATAAAATTTATGAATGAATAAAATTTATTCAGAACCTTTAGTGCTATACATTTTTAGTAGCTGTTAACCCGCGTAAAAATCATAACTATTGGCAACATATTGCGAATCTATTCGCCATTTCTATTGCAAACATATGGCAAATATATGGCACAAATAATTGCTAATATATTGCCAGTATTGCGCCAAAAAGCATCCTGCCCAATGTCGCCAATATATTGCCAATAGTTGCTAAATTTTTTTTAAGTTTAACAGTTTATAGCATCGTCCTAACTATTGCAGAAATATTGCGATTGTATATGAACATTCTTTTTTCTCTTTTTAATGTAATAAAATATTATTTCTCAATTCTAGTTATAAAAAATTTAAGATATAAATATAATAATTAACACTGATGCTATAGTTTTAAAAATAATTTAATGTTTATTTTAAATTATAACTATACAAATATAATTATTGATTTAATAATTTTACCGTTAATTTCATTTTATTTTATAAATAATTTCATTCAGATTCAACAAAATTTACAGGGTCTATTAAATAGCAAGCGGCTTCGCACTCTGTAGGAATATGATAACATATATGTTTTAAATTTAATACATTTATCATTATCAGCCTATTACAGTCTAACACACACTTATTTATAAAATATAATGTTTCTGCTTCTACATTAACATGAAAAGGATTGATTGATTTATAAGTTTTAACAAATGCATAACTGTCACCTTCACAATCACACATTTTTTTACAATTGCAATTGGTGACTCGAATAAAATGATCAATCTTTCCTGTGCGCAAATCTGAATCAATCACGTATTTAACAAAAGAAGATTCTGTTTTTTTATTTTTTTGGTACATTTCTGAAGTGAATAACATTTTTTGCTTATAAAGTTTTTCGAAATAAAAAATATTTGTCCCTTGTAGATTAATTTCATGCATAATTTCTTCCGCTTGAGAAGGTTGAACTTTTGATGAAGTCCCAACTATATACATGAAATTTTCTATTTTCTTTGCCTTTAACGAACGTTTTGAAAATATAAGTGAATTGCAGAATTTATATGCATCACTACCTTCTCTTAACAATTCGTAATGTAAGGTATACAATTTAATATGTATACTTAAATTATTTACAATTTGAATGCTCGAACTATTATTACTATGTACAAGTGACTTCATTTTTCCGTTTAAATGTTCTAGTGGAAAACAAGACTTCGTCCACAAAGGCCCTAAACGTTTAACTACAATAGGTAAATGAATAAGACTATGTACATTGCAAGTTATGTATTTAAGGCTGTAAAGATGTTCAAATCTTATTAAAAATTCTTTAATCAATTTTTCAGCTAAATTAATTTTTTTCAGAGATATTTTCTCTTTGCATAAAATATAAATAGCCAACACAAGTAACTTAGAATGTTCATAATATTCAATAGGTAAAATGTTTTCTAAAAGCGGAACAGAATAATAGAAAACCCAGTTTTTCAATTCAGAAGCTTTCCAGTAATTAAAATGTTCTTTAATTGACCTCGGCCGCCGATTGACAAATGCTGGAGGTTTTATTGAAATTAATTTAGAATCTATTAAATCTACTAAAATAGATATATTAAAATTTTCTGAACTGTGTTCTGATGCAAACCATAATCCCATCAATTTTTTTACCACGCCCTCAAACACGCAATGCATCACATCGACTGCTGTAGAAGTAACATATTTATAACATATTTTAGACAAAATTGTCGGTCCTTTCACACCACAAACTGGGCTAAAAATTTCACTCGCTTGCTCAGCAAATGTCAATGTTTATTTTTCTTTTCGTAAGCCTAATACATCTTTATATGGATATACGCGAGTTCTACAGACAGTTGTTCTTTTTTCTTTGCACACTTGACACCCAAATTTTCCATTATATTGAGTCATTGACATAAACAATGCTTTCGCTGGAAGATCGCAAGTTCCACATACAATCATTCCCCTGAGAGTTACAATTTTATCTAAGTCTTTGATATATATTTCAACTCCCGTATATAAATTTTTTAATGATGTCATCAGCGGCTCTAGAAATATACTAGGGTTAGGCTTCTTTTCTCCAAACCACAATGCTAAAAGTATTATATTTTCTAATTTGAAACGTTCCTCGTATGGAAGCTCAAGAATGATCAATACAAAAGCCCATATGGAAAATTTCGAACCTTTAAAAATCTGTATACCATCAGTATACCACATAAATGATAAGTGATTGGAATTGAACAAGAAGTGATTTGGTTGTAATAGTTTTTGATAAATTGAACCATCATATATATCTTTCAAAATATTCTGATTTAAATTTTTATGTGGTTTATTAAATCTCAATTTAGAATAAAAGCCAGGGCGTTTAAAAAATGATTTTAATTGAAATAATAAAGGTACTTCTATAAAGTAATTATTTATGTAATCAATATTACAATTACAAGAATTTGTATAGTCAAAAATTGATTCATTATCATTTGATTCGTCGTTATTAATGTTGTAATGATCATTTGAATCAAATGAATTGCAGTTAATGCAATAAAAATGTTTTTTAAAATTTTGCTGTTCAACATCATTAAAAAATTTCTTAAATTTATACATACTGGTGGGACATTTATTAGGTTTAGGAAGAATCAGAAATATTAACTGAAGAATATATGATATGTGGGTATCAGGTAAACATAATTTTGATTTTAGCGCCGCAATACACAAAATGAATTCTGAAACTTTTATCGATGCCCCTGTATGTCATTCAAGATCATCATCCTCAGATAACTGCTCTTGGAATTTGTTGTTTTCTTCACTACTGCAAGATTCTGCATCGCTCCACTCCTCAAAATCGTCATTTTCATTTTCTGTATAAAATTTGCTTATATTATTTTAAATTCACATGATAGACGTTCAAATAAAATTAATTTATTAAAAGTTTCAAATTTTCTCAATTATTAAATCAAAATATATTTTTATTTATTTTTTTTTGTCATGTTTTCAGAATAAAATCTATAAAATCATATTATATTATATTATCATATTATATTATCTATATTTTCTATTATTTTATTTTGAAGTTTTTATTATAAAAATTGTTTTATATTATTTTTCTGTTATGATTTTTTTTCCATTGTGTTTTTTTAAGATAGTTTAATTGCTCTTAGAGCCAATAATCACTAGTGCAATATCAGGACAAGATTTTATTATAGTTTCGAGTCTCATGCAGCACTACTGTCAATAAATAGAATAATTATCCTAATATTTACATATAATTATGTACATATAATTCATTGTATGATGCAAAAAGCGTAAATTAATACAAAATAATGCTGTTTTTAAAAGCTTTATCGTGTATTTTAAATATTTTTTTTTCAATTTCAATGATCATAAGCAATTTAAAAATACCTTTTAATGTAACGATTGAATCATAAATTCAAATTATAAGTCAATAATATACATATTACATATATTATTTACCGGAAGTAAAATTATCTTCGTTGCAATTTCTGGGATGATTTTCCTTAGTTAGTTCTTTAATTTTAAACTCTCGTTCATCTACCAGAGAATATACAGGTTCGAAGTCAAATAGATCAGATTCTTCTCTTCTAACCTGTAAAAATTTCATTTTATAATTATTTAATATATCATTAAAATTTGTAATTCTGCAAAAAAATATTGACAATAATTATATTATTAAATATCATGATCATTCTATACAATCTAAAAGTTTTTCAATTATCTTTCTAGACTTGAAATGATAAGAAGAAAAAAAGAATAATTAAAATGCGTACTTGGTTATAAGTAATTTTTTACTAAAATAATTTAGTAATTGTTGAAAAAAGTTCACATTGTAATTGTTATTAAACAAATTGGAATTGATTAAACCAACAAGTTTATAATTGATGTAATAATATTTGAAGGTCCCTGCTAGAACAGGACGTTATAAAGACGTCATTAAGACGTTTTAAAAATCACGAAAAAACGTCCATTTTAAATGTATAAAATGACGTTCAAAAAACGTCTTTTAAACGTTATTTTGGCCGCGGTATTTTTCACAAAAAAGTTGACAGATAGGTATAGAGACGTATTAAAGACGTTTTCAAAACGTCTTTTAAACGTCTTAAAAAGATTCTTAGAGACGTTTTCAAAACGTCTTTTAAACGTCTTTAGAACGTCCCTAAATATGTGTAAAAAAATTTTAATAGATTACATTACTTTTATTCACATATATGACACAGAACGTCAAATAATAATTAGAGGTTATATATTTATTATTAGGAAAAGAAATATAAAAAAGTAGGGATAATTTTACTTATCTTATTCAATCCGTAATGATTTCAGCTTTCATTACAGGACGGATCAACAATATAAATATTTAATTCATACATTAATTTTTATAACTTTTTGCTGCAACTGATGCTGTCCCAGATTTTCAACTGCCTTATCATCTTCAAATTGACTGTTTATCCGTTATTAAAGAGAAAGGTGATGGATAAAAATTCGTTAGTAACCAATAAACAAACAAGATGATTAGGCATTCGGAAAGATGGGACAGCATAAGTTCAAAAAATTATAAAAATTAATGTATGAATTGAATATTTATATTGATGATCTGCCCAATAATGGAGGCTGAAATCGGATTCAATCAGATAAGTAAAAATATCCCTACTTTTGTATATTTCTTTTCTTAATAATAAATATACAACCTCTAATTATTATTTTATGTATTGTGTCATATATGTAGATAAAAGAAATGTAATCTATTAAAATTTTTTTACACATATTTAGGGACGTTTTAAAGACGTTTAAAAGACGTTTTGAAAACGTCTCTAAAAATCTTTTTAAGACGTTTAAAAGACGTTTTGAAAACGTCTCGTACGAATAACGTCCATCACTCGTAGTATATACGTTTTTAAAACGTCTTTAATACGTCTCTATACCTATCTGTCAACTTTTTTGTGAAAAATACCGCGGCCAAAATAACGTTTAAAAGACGTTTTCTGAACGTCATTTTATACATTTACAATGGACGTTTTCTCGTGATTTTTAAAACGTCTTAATGACGTCTTTATTACGTCCTGTTCTAGTAGGGGTACTTTTAAAAAATATAATATACTTTTAACAAAAAATATAATTTTACTTACCTCACAAGTAACATTCTCATGCCCCGTTAGATTATCACGAATTTCTGTAACACTGTTTGAAAATAATTTTTTTGCGCATTTTTGCAACATTATGTTTTTTAATAGGTTATCCGTGCTATGATTATCATTGTTTATTCCAATATTCGAAACTGACTTATCATCGTGAAGTTGAACCTAATCACTTATTTTTTAACCAAAGAATAATATAATATTTCTAACCGTAATCAGTCAATTTCAACAAGAAATTAAAAATGTACGTGCTAGTCTTTTAGTTAAAGACAAAAAATACTAGCATTATATTGGAAAAAGATTTATGCCCAGCGAAAGAAATTGGCGAAGAAACTTTCTGTCGGTACAATAACAAATTATACAGAGCCAAAATAGTCAGAAAAAGTTGTAAGTATAAAAAAATAAGTATAAAATTCTTTTTTAAATATAAATTAAAATATATTGTAAATAATATCTATATAAATGTATATATATAATGATTTTTCAATACGCATCGATACAAATTTATAAATGCTTTCCAGATGATGAAGAATATTTGGCTAAAATTACAGTAAATACTGAGGGTGAAAAGATTAAAAAATATCAGAATAGAAAGGTGCCATTAAAGAAAATAAAAAATAATTCAAATACTACAAAGGACATTAGAAAAAAGAATAAAAATAAAGAAAAAGTTAAGGATTTGGGTAATAAGAAGCTTTTAAACTTGGATCCTGTCATTAATGAAGATGAGTCCAGTTCAGACAACGATCAATTTCAAGTAAGTGATGCAAAAATATTCAATGATCTTTATTACTTGATATTTATCATACAATATAATAATAATTACTATTGCTTTTATTATTATATTATTATAATTTTTGTTGCAGAAATGTTTATCTTGTTTTCATTTTTATAAATTTCTTCCAAATTCTGACTTTTTTCTGAATATATATGGTATTCTGAACTAGACTCATTTTTATTAATGTCAGAATCTAAACTAGGAAGCTTTTTATTACCAAAACTTTCAACCTTTTTCTACGTTTATTTTTTTCTAGACTTTTAAGATAGTTGAATCCTTTTTTCTTTTCCCGGCTACAAAAAATGTAAAAAAATTTATTAAACATAAAAGAAGTTTAAAAGATTTGGTAGTTGAGAGCTTTTAAGCTCACAACTGCCATCGAGAAACGAGTTCAGTTCAGATATCAATATGTATCAATCACTTGTAAGTGAAATAATAGTTACTAGAGATTGACATACATCATCGACTGAAGATAACTCATTTCTATTAATTTGAGAATCTAACCTTAAAAGCTTATGGTTGTAGGTTAAAGCAATTAAAGAAAGTCCTTTTTACTTTCATTTTTCTTTCTCACTTTGCCTTCAGAACTCACTGTAATTTTAATAGCAATTATTATTTTCATAAAAAATAATTATTATTACAAAATAATCATATAAATAATAATTATTATAAAATTTTAATTTTTAAAAGAATCAAGTAACAGAGAACAAATAAGAAAAAAACGAAGTATAATATCTGACAGTGACGCTAGTGATGAAGAAAGAAATGAAAAGATAGATGATGAAGCCCTAGAAAGCAGTAGTAAAAGACAGCGTGTAAACGAGAATAGAGAAGGATCAGAAACTAAAGAGAAAAATCAAAACGAAAGAGAAAGTGAAGAAAAATCAGAAAATGAGGAAGAAAAACAGAACGAAACAGAGAATAAAGGAAAATCAGAAACTGAAGAAGAATCAGAAAGTGAGAAAGAAAGCCAGTACGAAAAAGATCAAGAAAAAGAGCGTGTAAGAAAGAAAAAAGAACAACGCGAAGAAGATCGTCAAAGAGCGCAAGCAAGAGAGAAAGAAAGGCAACGCTTACGAGATCATGAAAGAGCACGAGCAAGAGAGATTACAGAAGAAGAAAGGTTAAGGGAGAGAATTCGAACGAGAGATGAAAAAAGACAGCGCATGAGAGAGTATGTACAAGATAGAAACCGAGACAGTGATGTAAGATTTTATCCTTGAATAAAGTAAAACTTCTATCATACTTAATTTTATGTACTAAAAATAATATTCGAGGTTTTCGATGGTTCAATCGGTAGAGCAATGGATTTGTAAGTTGTTGGAGCTAGTTCGAATCTTGGTCTCGACTAATTGATGCAAGCATCACTGTGCATTCTGTGTGCTTTGTTTACAAACACATCGAAAACCTCCGTAGCTAATTAGCACCGAAACGATCACACAAATACAACGACGTCATATAAAATAATTTATGAAAAAATTTTTTACTTTTTAATTGCAGTTAGATGAAGATCCTCTAGAGCTTTGTCGATAAGGAGGAAATGGTAGAGTTTTACTATGTGACGTATGGAACGTCTGGATCGACAAAGCTCAGCTTACATACTTCCAACGATGGAAGAAGCAACCCAAAGAGTTGACGCGCAGATTGTTGAAAGCTCTTGTTGGACCAGAAAACTTAAAAAATATGTGCGCAAGAGGGAAATCCCGAATAAGAAATAAAATCCCTGATGATATTTTGATGGCTACTGAATGTAAGGATTAATACAGTTATTTTCAATACAAGTGCATAAAGATTTAAAGAAAATATATTTTTTTAACTAATATTTTAATAATTCTCTGCTTTCTTTTCAGATTATGTCAATTTAAAATGTGAGACTAACCTTACACCGTCAGAGTTCTCAACAGTTATAAACATGATGTGTGCTTCGCTGAGAAACCCACGACGTTAATGATTTCATTTTTTTTTTAATTCAATAAATAAATTATTTACATTAATTGATGTAAACTTTAAAGGTTCTAATAAAATCATTTTTATAAAATAAAATAAAACCTGTAGTTGTAATTATTCATAAAATAAAAATATAACATTGATATTGATTAAAATTTAATAATAAAAAATGATAAATAATGAAATAAAAATAATAAATAATAAAATAAAAATAATTAGTTATGAAAATAAGAATAATATAATATATACATAGAAATAAAATTAGAAATACTTTATTAACAAAATATTGAACTCGTACATTCATAACAAATGCTAAAACCTTACATTAAATTAATGAATTTATTCTATTCTTAAAATGAAGCTCTAGCATTTTCATGATAGTAATACAAAATTACGATACCGAATGAAATAATAGAATTTAGTAAATAATAAAAATTCATGTAAACTGCCAATATTTTTGCAATAGTTAGGCAGACGATCTAAGCTGTTATACTTAAAAAAAATAGCAACTATTGCCAATATATCGGCGACATTGGGCAGGATGCTTTTTGGCGCAATATTGGCAATATATTAGCAATTATTTTGCCATATATTTGCCATATGTTTGCAATAGAAATGGCGAATAGATTCGCAATATGTTGCCAATAGTTATGATATTTACGCGGGAAGTTAGCTATCACTATCAATACAACTACTTTGATCCCCGTCATATTTTTTATATCTAACCTATTTCTGTCATGCAACTTATATCTCTCCATTTTCTGAATATGAACTTTATTTAAGATACTTTTAATAAATAAAAAATGAAAATGAAGTCAATTTCATGATACACTTCAATTAAATTAATTAAGATTCAGAGACAAGAAACAATTTATGAAAATATACGTTATGAATATACCTTACGGAAGGACGCTAACGCTAATTGATAGAATGCTGAGTCAGTCGAAAAAACTTCAGGTGTATCCACGGCTTTCCGATTTATAACCTGAAATAATTGACTTGATAAATGTTACGATCTTATTCTGGTATCATAACGGCCACCCTGAATTTAGGTCAGCCAACTCCATACCTAATCTATCCCTGGTGACAGACCCCTAGTTAAACCTTAAGGCTTTCCGGATAAGGTACTGATTAAAGTTACGGTTGGCCGTTTTATGTTTCTACTCGGATTGTAATCTTTTAAATTAATTATCAAAATAATCTTATGTAGCTAAAAATAAGAAAATTTTCTTTGTAAAATAATACTTATACTGAAAAATTTTCAATGTTTATTTCTGGAGATAATCTTGAAGATTCATATACAGGCAACCTGATTTTGCTATAATATTCTTGGCAGGAAATCCTGTAATAATACTTTAGGAGTTTTCTGCATAGATTTTTACAATATATATTTTCCTTACGCGTTTTACAAGATCCTACAAGAAATCCTGTTTTCACAAAATTCTCAAGAAAATTTTCTCAAAAATTCTATAGATGATCCTGTAGATAATCCTGCAAATAATTCTGTAGATCATTCTGTAGATAATTCTGCAGATGGTTTTAAATATTTTTTAAAATTATTGTAGCGTGTTACTGATCTTATATTTATATTATTTTAATCCATCATCAGTGGGTTTATATGTATTACTTGTTTCTCTTTAATTTCTACTACGTATAAACATCAATGTTTATATGAACAATCTGGCATCAACAATTTTTCTATGATATTACGTTCTATCTAGTACATAAACCAATCTTCTGCAGGTATATAGCTTTGCATGTCTACCAATAATGGTAACGTTACCTACGTAGGAACATAAATAGCATTTTTCCAATTTCTTTTTTTAATAAATCCAAAAAAATCAGTAACGTCACTATCTGTTTTCCGAAGAAAAGTACGATTTCCATGCAAAGTTTGAAATGCATCTGCATAAAGAAGTATTTCATGATTTAGCGAGAATATACAAGGATTCTTGTTCTCATTATCTAATTGTCTATAATCTCTAATGGGATGGTTTTCAATTGATTTGTATCATTCAATTGAGACATTAGTATTATCATATTATTAATGATTATAATCATGGATTCATCCATTGTCAATCATCTCATAACAACTTTTTGATACATGATTGATCTTTCATCTACAAGCATAAGTTCAACATTCATTAAGGTCTGATTTTCATTACGACAATTATTATTACAACCATTATGATTTTTTTCTTTAGAGCTCTCTACTTTTGGTGGTACAATATTAGAGTTCATATGTACAGCTAAACTGTGGTCATGTTTTTTATTATTTAAATTAGTATCATCTATCAATTTAAATCTTTTCAATGAGTTTTGCTTATTTTTTAAATCATTGAGTAAATTATGCATATCATCATCTGAATAGTCATTATCAACATATTCAATCGCATTTTCTTTAATAACATTATATTTCTCATTGTGTTCTTCATCTCTATATTTCATATTTATTTTTAAAAATTTTTTCTTGAATGCGACATTTTTCTACATAATCATCAGCAATCTTGAAACTACCAAAAGTTAAATTGTTTGGCTTATTTTTTAAAAAGAATATCAGTTACTCCTAATTTTCTTCTGTTAATAATCAATGATTTTTTCATCAATTCAATTATTTCCTCTGGTGGTTGAAATGATATTACTCCACCTTGATCTTTAATATATTGGACAGTAAGTAACACTGCCCTCAAAGTATTAAAATCCAATCGATTCCTAAGCTTGATTTTAACAATATTTTGTTTACTCCATAGTTTTTCCGCAACTGCATTTGATTTTGGGAAACAAAGTACACAAGTAAATAATTGTATCATCTACGTGATAATGTTTGAGAATCATCTAAAAATCATCAATCGTTATCAACTGATTCAATATTTTGATCGTGTCATAAGTAAAATTGTAATCTAATAAATTGATCCATTCGCTATTAATTTTATTTTGATAAAATTCATCATTACATTCTTTTATTTGTGAAAATTTATTCGAAATAGTATATTAAGATACAAGTGGCTAAAATGGCCCATTATTTGACGGCGTGAGATTAGCAGCCGAGCGTAGCGAGGCTGCCAAACGCCGTGAAATAATGGGACATTGAAGCCACGAGTATCTTATACTATTTTATAGCTCGAGTGATATAAATTCGCCGTATTAAATCTGTACTAATAAAAAACAATAACAAACAAAAACTATGCACTTCACGAATGATAATTCAAAAAATAAAAACGAAAACGATAAAAAAGCAAGTACTAGGCGTTCCGAGAATAATAAATTAAAAAAAAAAAAAAAAAAAAAAAACTATATATGAGCCAAAACTAAACACTCCGTGAATAATAAATCGAAAAAGATTTTAAAAAATTATAATTTTGAAAATATACTTAAAATGTGTAATAATAATTAATTTTAATCAATATAATTGATATTATGTGAATTTTTTGTTGAAATCATTTTTTATAAAGTCAAATTTAAATTTTGTTTCGCGTACGTATTAGCGTTGTAGGAGCGGTGAGGAGGTAACTCATGTATAGTATAGCAATAGAAATCATGCGTAGTAATAGGGGATTCCCCGAAGCATTTTATAATACAACGCCGGAATGACTATACCTCTTCGCTTCGCATGTTACGCTACTATCAATTTTAGTTTTATTCGTATTTTACTTGCTTATAATTGTTATTTAATTTTGAAATTGTTAACATTTATGAGTTGCAATAATCCACACCTTATAATTATCAATAAAAACTCTATAAAATAATCAAAATATTAAATTATTGCTTATTATACTGACGTTCCTTGTTGATCAAGTGTCAAGGCACATTTTAAATTAGTCTTTCTTTATTGAACCGTATAAAAAAGTTAAAAATTTTCCACAGTTCTTTTTTTTCACTGTTAAAAAATAGGCTATTTTTGCCTCGGGAAAATGTGTCAAAAACGCGAATTTATGTCACGCAGTGCTATAAAATTATTTAAATCAGGATACTACTCATGTAATCCCTTACTGAAAGCATTTTCCAGATAATAGAATTGTCCGTCTTCTTTGAAAATGCACTTTCTTTTTATTTTCTTACAATATTCTATTAGAAATTTCTGACGTTTTTTTAAAAAATCTATTTGATCATCATCATCAATACTTTGAAAATAATCATTGTATTGAAATAAGAGTTTGTATTTTTCCAATATACATTTCAGAAATTAGTTTATATAGTTCAATGTCTTCTGGATTGATATCTAAAATGTTTGAATCATGGTATCTCTTCTTCATGAACATCTTCAATAATTCAATATAAATTTCAGTAAGTTTACTATTCGCTGCACCAATTATTGGTTTTCTTGATTGTAAGCATTCATTTAACCTTACTAATGCAGATTCTACAAACAAATGATAAGTAATCATACATGTATCTTTTAGCAAAGATAATATATTTGCAGCGATTTTCTCAACATTTGGCGCTTGACTGC
This sequence comes from Anastatus disparis, assembly GCA_017163975.1. NCBI lineage: Eukaryota > Metazoa > Arthropoda > Insecta > Hymenoptera > Eupelmidae > Anastatus > Anastatus disparis. The sequence continues at coordinate 314,859 of JAFFSR010000379.1, forward strand.
TATTGTTCAAATTTTCACAACGTTCATTTTCAAAAAAATAAATTAAAGCAAGCTATCTTCTAAACAATCCTAATATAACATTGTAAACCGACATCATTTAGGTGTCTTTTGACATCTCTAACATTTTCAATATTCCAAGTTTAGTTTTGTCTTTGGCTGATCGAGGTCGATGCCGAGGATTGAATTTGGACAATATTTTCGTTTGTTGTGTCGATAATTTAGGACCAATGGGCTCGAATTGTTTTTCGGGAGATACATCTTCCAATGTCGGCAAGGTGTAGTCAGAAAGGGTATCAATTTTCGACGTTGACGGTCCTTAAAATTTTGTAATATTAAAATGTACTTTTTCAATTGTATTAATTGTTGGTTTATTTTTATCACTAAGTTTCATTTCATCATCCAAAATATCTGGAGCATCTTCTTCGGTTGATTCACTAACACTAACAGTAACCGATTTGTGCCATTTGACTTCATCTAAATATTTTACTGATTTCTTCCGCTTTCCTTTTTCGACCGCAGTAATGGTTTTTGGTATGTCGTTGGTAGTTATTTTTGAAGACATTATTGACAATTTGTATTCATAGTCGGTTTTGTAATTAACGTTAGTTATAAGAGACCTGAGATTTGGAAAAGGTTTATTTGTCTTCAGTATATAGACAATCTGTTGCAATCGCTGAAAAAGTAATAAGGATAACTATTATCACATTAGTAAAGAGAAATCTCATAAAACAAGATTTTTTGTACTTTAGTATATGTTCAGACAAAACTGCTTGTAACTTGAAAAAATCGAGCGTTGGATTGAATACATGCGTCCTTTTTATGATTTAATGTAAGGAAAAATGTCTTAATGTTAGAAAAAAATCCAAGACCTAAATGCAATGCACTCTCCTTGTTAGTAGAAAAAAATAAATAAATTAGTCTCTAATAAGTTTAGTTGAATTTTAGTAATTACTAAAAATCGAATCAAGTTGATAATTCATGAATTATGAAATCATAAACTTATTAAATAATTATACACATAAAAATTATTTGATACAAGCTTCCAAAATGTAAAATTTCGATTTATTCAAAAATCATAGCAGTCAAGTTAAATACAACTTTAAAATAATAATAAGTTTGAATATTTTAAAACTGAGTATTCATTTCGTCATTTTCTAAATTTTAATATTAAAAACTATGAAAAGAAATAGAAGCGCTTTCAATACGCTGTGCACGCTTCAGCAGCAGCTTATATGACATTGTTTAAGGACGTTGCCCCGTTAAATAAAATAATGACAGAAATTGCTGAAATTTGGAATTATGATAGTTTAGTGTATTTTGAATTCACACGCGTTTTTTCGACATACTTTATAATACTAATAACTGAGAAATATAAGGAAAAAAATAGGAGGTTTAACACGTGGTTATATGGGACCACGTTTGAAATCATCAATAAAACCTCTTAGAAATGACACATCCAAACAATCTTTTGATAATAAATAAAAAAATATTTGATGATTCAACCTTCAAAGTTTCAACGCATGTTATAAGGCTTTTCATTAAAATATTCAATAAAACATTGTCAAAATAATACATTTAAGATGAACTTGGCAACGTCGTTTTCTGTAGTAGAAGAAAGAGAGAGAACGATATTCGGTGACATTTCCAAAATGTAGCATTTTATATTCTAAATAATAATTTATGAACAAAAATAAAAGTATTTTAATTATTCTGAAATCATTTAACAGGGTAAGCATTCATTTCATTATAAAAAATGTAACGTTTTTATTTATAAAAATTTATGAAGCATTACACATGAATCAGATATATACGGTGATAGTGTATAAATATCTATAGCCTATAAAATATGTTTACATTGTGAAACAAAAAAATGAATAACGAATAATGTTTAATTTACATCACTACTGACAAATAATCATGACAGGGAAACGTCCTTAAATATTGTTGGTTCCGTCCCGGCGGAGAGATACTCCGCGAAATGTATACTCTTTTTCATACCAGCCTGCCTAAAATTGTTACGTTATTAACATAACAAGCAAAAGCCCGAAGCAAAGAAAACGAACGAACGATAAAACGTGTGCGCTGCGACTTGTTGTGATAGATATGTCGAAACGTATAGTTAATGTGAAAGAGAAAGACTGTTCGCTCTGTTCTTACCTTTAAGTCTGTCTTTCTTTTTCGCATTAACTACGTTCTCATACCCACACAGCATGAAAGAATTTTGAAATAATTTCATAAAATATTACAAGTAATAATACGTTGAAAGCATTTAAAAAGAACTTAAAAAGATAACTATATTCTTTTGAAAAGAATTTATGAAATAATACACAGGAAGATTACAAAGTCTTTACAAAAATATTACCAAAAAGGAAACGAAAGTTAAGACATAAAATATTACACGATTCCTTACTAAAAGGACTTTGAAAAGACTTTTTGAAAGGAAACAAGAAAGAACTCAGAAATCTTCCAACGATTCAATTTATAAAATAATTTAGAAAGATTTTTGGAATAATCTAAGTTATTCTTTCACCGAATAATTTCAAGATTCTTCCAAAAAGCTTTTATGAAATAATTCATGTAATATTTTGGTAAAGTCTCAAGAAATCATACATGAAATAATTTTGAAATCTTTTTGAAATATTTCATGAAATAACTTATGATGAGAATAAAAGTTATGACATAAATCCTTACTGAAAGGACTTTGAAAAGACTTCTTGAAAGGAAACAAGAAAGAACTCAGAAATCTTCCAACGATTAAAATTAGAAAATAATTTAGAAAGATTTTCGGAATGATCTAAGGTATTCTTTCACCGAATCATTTCAAGATTCATTCAAAAAGCTTTCATGAAATAATTCATGCAATATTTTGGTAAAGTCTCAAGAAATCTTACATGAAATAATTTTGAAATCTTTTTGAAATATTTCATGAAATAACTTATGATGGGAATAAAAGTTATAACATAAATCCTTACTGAAAGGACTTTGAAAAGACTTTTTGAAAGGAAACAAGAAAGAACTCAGAAATCTTCCAACGATTAAAATCAGAAAATAATTTAGAAAGATTTTCGGAATGATCTAAGGTATTCTTTCACCGAATCATTTCAAGATTCATTCAAAAAGCTTTCATGAAATAATTCATGCAATGTTTTGGTAAAGTCTCAAGAAATCTTACATGAAATAATTTTGAAATCTTTTTGAAATATTTCATGAAATAACTTATGATGGGAATACAAGTTATTACATGAATCCTTACTGAAAGGATTTTGAAAAGACTACTCGAAAGGAAACAAGAAAGAACTCAGAAATCTTTCGAAGGTTTCAGTCGTAAAATAATTTAGAAAGATTTTTGGAATAAATTAAGTTATTCTTTCACCGAATAATTTCAAGATTCTTCCATAAAGCTTTTATGAAATAATTCATGCAATGTTTTGGTAAAGTCTCAAGAAATCTTACATGAAATAATTTTGAAATCTTTTTGAAATATTTCATGAAATAACTTATGATGGGAATACAAGTTATTACATGAATCCTTACTGAAAGGATTTTGAAAAGACTACTCGAAAGGAAACAAGAAAGAACTCAGAAATCTTTCGAAGGTTTCAGTCGTAAAATAATTTAGAAAGATTTTTGGAATAATTTAAGTTATTCTTTCACCGAATAATTTCAAGATTTTTCCATAAAGCTTTTATGAAATAATTCATGTAATATTTTGGTAAAGTCTCAAGAAATCATACATGAAATAATTTTGAAATCTTTTTGAAATATTTCATGAAATAACTTATGACGAGAATAAAAGTTATTATATGAATCCTTACTGAATGGACTTTGAAAGGACTTTATGAAAGAAAACGTGAAAGATAACAGAATCATTTATAAATATTTTCGGGATTAGTTTTTAATTTATCCGCTTGATGGCGGTATCTCTTACTCTCGCAAGCGGTAAGAGTGCTTCCCGTTTCATATATAAGGAAAATAAGAATCTTAAATGGAAACTATAAATTGTTATGCGTGCGATGTCTGTGTTATGATAACTTCGATTTTAACCTCTGTAAAACTATTCGTAATCCTATGAATAATTATATCATCATATATCCGTTATATATATATGTGTGTGTGTGTGTGTGTGTGTGTGTGTGTGTGTGTGTATTAATTCTTAATTGATTCTTAAATAATACAGGAAAGAATAAATTTCTAGAACTTTACACGTCTCTCAACTAAAGATAGATGAAAAGATTTAAGAATTATTACCAAAAGAATTCATGGATCCTTACAGAATTCTTTTATTGAAAGGATTCTGTAATAATTCTATGTCCGAGGTATATTCCTTTTAGAAATAATACAATGAAATATTTTTAAAATATTCCATATTATTCTTACAGAATCCTTTCAATGGAAGATGTATGAAAAGATTTACGAATTATTAGCAAAAGAATTCATGGGTCCTTACAGAATTCTTCCATTGAAAGTATTTTGAAATGACTTGTGAATTCTTTATGAAATATTTTTATGTATTATTTTTAAAAGAATAATACCTCGGACATAGAATCATTTCAGAATCCTTTCAGTGAAATATTTCTGAAAGATTGTAGTCCTTTCATGAATCCTTTCAGAATCCTTTCAAAGTCCTTTCATGCTGTATGGGATACGCACTCATTCACACTCACTGTATATGACACTTGAAAAAACACGCACGGGCTTTGATTTTCTTCCATTCCTGTGTGCACGCCATCTAGTTAGCCGGCAAGAAAATCGGTGTTTCGGCAAAGGCACGCAGGGACGAAAATCGCATTTTCAGCAGAGATGGTATGAAGAATTTTCTTTTTCAGTTATCAAGAGTATATCATATAGTCAAAGGGATGGAAAAAAGTTGAAAAATAGTACATTACTCTGTGAGCAAAATAGGTCATTCCCTCACTGGTCGTTTTGTCACTCGAGTGTAGCGAGAGTGACAAAAAAGACAAGTGGGTGACCTAATTTGCCACGAGTGGGGTATAGAATTTTTCCCAACTAGGTAAGCGGAATCCGATTTTCGGTGCCTGTTTTGAATGAGTAAAATACCACATTCCCTCACTTTGTGGGGTAAAATCCGAGCGAAATTCGGTTTTTGCTCACCGTGTTGGGAAAATTAATTTTTTTTAAACGAGGAGAAGTTAATTAAATTGTTAATTGTTTATTGTAAAATTAATTATTTATTATTAAAATTCGTTAATATTATCTTATCAATATTTAAAAAAAGGTTCCTTAAAAATTCATTTGTTCATAACTTTTTGAAAAATTGAAATTTTCTAAAAATATTTTAGGATATTAATTTTGACATATAAAGCTTCGAAAATCTGCAAAAAGATATACAAAAATTGACTAGTCAGTTTTTAATGGCTTACTTCAGAAAGTTTGACTCTGCTACCGATATACGCACACTTGTATTCTTTACTCTCTCTTTCTCTTTTAAGCCTTAGTTCGTTCAGGAAGGAGCATATATGGGGAAATCCACACAACTTTTAATTTACCAGTGACCAGTCATTTTACAGCTAGTACTGGGTTTCCGCATGATGCACACTATTTAAATTGGATTTAAACCTATTGTGCAATCTTGTGACTCTACTTCTGATGAATTCATTAAGCTATCAACGGCGTAGCAGATAATTCCATATAAAGTAAATTTTTACATAAGATAAATCATGATGATTTTTTATATGTAAAAATTAATGTATTATGGAAATATCTACTGCGCCGTTTGTAACACATTTACTAAATTCATCAGAAATAGAGTCACAGGATAACACAAGAGATCTGAACCTAGTTTAAATAGTATGCATCACATGGCAATCTAATTGCAGTTGTAAAGAAAATGATCCACTTTGATATACTTTAGTATACTTTGATACATTAAGATACACTTTTTAGATTAGATTAGATTAGATATTGTTTTATTTTGTATTATAATTACAAAAATAGCGTGTAAAATTACAAATAAAGTTAAAATACATAAAATACTTGAAATAGCCTTGCATATATAAAATTAAAATAGTACAATATGATATCACAGTCATAAAACATAATAGAGATAATAATACTGTGATAGTAAGTCAATAAATTAAATAAAAGTAATATCACAGATAACAAGAATAAATACACGCAAAAAGTATAAATAATATAATTAAAAATCAGTCTCAAATATCTATCAGTCAAAATAATTACATAAAATCAAGCGTGTAAAGAGCGCAGTCGAAATATCAGCAGTATACAGTAAGTTAAAATCACAGCAAAGTTGAATGTACAGTAATATACAAGTCAATCTGATAAAAATATAATCATTCACTCTATGCACACACATCCTACATACACGCCAATAAATACAATCATGCATGAAATTTATAAAAGGTACATCACATAATAAATTAACACATATGATATAGTCCGAAAATAATACTGTTTAATCGAGGTCGAGTAAATACCTCCTCAGAGCGGCTTTAAACCTGCTGATTGATAGAAGATTTTTAATATCAGCAGGTAGGAAGTTCCGAAAATGCGCACCTTGAACTTGAAAGGAATTTCTTCCAGGGCACCGCAAGATCTTTAATCTCTCCCCTAGTGGTCACTCTGGGTATATATCTAGTGAAAAGACCCACTAGATATTCTGGAGTATTCATACGTACGATTTTGTACACTTGGCGGAAAGGATATTTTTCCGAATGTTAACCTCAAATGGCAACATCGCATATTTTACCACAGGCATAAGAAAATTCCAAATTATAGAGCAAATTTCGCATCATCGTTACTCATTACTTAAGAAGGGGCCGAACTATCTGTCTCTGTCTAATAGCGTTTTTCATTATTTATATAAAAACTATCCTTTATACCAAGAAAAAAATAGCAGCCCCCGCTAGATATTAGTATAATCAGTAAATTTTGTAATAACAACCAAATTTTTTACCGCATAGTTTTTGACTAATTAGAGACCTACTAGCAATCTAGAATATAACATATCTTCTTTTGGTAGGTCTCTAATTATTTAAAAACTACGCAGTAAAAAAATTTGTTTGTTATTACAAACTTTACTTATTATACGAATATCTAGCGGGGGCTGCTATTTTTTTCTTGTTATACCGGATAGTGTTTACATAAATGATGAAAAACGCTATTAGACAAAGACAGATAGTTCGGCCCCTTCTTAATGACATAATTTTAGTAAACAAACAATATTACTTTCTTTTTTCATGATTCGAATTATTATTTTATTAAATAAAATTTTTATTTCTTAGTTCAATAATCATATAGAATTTAATATTGTGAATTTAAATTATATGAGCAATAAAATTTAAATTGTTATCATTTGAATTTTGCATGAATAACCTATAAGAAAAAACAAAATAATCATGATGCGAAACTCAATGCATAATTCGAAGTTTTCTTATGTCTGTGGTAAAATATGCGGCGCTGCCATTTGAGGTACACATTCGGAAAAATATCCTTTCCGCCAAGTATACATAAGTACAGCCATAAAATACTGTCTCCTCGAATCAGTACGTAGCCAACCCAAAGCATGTCTATGGGAAAAAATGTGATCACCCATCCTCACACTTAATACATATCTCACACATGAATTTTGTATTGTCTGTAGCCGTCTTCATAACTCCTGCGAAGTGTCGAGGAAAACCACTGAGCAGTAATCAAGATGTGGGAACAGCAGGGTGGTTGCGAGTTGTTTACGCAGAGCCTCAGTGGTGTACCGGCGGAAAAGACCGCAGGCTATAAATTACTCTATTGAATTTTTTAGTCATTAATTTGCGGTTCCCACGACAGTTTAGAGTCGAGTACAACACCAAGGCTCGTAACGGTGTCAGAGAAAGGAATACCGATACCGCTCCCCAGGTCAATCGTCTTTGGGTCACCCGAATAAAAATTTTTAATAAAATGATTACTTCCAAAGACGATCGCCTTTGTTTTACTAGCATTCAAAGTGAGAGAAATACGAATCCCCTCATCCACATCATCATAAGGGACCTATGTATAAATTTGAAGATCATTCGCATACAGCAGATGCCCAACGCAACCAGAGTCCAGTGCGTCACGTACGTCATTTATGTAAAGGCAAAACAACAGAGGCCTCAGCACCGAACCCTGAGGTACTCCTAGGTTGGTTGTTAGCCAATTCGATTCCTCCTTCAAATGCGTGGAAACCATTTGTTTCCTATCTGATAAATAGGATTTAATCCATCCGAGTGCGGCCCTGGAGAACCCCATCGATCTAAGTCTCGCAAGAAGTTTGGAGGGAGAGATCGTGTCGAATGCTTTACTAAAGTGAAAAAGTAGTAGTAACGTGACAAGTTTCCTGTCTAGACCTGACCTTATATCGTCTGTAAGCTTAAGTACAGCAGTCTGCGTAGAATGGTTTTTCCTGAATCCCATCTGCGTAGAATGGAGCAATTTTTTGGATGTAATGTACTCCTGCAGTTGGTCATGGGCGATCTTCTCAAGAACTTTTGAAAGAAAACATAAGATGGCTATAGGCCTAAAATCTTTCGGCTGCTTAGGTGCAGCACACTTTTTCAATGGTATAATACGTGCTTGCTTCCAACGGCAAGGGAAGACCCCCCGTGCAAAAGAGGGCATATATACATTACTAAAATTTATATGACGAATTCAATTGTTTTCAAATTGTTATATTTTGTATTTATAATTTATACTAGTAATAAATTAATAAAAACAAATTTAACAAAATATAATTATTACATAATAATTAAAAAAATTATAATAATTAATTTAAATAAAATAAGTTTATTTTCATTTAACTTTTTAAGCAATTTATATCTAAACAAGGTTTGTTATTTTATTAGTAAATTTAGGTTAAAAAATGTTTTATAATTATTAAAATTAATTAAATTATAGGATGGACAAGAAAGAAAAAAAAAGAAACAGAAATTTTTTCTATAATAAAAACAGTAATTTATTTATCGAAAATTTGTTTTTAAGTGCAACAGAAGTGAAGACAAAATACCAACAAACAAGAAAAACAAAAATATTAAAAGCGATTCGTACATATTATAAAAATAAGGAAATTCGAGATACTTTGAATGATTCTTGTATAAACTACTTATTTGATTATTATGTAATTAATGTACAAATTAATAACAAAAATTTATATTTGATCAATGATTATGGATATTTTTATATTTATGTTGGTTTTTTTATCGACATAATTATAGCAAACTTTAGCTAAATTTTAGCTTAATTTTAACTAAATTCAAGCTAACTTCTAGCTATTTTTTATCTAATTTCAGCCTAATTGTAACAGACTTTAGCTAAATTTTAGCTTTATTTTAGTTAAATTTCAGCTAACTTTTAGCTGATTTGCAGCTATTTTTTTTAACTTTTAAATAAATTCATCTAAAACTTTATGCTAACTTTTAGCTATCTTTCATCTGATTTCAGCTTAATTCTAGAAAACTTTAGCAAAATTTTAGCTAGGTTTAAGCTAATTTTTAGCTAGGTTTAAGCTAATTTTTAGCTAATTTATAGCTATTTTTTCTAAAATTTTTGACTTTTAGATAAAACTTTTAGCTACATTCTAGCTAACTTTCAGCTGAATTCTAACTAATTTCAGGTAAATTCAGCTTAATTTTAGCTAAATTTTAGCTAAATTTTAACTAATTATAAAAAAATTGAGAGCCAAAAATGAGCGGCGTATTTCGGACGGCGACAGCGGCGATATATTTTTAATAGTGTAGAGAGATTAATAATTAAATAAAAAATAATTTATAAATCGCGTAATAAGAAATTTTAATTGAATATCATTGTTTTTTTCACCGGGCGGGAACGTCAGGGACGTAGTCGACACGCCAAGCGTGCATGGAGAAAATCACTTAAAAAAGAAAGATAAGGAGGTTTTCTCAAGGACCGGTCCGACCTCACATGAAGCAAGGAGCAAGGGCGTTGGGCCAATAGTCTCTGTCACTTCAGTAATGAAGTTTACATGGGCATAGATGCTTAAGGTCATCGAGTCATGGACATTTTGCCCAGAGGACATTTTGCCTGCGAATCAGAAATAAAAAAATTGAATGTTGCCTGCCAATCAAAGACAGAGTAAGGGGTTAGGAAAGGGAATAGTTCTTAAGCATTTGTTCTAGCATTTGCTTAAGTAATTTCTTAAGTAATTTCTTAAGTGATAACTCTTAATTTTTTAGTAATTTTAAAGTATTGCTTAAGTAATTACTCAAGTAATTTCTCAAGTAATTACTTAAGAAATAAATCTTAAATTTTGAGCAATAAGTTATTGCTTGAGTAATTACTTGAGTAATTACTTAAGTACTTACTTAAATTAAATTTTGTTTTAATCTATATAATATTTATCTGCATGGATTACAAAAATAATTTTCATGTTTATTTATTAAAAATAATGAGGGAGTAAAGTCGCATATTTCTTCCAAAAGTTAAGTTTGCGATCAAAGTGAGTGGAAAGAATCGAGGGAGTACATTCTCGAATATGAATAGACTATACTTCTGAATTGCATAATGGACTTTATTCCTACTTCAACAGAGGCCATTTTGCTAACTGATAAAAAGCGGGAAAAATTAAAATTGAAAATTAATTATTAAAATTTTATGAACTTTATAGTAATTAAAATAATTTTTATTAAAATATAATACTTTCAATCATTTTTATAAATTCATTCAATAAATAACTAATATGATATTTTATTAATGAAACATCAATATCTTATTAATAAAATATGAATATTTTATAAAAATTTCAACAATTTATTAAAATTTATAAGTTTTTGTAAGTAGCTTTTATTCCCGCTAAATTTTAAAAGTCAATAATATCTTTTTCTCTACTTGCTTTTCAACTTAATGAAGTGGCCAGTGTTGTTGAGGTAAAGTGATAAATTTCTTTTATTTTCACCTCAATAATAAAATCTACTTTATTAACTCGAAAAGTGGACTGAAAGTAATACATTATTTACGTTTAAAATTAACGAAAATAAAGTACTTTAATAAGTCATTACAATTTATATAAAACATTAATATCTATTGATAAAATATCGTTAATTGATTAATAAACGAAATAATTAAAAAATTTTTTGATTGAGAAAAAATATTAAGAAAAAATAATAAGAAAAATATTGAGAAAATTATTATTCAATTCAAAAAATTTTTCATTTAGCGGGAATAAAATTACTATATTCCCGTAATATTTTAGAAGTCAGTTATATCTTACCCTTGGCCCGCTTTAGGAGTTAATAAAGTGGGGTAGACATAAAATCTATTTCTTTCTTAGGAAATACAACCCTTAGGAGACATATGTGACTTTACTTTGTTGTTGCATAATATACCATCAATCTTGTGAATTGCTCAATGTTATAAAACAATTAATACTGTATGATATAGCTAGAGAGTGAAGTCTAAAATTATCCTTCAGGTGAAGGTCGCGAGCGAAGCAAAGCGAGGGTAGCAATCGGTTAAATAAGTAATATATTTTACATCGAGATGCATACAGTAATTTTATGCTTGGTGAAATTAACTTTTATTAGCATGAAGTAAAACTTATAGATATAAGTTTTGTGAAATGCATAAAAATTGAAAAATTTCTATTAAGCATTAATAATTTTTTTTATATTTAAGTAATAAAGCAATTTTTAAAAGCATTTTATATACAATTTTTATTGAACTTATTTATGTTTAATTTTATCAATCATCATTAGTGGAATAAATTTTTTATTTAACGCTCAGGTCTCTGTTTCTCAACTTTTGAATTGAGCAGAAGTCTCTTTGGTCAAAAAAATTTATAATTGTTTTTCTCGCAATAAAAGATCTTCTAGTTCTTAAAAGAAATTTGCCATAATTAAAAATGTATCTTCTTCATTTATGAAACAATTTGATATTAATATTCTTTCTGTTGTACAAATTTATTTTTAAAACAAGATTTTGGTTAGGACTGACTAGAAATACATTTAAGTGAAATATAAATGCATCGATAAGATTTTATTTTTAAATAAAAATCATTCAATTTGTGAAAATTCTGTGATTTATGAAAAAGTATAGTGTTAAAGAAGTTGGTAGCGTTTTTATGACACTGTACTACGTTGTTAGGGCAACGTTGTTACTGCATCTTAACAATTTGACAGTTAAACATTAAAAATACTCAAAAAGTTTTAACATGTAAGATGTCAGAAAAAAGGAAAAATTTTCCCAAACAAGAAAAATAATTGATCACTTCAATAGTGGAGGATTACAAAAGTATTATTTGTAATAAACAGAGATCTACCATAATTGTAAGTGCGAAGGAAGCAGCTTGGCGTGAAATTGTTCAAAAATTCAACCAAAAAAGTGAAGTTCATGTAAGTAACATTTAATTATTTTTCAATTCATTTCAATTTTTGTTTCAAATATCATCTCAGAAAAATTTCAGTTTACTTTTCGACTGTTTTTCTACAATATACTTACTTAAATTTTATCTTTTGATTAGACCTGAAATTATCGAACTTTGAATGAGATTTTCTTAAAGGGATAATCGGCAAGGCTATCTGAAAATTTACAGGAATTTTATTTGAAATAAAATAAATAATAATATAAAAATAGTATAATAATAGTATAATAATAGTATTTGAAAAAAAAAATTTTTCCAATACTTTTTCTAAGCTACTTTTTTTGTATTAAATAACATAAAAGCAAGAAAAATTACCTCGAAAAAGGTTATTTTAAAAGTATTCGAGAAAATATTTGTCAAATACTTTTTCGAATACTTTTTCAATATTTGCATATGTATACTTCCCCTACTTTAGTTATAGCTACTTTTACAGGTGTTTATTTTTTTCATAAGTGTTATAGTTTCTGCTGAAAAGAATAAAGTTTTAAAAAGTTCATAATCAGCCCTAGTTTACCCTACAAGTTTTCTTACTGTAACAAAAAGAGTTGTTTTAATTTACTATTTACTCATGAATTTTAAAAAATTGTAACTATTGTAAGGAAAAGAGCTCCATCATGTCCTTAAGTAAAAGGCTAAAAAAAAGGAAAAGATTTTTGAGTTTACCATAATCTTTTTTTATCGTTCTTTAACATTATTTATTGAAATATTAATGATTTGCATAATTCTGTTAATTAATCATAATGATATAATTTTGTAGAGAAGTATGAAACAGCTAAGGAAGTTGGTGTACAATAACACAAATTTGTTAAATCAGGATCACCGAAAAGGTAAATAACTAGATTTTCATTATTCAAATTTAATTTTCATAATAAAACTTTTGCTCTAAGTAATAAAATTAATATTATAGATGACAAGATTTCTTCTGCCATGGATCATGATAATGATGAATCAGGTATTATACTATTAATACAGTTTATTATCTATTTCTAAATGCAGTCACATTTGATTTTAATTATACTTCCAACATTTTTCTTCAGCTTTTAACTAATTGCGCTTGTAAGTAATTAGATTGAATTATAATTATAAAATTAAAATTATTGTAGATAACAAGATTCCATTGACGACTACAACTTCAACACCCATCATGAAACCGGATAAGAGTGATGAATCAGGTATTATACAATTAATACAGTACTTATCTATCTCTATATACAATCACATTTGATTTTAATTGTACATTCAATATTCTTCTTCAACTTTGAACTAATTTCTCTTCCAAGTAATTAGATTGAATTATATTTATAAAATTAAAATTATTATAGGTAACAAGAATCATGTAGACACTACTGCATCTGTATCTGCCAAGGATCATAGTAATAATATTGAGTCAGGTACTATACCATTAATGCAGTATATTTATTTGTTTCCATGTACAGTATTTATTTATTATCATATGCAGTTATATTTATTATCTATGTATTCAAAATTCTTTATCAGCTTTTAACTAATTTCTCTGACAAGTAATTTGAATTATAATTATTAAATTAAAATTATTGTAGATAATAAGATTTCTTTGACGACTACTACTTCAACACCCATCATGGATCATGATAAAAATGATTTATCAGGTATTTTACTATTAATACAGCACTTATCAATTTCTATACACGCAGTTACATTTTATTTTAATTGTACATCCAACACTCTTCTTCAACTTTTAACTTATTTCTGTTATAAGTAATTAGATTGAATTATAATTATAAAATAAAAATTATTATAGGCAACAAGAATCATTTAATATTGAATCAGGTACTATACCATTAATGTAGTATTTATTTGTTTCCATATACAGAATTTATTTGTTTTCATATATACATATCTTTATTATTATCTGTATATCAAACATTATTCTTCAACTTTGGACTAATTTCTCTTGCAAGTAATTAGATTCAATAATAATTACAAAATTAAAATTATTATAGTTAATATAACTCCTTCAGACATTACTACATCTACATCTGTCATGGATGATGGTAATAATGTTAAGTCAGGTATTATACTATTAATGCAGTATTTATTTGTTCTTTATTTGTTTCGAGTTTTTTAATTTTTTCATTTTAAAGATCATTTTTATTTAATTGAGAAAAGTAAGTAACGCCAAAGTAAAAATTTATGTTTATAATATTTTCGCGTTACTTACTTTTCTCAAAAACAAACCGGTAGATATTTTTTTTCTTGTGCATAGATGTTCATAATAATATCTATTGTGCTCGACCTTTAATTTGAAGATACACCGATTGAAACTTGAGTAAATAACAAACAACTCAATTGTTACTCGGTCGGTATCAGGTTCTACTCCGGCCTACCGTTAAGTTTAAAGTTTTAGGTCCCCTCGATAACTTTGCTTTTTTAATAGTTTTTTATGAGTATAATTAAAATTTCTTGGTTACCGAGCTCAACAAGTGGTTAATTTTTTGTTATAAATAATTTAATTGTTTATGACGCTGTAAAAAATCAAATAATAATACAGAGATAGTTTTAATAGCACAATTATTCCTTATTAACATCAAAATTTACTAGATTTCGAATTTTTACGATATCCCATTTTTAACACAGAAAAATCTCCAAACATAGAATTCGAATTGATAGTTGTAGAGCAATGATATTATTGAATTTTGATAGTCTTTTATTACAAAGTTTATGATTTTTTTAAATTTTGATACTGATTATCGAAGTATTGTAACTTTATGCCTGGTGTCACTTTAGTTTGAACGTCTGAAAGATTCAACATCGATTCTCCGACTTTTGCATACTATTAAACTACACGATTTTTTCTTATAATATTAATTAATAAAACTTTTTTCACTTTAAATAGATGTTAAATAAAAGACTTAGATTCATCAAGAATTTTTAAAAATCTTATCCGATGATTTAATCTTTACATTAGTCGAACAGTTGATTTCGGTACTTACCACAGGCTTTCTCAGCCATATTTAACTAATTAATTTTAAAATTTCCAGAGATCTTTAATTTATATAACTTTACAAAATAACAGCGCTATGATTTTGATGAGATAAGTTCAAGTAAATGTTGAACAGAATTATATAAAATTCACTAAAATATGAACTTTTTCCAAATTTTTTCAACTTTTTCCAAACCAAATCTTAAAATTCCTTTTTTTTAAACTGAAACTATTTTGTGAAGATATAAAAATTGAAGATCTCTGAAAATTTTGAAGTCATTATTTAAAAATTGGTTGAGAAAGCCTACGGTAAGTTCCAAAATCAAGTGTTTGAGTAAGAAAATCATTTCAATCTTAGGATGAGATTTTTTTACGAAAAAGCTAAAGCATTTTATTTTCTGAAATTTTACAATAAAATGCAAAGATAGTCAATATTTGTGAGTATAGGTGTTTGAAAAAAGAGATTCAATTTAGTTTTTTTGTTTTGAACTTTAATTCATTTAAATTAACAGTTTGATGGAACAACAGGTAGAAAAAGTTTTCTCACAAACGAGATATTTTAATAATAATTAAAATTAAAATTTTCTTTTTTTTTAATTATTCTTCCTCCCCTTGTAATTTTTACTTCTTTTTTGTCTTGTTTCTTAACTTTTTTTGATGTTTTTTCACTGACTACACTTTCGACATCTGCAATTATTTTAATTATTAATATTTACTCAAAATTTAAAATTTGAATTAAATTAGTATTTACATTATTACTTTAAAAATTTTTTTACTTAAAAATGCTAAAAGATTTTGAATTTAACTTACTCAATCTCTTTTGGGCATCCATTTTTGTACTTATTTTAACGTTATTTGGTTCTGTTTCAATAGAAACATTTTCTTCATTGATCTCCTAATAATAAATACAAAATAGATATAAAATAAAACATATGAAATGTAGAATGAAAAACAATAATATTTATTGAAAAATTTTTTTATCACTTCAATATATCATTAATTATTTTGAAAATACTTGTAATTTCAAATATTACTGAAAGTAAAATTTTTATGTAATTCTTTATCTTTGTATATTGTTGACTTACTTGATCATTGCAGAATTTGAAATCTTCAAAATCTATTTCTGAATCTTCATCATCTGAATCCTCTGTCATCATTTCATTATCAGAATCCAAATTCTCCAGATTGTCAACATCCTCTAAAAAAAATTATTTAAGCAAAGTATTATATTTTGATTTGCATAAATCTTCATTTGCTATAAATAATAATTATATTATGCTTTATATTATTATTTTAATTTTTTATAATTATAAATTAAGATTAATTTTTTATTTTAAACTAAAAATCCTTCACATCTTGGATTAAGAGCAAAATGTCAATCATTGCAAGTTCAACCATTTTGAATGTGATCAAGGAAACTCACATGCTCAAATTATTTCTTTTTAATAAAAAATAATTTCAAGAGAGAAAAAAATTTTTTATAAAGAGTTATTAGTTACTTAAAGAGTTGAATATTTTTCATAACACTGAGTGAGCTAAGTCCACACAAAACTCACGCTTTAAAGCGAGCTAAATACAAGATAATCATGAGTGTAATAAAGTTCTAACGTGAGAAATCTGTTACTTTATTACACTGTTCAAAAAAATATTCATTTCAAAATTACGCATCACGATCACTCTTAATATTCATAAAAACGTAAAGAAACATCTGTTTGAATATAATAAAATGTAAAAAATCAACCAAAACTTATAAAAATTTTAATTTCAATAAGTATTACAAAGTAAACAAAAGAAATACAAAAATTATGGTTTAGAAATTAACCATCAAATATAATTCAGTACAACCATAAACACAATAACTTTTATCCTTAAATTGATAGTTTTAGGAACAAACTTGATCTCTATTTTAATTCTTAATTTACATTTAAAAACAATAATTTCCTTATATGTACTTGTTCTTTATATACACATTATAGGCAAATCACAATTCTATGATCCTTTTATATCGTTTGATGTTATGAAAATACATTAGCTACCAAAAATTACCTTTTCATAACTGCGTGTGCAAAACTCGACTTTGCCTGTAAGTTTTCTGTATGTAAAGTATTCCATTTCTGCACAATTATGGATTTTCATCTAATTTATCATTTTGACTCGTGAGATTATCATCTTTGCTTTGCTCAGGTGACAAACTTCTTACTTGTCGGAAAGCTTTAATCAATTTTTTCTTAAATCTCGTTTTGCGCTCGCAGTTGAAAAAAATTTAATTCGGTACAAGTGTGCAATGTAACAAACAACACCCATGCAGGAAACATCTGCTTTGCGCACTTATATCGAAAATAACTATTATATTACGTAAAGGAATTTCAATTTTCATAAAATAAATATCAATAAAAAAAATTTTTATTTAAAACTTACCTTCAAACCTTTTATAAGTTTCATCATCTTCATATCCAGATAATTCATTTAAAAATTTTTCTGTACTCCATGCTCCAGAACCTATTTCCAACCAAGCATCTCTTATTACATCGTCTTGGAGTCTCGTTTTTAGTTTTTGATTAACCGTCGTTTTGATTTTTTTTTTTCCTCTTTCTAAATCATGGAAAGCTTTTTCTTTAATTTTTGTAATAACATCTGTAAATTATGTTCATTTTAAAATAATAAAAATATCTATTTATGCTAATTAAAATAAAATGTTAAAAAAATAGAATGTTAAGGATTATTGTTTACAAATTATTTATAGATAGCTTACAAAGAAATAAATAACAACTTGGTTTAGTTCCTAATTTATCATTTAACGTACGATGATACGATTCCAAGTAATTATTTGTACGATCTACCATGTTATAAACGCTAAAAACTTGAGGTGTTACTTTCTTCATCCATTCGTTTCTGAAATATATCTTTATAAATTTAGTCCATTTTTTCAAAACACAATCTACAAATTTATCTTTTATCAATTGTTCGATAATACAAAGAGCCTCTTCAACTTTATCTGAAGGCAATAAAGGTAAAAGTAGTAGTTTTTTAGAACTTCATGACCATCTGGATTTTCTTTTGAATTATTTTTTACAAATAATTTATAATTTTTTGATTTAGCTTTTCTGATAATAGCCTAAAAAACAGAAAACTAGATAGCAAGATAGTTTTTTTGTTTTTATTTATTTTTTGTTAGTTTTTTTGTTTTTGTTTTTATTTATTTATAAAATTTTTTTTTACGTCTATATATTATACTATTTTTTAATGCTAATTAGCGACGGAGCTCGTAAGTGTGTTTGTAAACAAAGCACATACAACGCTCAGTGGTGCTTCTATCAATCGATTGCCAAGAGCGGGATTCAAACTCAGAACCCCGAGATTACGAATCTAACGCTCTACCGACTGAGCCACTTACCGGCTCAAGATAGTTTTTCATATATTTTGATCAAACTTATCAAACTTTACTTGGCAATAGTGAAAGTAACATCCATAAATCTTGCATCCTGTAAATGATTTTCGAATTGATTTGATTAGAGCTTTTTCATAATCACATATGCTTTTTAAAGGTTGAAAAAAGGGAAATTTTTCTTTAATGTGATTCCATACTGCGCAGTACGCTTTTGATGTCCGTCTAGTCATTAAAACCCAAATACAAGGAACCACCTAAAATATGTGATTTATAAACAATTGTATAAAAAAATCCGATTTTAATTCAAAATTATTAAAATCTCTAGTATCTTTCCTATTTATTTATTTTTTTGAGCGTATCTTATTATTTTTTGTTATTAATCTGTGATATCA